>JAHLJT010008756.1:19954842-20250068 GCA_031308135.1 Acheta domesticus | reverse complement strand
GTTGACATGGTTCTCTTTTTCGAAAAAGGTATCAGGGGAGGACTCGTACAGGTGGTCGGACGCCATGGGAGGCCAATCACGCACACGTGGGAGATTCCTTCAATCCATCTGAGAAGGAATCTTATCTCTCCTACGTGGATGCGAATAATTTGTACGGTTTTAGTATGCGTCATCCACTGCCCACAGGACGGTTTAAATGGATGACGGAGTCCGACATTCGTACGTTCGACCTGAAGCAGGCGGCCGCCCAGAGCGATCGTGGATACGTTCTCGAAGTCTCGACCTCGACTATCCAGACGAGATTCACGATCGATTGAGCGACTTGCCTCCTTGTCCTGAGACGCGGGTGCCCCCCGACACGAAAAAGCCGGCAAGTCAAGTTATTGGCGACGCTGTTGCCAAGCGTCGCTAACGTCATTCACATTCAAATTTAATTCAGGCCATGGAGTTGGGCGTGCAACTCTCCCACATCATCGCATCTCTCTTTCGATCAAGTCCTTGGCTTTGCCACCTACATGGACCTCAACAATTCACGGCGCCAGCGCGCGTCCTCCGATTTTGAAGATAAATTTTTTTAAACTTATGAACAATTCCATTTACGGAAAGTCGATGGAGGACGTGCGCAATCATCGACGCATCTATCTCGTGAACAGATGGTGGGGGAGGTGTGGGGCGCGGCGTCTCATCGCAGACCCCGCATTCGTGCGAAGTCACCATGTCAAGGGAGATTCTCATGACCATAGAGTTGCGCAAAACAGAAGTGAAGCTCTTTAAGCCCATTGTATTTAGGCTTTTGTATTTGGAAATTTCAAAATTTAGAATGTACGATTTCTTTTATAATTATTGCAAAGAGCATCTTCGCGAGCTTCACCTTCTGTACATGGACACCGATTCATTCGTTTTCTCTACCTCTACGAACGTGTACGCTGAGATGAATCGGTGTTCAGAATGGTTCGACACGTCCTGCTTTCCTCCCGATAATGCGTTTCACATCACACCACGCAATAAAAAAGTACTGGGACTGTTTAAGGACGAATGCGGAAATGATTCCCATGGTTCAATTTGTAGGTTTGCGGCCAAAAATGTACTCCTTTCTCACCCGCTCTCAAGCGACTGTTTCCCGAGCAAAAGGAAGTGCAACGTTCGATTGTCAAAAAATACAAATTCGAAAATTACCTGGGAGTGTTTATTTCATAATCGCATTAGAATCGATAAACAATGTTGCATACGCTCCAAAAATCATCTTAATTATTCCTTTGTCCAAAACAAGCGTTCGTTGAGTGTGGCAGACGACAAACGCTACTGGCTCGATAAATTTTCAAGTTTGCCCTGGGGTCATTTCCGCATCATGTGTACGCGTCCGTCCGCTCCTTCAGCGTACACGTTCGTCCCTGCAGACGGGGTTGTAGAGTAGGCTTTCTCTATCTATTTATTCATTTCCGTTTTATTTATTTTTTTATTTGTTCATTTGTTTTATTATTTTTATATTCACTTCTGTTTCATTGCGCTCTAAAGTCAGAGGAAAAAAAAAAAGGTGGGGGGAAATATGAGTAGTGGTAGGGGGGAGCATTTGCAATGTCATGATGTTGGCGTCATCTTTTATTCCGTCCACGACCGTCGACATGGCAAGACGTGACACGACACTCCTCTGTGAAAACAGCGACAACGACGACAGCGGATGGGAAAGCGCATCGGCCAAGATGTGGAAAAACCTCGAGAACGTCGCCGTAGACGTCGCCACCGCCGCCTCCGAGGAAGGAGAAGAAGCTGAAAAAGCGTGAAGATGTGGAAAGGTATTTACGACAAAGCAATTGGCATTGCCGTCAGCGCGAGGTGTCTTCACGACGAGCAGAGTGCGAAAGACTGGATGGGGAGGGAAAAGTCTATTCACGACACTGTCGTCTTCATGCATGCGGAAGTACTAGCCGTCATGGAAATTGTCAGTCGGCTTTTTAAAAATCCGCTTCAAAAGGAGGCACTGCAGCAACGCGTGGACCGCATCCGCCAAGTGATTCAGGCTCTCCCCTCCCCGAACGAAAATACTCCTCCAGCCTATGAACCGGAAGTTTGTTCGTTGTTGTAAAGTGCAGTCTCACACACTCTTCTCATTCAGTCAGTGTCCGTCAACATGGCAAGACGTGAAGCGAAAATCGCCGCCGCGCGGCTCGCCTACGAAGACGCCCTCGACGAGAGCAGCGGGTGGAAGGGCGAGGCGGCCAAGCTGTGGATCAACGTCGCAAAGGCCGCAGACGATCTCTCCACTGTCGCCTGCCAGGAAAAGAACGATGCGTGGAAAATCCCTAGGCTGTGGGACATCTCCGACGCCGTGTGGAACGTCGCCTACACCGCGAAGCGTCTTCGACAAGAGCAAACCTATCATTTCAGCGATGAAAAAGAAAAGACTATGTATGACCTTGCCGTTTTCATGCATACTGAAGTTCTTAGCATGATGGATCAACTCATTGACAACCTTCCAGATTCGAACATCGATACGCATTACAAGCCGTGCCAGAAAAAGCTTCTACTGAAACGCATGACCTTCATCCGGAAAGACGTTCAAGCTCTCCCGTCTCCAACCGTCGCATCGTACAAAGATGAAGCGGAAGCGCATCCCACAACCTCACATGATGAGACGAAGAAGAAGAAGATGAAGAGGGAATGGAAGGACGAAAGAAGAGAGAGTTCATCGCCAGCACAAACATTCATTTTGTAAAAAATTATTGTAACATCCGATATCAAAAAAAAGAATAACAATAAATGTCTTGTTGACCTGCAATTGTCTCTCGTCTTCTCATTCACCCTACGTCACCGCCAGGCAGGGCCTCCTCCTCCCCCCTAGTCGTCCAGTCTATTTTTTTTTTATTTTTTTATTTCAGGGGTTGGTAGACAGGCTGGGCACGCCCGGCGTGACGTCACAAGGACGCGGCCTTCCCCCCGACCTTGTGGCGTCACAAGGCCGCGCGGCCTATTTTTTTTTATTCCGGGGGTGGCGCACGGGCAGCGCACGCCCCGGCGGCGGCGCTGCGTGACGTCACAAGGACGCGGCCCTCCCACGCGACCTTGTGACGTCACAAGGACGCGGCCTTCACCGGATGTCAACAAACCACAACCGGATCCGGATGTCAACAAACCACAACCGGATGTTGTGATGCAGAACCGGCATGTCAACAAACCGCCGCCATATTTGTTGTGATGCAGAACCGGCCATTCTCCCCTACTCCGAGTCTTGCCACGTAAAATAAGGCATTAACTTAACTAACTAACAAATTGGTGCGTTAAGCTCATTGGCTAAAGCGGATGAGCTGCGCAACAGCTCACTCATTTCTCTTTTATCACGGGCTGTAGTAAAGTGATGACACTGGTCCCAATCCACACACATCACAAATAAGCACTAGAAGATGCAATTATAGTGAACTTTCAAGAAAAAAAAATGTTTCGCTTCATTTCCGCGAATTCAAACAAAACCGCGTGTTTGCAGGTAGAGATCTCGTGCCTTATTTTTATAAAGTTTATGGTGAATGAAGGCGATTGAGGAAATAGTACCGCTGAGGGAATCGCTTCACCTCATCAATGGCAGTTCTACAGAACTAATAATAACATTGACGGAATCCATCACTTGTAAAATAGTGAAATCTAGCTAGGACATTCAGAGAAGACCATATAACGTCTGGGCAGTTATTTGTCGAGCCACAAGATTATTATGTAACCAAAATATCCTGTAACTGAAGATAATTGAAAAATAAATAAATTAGGAAATAAAATTTGTTTATACGAAAAAAATAGGCTTCTGGGTAACAATCCTTCGTAATTTTATGTTTCTGAGACAAACGTCTTACTCGCACGGAGTACGGGCTAGGTTATGTGCAAAGCAATCTATAAAATAAATATTCTGAATATGGTTTCCTCTCCCGTAGTCCTTATTAATCAATAGATAAAGCATATGTCGAGGAGGAGCAGGAACCGCTAGAATATAGTGAACCAGAACCGTTAGTCGCGTTTCACTGTAACCGAAGTCTCACTACAACCGGCAAAAACTTCCATTTGGGACGAACGTCATGAACAAATCTTTTTAGTGGCTAAGAAATCGGTCGAATTCGCGCATATCGTGCGCAAAGAGGTGATTGAAGCCGAATGTGGAAGGGCGCCGCTTTGAAGAGAGAGGAGGAATGTGTGGCGGCGCAGGTTGGCGGGCACCAAGTCGGCGTGGGCGCCCGAGTACCGGCACCTCCTGCGCGACGCCGTGACGCAGGCCATGCGCAACGACCCGCTCAGCGGCCTCCCGCCCGCCTACGCCGCCCTCGCCATCAAGGTGGCGCTGCTAGAGGTGCCTCTCATCTTCACTTCTCTTCTTTTTTCTCAATCTCTCCTTTCTTCATCTCATGTTCTTCGTCTCTTCTTTCTTCATCTCTTCTTTATTCATCCCTTTTTTCTTCGTCTCGTCTTTCTTCATCTCTTCTTTTTTTCTTTTTCATCTTCTCTTTTTTATTGTTTCTTTCTTCATCGCTTTCTTCTTCTTTCCTTTCTTCTTCGTCTTCTCTTCACTCTCTTCTTCTTTGATCTTGGTCTTCTCTTTCTTCTCTTTTTCATTCTGCTTCTTTTTCTCTTTTTTAACCGCTTCCTTTCTTAATGTATAATTCGATTTTTCCTCGTCTTTTCCTTTACCTCTTTTCTTTCTTCATTTTGCCTTGCTCTCTCTGCATACATTTTCTCTTTTTTCATCGTCTCCAAAAACAAATTTTCCTTTTTTCTGTCTTCCCTACAATTGCTCCCAAGCAGTTTCTTTTGCGCATATCTTTCTTTCGTTCATTTCCCAATCTTATTTGAATTCCCTCTTCGAAACCTTTAGATTTGGTATTTGTTCTGTGTTCCTGTGAGTTTTGTAAACCTTTTGAAGTTATCTAGTCGCTTGTCCTTCTTATCTTCTACAAACCTCGTGGTGAAAAAAACGAACCCAAATCTGTGAGTTCAAAGCTGACACTGAGCAAATATTTTTCCAGGTAAGAGTGTTGAATTGGTATTATGTTACATAAACGTTAGAAATAAAGAGAGAAGTATGTTCTGTTGTATAAGGGTGGCGTTTATTATAAAAATAACCTGATTTAGGGTATAGCGATTTCATCTTCGGTTTAACCTGCTACTAAAAACCACCCAAAATAAACGTTTTCGAAATGTATGGCTTTCGTTGTTATTTATGAAAGGGTGGTTTGTGCACAAAAATCACTAATGACATTGTTACAGCTGCAATTTATTGTTACGTACTTGAGTGCTGACATAGTTTTATAGATTGTAGTTAAAAATAAAATATAATTTTTCAAACGTTTTAAAATGACTAAAAGAAAACTAAAGTGTCAATCAAACAGTACAAACAGTGTCCAATCAAACAGTACAATCAGTCGGTGGCGGCCGGTGCCACAACAAACTGGGAGTTGCAACTCCATGGAACGACAGGAAAGTAATTTCCAAAGTTCACAACTCATGCAACTGATCATAATTCTTCATACAAATATCATGAATTCATGTGTCATTCTCATACGAGTAGAATTCACATAATATAACAAATCTTATATCAAATGAAATAAATTCTCATCATTATCATCTCATCATCATTAAAATGCATTCAATACTGTCAATATTCACTAAACTTGTGTACTTCCAATAACACGTGAATTCATAAATTAAGATGCAGCTTGTTTCAAACGAAGACAGAAAATTGGTATTCCCTCAGAGTCCTTCAAGACCTTCAAGACCCCACTCCGCTTTGTGGCGAGACCCTCTTCGAACCTGCGCCACTGCTCTGCGGTGTAAGACGATGCCACTAGAGAGTTTTTTGCCACTTCGAACGTTAAGCACTATCGATCTCCTGCGCCTGCGCACTAAAGTGATGCGAAACTTGAACTGCGCATGAGCAGAAGATCGATTGTGCTTAACGATCGAGGTGGCAAAAACTCTCTACTGTCTTACGAACGTTGCAAACAACGGGTGTTCAATGTTGAAGCACTCACGTCCTAAGAGTAAACTCAGAAAAAGGACTAAAGTGCGTGATGTTGGTGCACTGCCTGGGAGCGCACGCGTCGCCGGAGTAGGCGCTCTTTGATTTCAAAACGATTTTATATACATCGATATTCCTGCAATATCTCGAATATTGAAGAATATTAAATGAAAATGCATGTTCCAAAACAATAACCGGGAGACATGTCTCAGGACATCAACTGAAGTCACTGCAATCCCTCTGACCGGGAGGTCCCAGGTTCGAATCCCGACAGTGGCAGGATTTTCGACACTAGCTTGTTAGCTAGGTCGAATTCAGTTGCTGTCTGGAGGAGAATTGTAGCGGCCGGCTGCTCTGATCAGTAGTTTTTCGTTTTTCCGATCAACACCAGGCGAAAGCCGGAGCAGTAACCTAACAAACACTCCACGGACCAAGGGCGATTGTCTCTTCCTTTTACTTGTCCTATCCTACCCCTTACTTACATACACACTAACATGCTCTACACTACCGCACAAGCCGGGAGACCGGTCGGGAGTTTGGAGCTTGTCCCGACTGAGGCAGTGCCTTGCTGGAGAGGGAGATACCTAGTTTGGGAAAATCCCACTAGCCGACAGTAGGTTAGTAGCCGGATCTCGCCATCCAAAGGGAGAAAACCACAGCCACATCAAAATTAAAAAAACAACAACATAAAACAAACAAACAAACATGCACTGCACTTACGGGAATAATAACCTTGGTAGTCGACGCGCCCGGAATCTCGAAAAATCAATCAATCAATCAATCAATCCGTCGTCCAAAACAATGCGAGAACAATGGTGTGTCAGCTGCGCGAGGCGGACGCGCTGCTGCGGCGTCGGCGGCGCGCGCAGGAGGAGCTGGAGGAGGCGCAGCGCCTGCACCGCCTGCTGCACCCGACACTGCGCGAGGTGCTGCCGCCCGAGGAGCTGGCGCTGCAGGAGGCGCCGCGCAAGGGCCGCTCCAAGAGCATCAAGGTGACTCCGCCCAGCCCCTGCCTCTCGCCGTGCCATGTGACGTTCGTTTCTTTTTCTACTCGCATTGGATAATGCTGTCATTTGATGGCTGCAACCTGATGGCTAGAGACCGGATTCATATGTAATTACTAGACATCGGATGTTTAGGCACTAAAAATCGTCTTTTAGGCGTCTAAAAAGGCACTGAAAAGGTCAAGAATAAGGAGAAAAAAGGCACTGTCATAAATTACATTCACAATAAAATTAAATTTTTTTTGTAAAACTCCATACATATTTACAACTCTTCTACATTTTATTCATAATAGTTTTAATTGCAATATATTACCAGTAACTTTTTAAGGATCGCAATATCAAATCTGCAACGATTGGGAGACAAAATCAGTGTGAAAACAGAGAAGGATTTCTGAACATCTTCTGATGTGTCTGGCATATATTTTAGAAGTCCAACATTAGCATCACTGAAACCTTTTGGGAATTTACATTTATTTACACTCAAAAGGTGCCCTAGGTGTATTGTCAATCGACCATTTTCCCAGTACATGGCTAGTATTTATGAAATAGGGAAATGGACAAAAATATGTTGGTAAACTTTCAGGAATTCTCTCGTATTTCAAAATACAAATGCGTGAATTGAAGGTTTCGTAATGAATGGTCAGATTGGACCATGACCGATTTTTTGATATCTTAGCATTGTATATACAAATAATACATAAAAGACAAAAACGAGCAAATATTCTTAAAAAAAGGTATTAATGCAAAAAAGGGAATTTATGCTAAAATAATTATAAAACTTGGTCATATAGTTATCACCATGCTTCTACTGCGTCTAGTCTGGTTCAAGGTGCATATAATCTTGCTTTATACACCTTGATACCCTTTTGTCTAGCTGTTAAACTACGGTCCTGGATGACAATAGATCAATCTCTTACTACTGAAGGCATAGTTGTATGGTGCAAAGTGTGCATCAGCTTGTGTTTTCATTACATATTTATGTAAATATTTTGACATTTAATACTACGTATTATTCCGGTTGACAATTTTATTGAGTCCACGGCCGCTGCTGCTGCTTGCCGGATAATCCAATTTGAAAGATGTCAGCTTTTGAGAATTGGATCAGTTTTTGATTCGGGCGGGACACGAACTATCCGTTGTGATCTTTGCTATCAAAAATATGAGAAGAAAGCCGAGAGCAGGGACCAATTGAATTTTCTCTGCCTCGAAGATGCCGCCCATGTACTTATCTCAAATACCGACAGAGGCAACAAATACCGACAGAGGCTCGCTCAAATGGTTGTTAACCATCGCCTACAACTCCTAGCCACGAAAGGAATGTAAATACGGGCATTCCCTTAAATCAACTTTACTGTGGTGGGTGATAACTGACCGCGATTTGAATACGTTTGACAAATGCTAGTCTCCCCTTCGATTTCTGATTCAAATTAATCGAATGAGTTCACAAGTACCCGCTCGGAGTGGGGAAACAATACGAGCGTAATAAAACGGAAGGTTTGTGTACGGTGTGACTTCACAAGACGCTTTCTTCCTCTTTGGCGAACTCTCGTGCGCTACGGGCGCCTATAGTCTCGTACTTGCATTATTCATCAATTATAATGTCTGGTGGAAAACGTTTTATTTGGGACAAATCCCACTAGCACAGGCATAGCAAACCAGCTCTAGCCTACTTCCACACACCCTTCTCACTGAGCAATTGACTGATTCCTTACCCTAATATTATTTATCCTCCAATGATCTAGAACATCATCTACAAACGTCCGAGATACGTAATGCTGCTGACAAGCACAGAGACACAGACTAGTGTTGGCTGACACCACGACTTTGCTTTCGGTACTGATCATGAAACTGGGTGACGGATTGATAGTAACAGCTCGAGTGACGGTGTGCTCTCTGTCACGCCAGGGTGCAGATTCGTCGAAGGTGGGCGAAGGCAAGACCGCGGCGCCTGTGCCGTCAGTTAAGAGTGGCAAGCAAGGTAAGGCCCAGGCCAGCAACCGTGCAGCTCTCCAGCACCGTTTCTTCTCTAATGGAATCCTGGCTGTTCGAGAAACGCGGTTGTCAACGTTCCGGTCGTTGTACTACGTCCTTTAGTGTTGAACCCAAGCGCTGAATGCAACATTGCAAGCGGCAACATGTGAGTGATGTCAAGGGATTAAAATGGACGCGTCACCGGGACGATCTTCTGTGCCTTGCTTAGGGCTGAAGCCCATTGCCGAATGCATTCAGGCCTGAAGAAGGAAGCAGTATGACAGATTGATTGGCAAGCATATTTACGATGCGACGGCTCCAGGATTTTTTTTCCCACGGAAGCTCTTTATTTAGTCATCGTAATTTGCATGATGCACTCAACAAGGCTAATTTTGTCAAATCGAAATATATTCTCAATGTTTTTGTATAGTTTGGAAAAGAAGTGGGGAATTAATTTTATCTTTGCAAGAATGTGCACTTTCAAGTTCTATAACAATTTCTATTTGGGAGTGTTTCACTCCAAGCATCAATGTAGTTGATCAATTTTTAAGAGTCCGGAGTGTATCCGTAAAGTTTTCAACCAACTTTGGAAAATTCAACTCAGAGAACATTTATCACAAACAAATCATTTAATCGAGAACAATCATAAGAACTCAAAAATAATTCTGATCTTCCTATTAATGTAAATCATACCTCAACGCAATGTACTTTGATACACAGAGGCTCCAAGCACTATTTCATATTTATGCGCCAAGGCATATTTCCAAACGCTAGCACAAATACGAATAAAGAATACTTTTAATGCTGTTTTATAAATGTAGCAAAAGTTTAGAATTCTATTATCTTAGAAAAGTTACTTCAATTTTACTCACAAGCTTGAAATAATTTACTACTGAACTTGAGAATAAAATGATCGAACACGTGTGGCAATATTCACGTTTCGGAAAGCACAACGTTTTAGAGCAGGGTTGTCCAAATGGCGGCCCGAGGGCCGCATGCGGCTCGCGGTGCCATTCATTGCGGCCCGCGAAAGGTAATTGAACAGTTACCCAGAATAGAAATCTAACCCACAAAAGGAAAAGTTTTCAGGAAATAGAAAAAAACCTCTATTAACTGCAGGTTCGTTTATTTATGTAAAAAAAAATTACAAACCATCAATATATTATGAACTGTGAATCATTCTGAAGTCAAATTTTAGTCAAAGCATTACCGCTCATTACATACTAGCATCGATCAGACATTTTGCTGCAGATAGATTACTATTGGCTAATAGGCCAACTTTACATAAAGAATAACTTACTTTGGAATGGCCGGTGCGCCCTCAGAATCGAGGGGGCTGTGTATTACGTCCAATAGGTCACTGTTACACTGACATCTCACCTTTCGACTTTTTGTGGGTTAGATCTCTACTCGGGGTAACTATTCAATTGCAAAAGTGAAAGTCCCTTGCATCTATATCAGGCGAGAACACGGTGCGCCTAGCGCATGCGCTCTGCCGGGATCAACACCCCTTAATATAAAAGTAGGTCAAGTTTAGATTTAAGTTTTTTTAGTAATATCAGAACTCCAAAATCATCCTAATGTATTTCACTGCGTTGTGCATGAGACGGCATGATATCATGCATTGTTCAATCCTCCCCTGTTTTAGAGCAGCCAATGCAAACTGCCTTTATCAAGAATACGGGGAGTCAGGTGTGGATCGCCCGAGTTAAAAAAATTATGGCCCGCAACCGTATTAAAAATGTTAGTTGTGACCCTGGAGGTCATGCTAGTTGGACGCCCCTGTTTTAGAGAGACGAGTGGAGTTGAGTCGAGTTGACCTGAGTTGATGTGACTTGACTTGGGTTGACGTGACTTGACGTGACTTGAGTTGACGTGAATTGATGTGACTTGAGTTGAGTTGACGTGAATTGATTTGAGTTGACTTGAGATGACCGAAGTTCACTTGACTTTAGTTTTGTTGACTTGACTTCAGTTGACGAGACTTGAGTTGGATTGACGTGACTTGTTTTGAGTTGACTTGATTTGAGTGGGGCTGCGTGCGCTGTGGGCAGCGGTGGCGGAGGTGCTGCCCCCGGCGGTCAAAATGGACGCGCCGCTGGGCGGGCCCGACGCCTTCGTGCTGCTGCTGGGCTTCGAGGGCCGCCCCGACGAGCTGGCGGCGCTGGGCGACGTGGGCGTGCAGCTGGAGGCTGCGGTCAAGATCGTCCCGGTCGCCCCGCCACCGTGAGACAATTGGGAACGGCAAATTCCACCCAACTAGCACTTCAGCCAAAAAAAATCTCATAAAATAACTTAACTTAAAATATTTTTAAAAAAACCTACAAACATTTAAAATAAAATGAAAGATGTTCTCTTATTGATAAATTGCATTATGGAAGAAATCTTTAGTGTCAAAATTGAAGGTGTAAAACAGGTTAAAAAAACAAATTGCACTTTATCACCTTGTAACCCAGAATTTTAAAAAATCTACTACAAATGTTTTCAAAAAACTGTGAATGAAATAATTGATCATCTAATGTTAAAAAATAGGTTGCATTACAAAAGAAATCTATATTTTTCCTAAAAAACAGAGAACAGTTGTTTGGTGAAAGGAAAACAGTGGTTTGTGTGAAAACATTGGTTCCGTGGCCGTTATCTAGAAGCTTGGCTGTCTGCGAACTTTGTTTCCTAGGTATAACTATCAACGTTTCGGTCACCATTGTCAGGTTGTAGACGAAAGCTACACAGTCATGAACATTATTTACAGGTGTTAAGATACCAAAATAGTCATTGGCAAAGAGAGAAATACACGTGACTAGCGATTTGTTGACTGGCGTTTTGTACTACAACTAGTGATTTTGGTCCCTGAAATAGAACAAACACACGTAAACGTTAAAAATCTGCTTGCAAACACTAAGTATTTCATGAATGATACTATATGTCACCTGTTCTGGCGTTTTCACATGTTTTTGTCAAATTAAGTAAGTTTTGCACAATGTGCGAGGTCTTAAGGATATCAAAACCCGCCGGCGTGAGCGAGTGGGTCTATTTTCCCGATTTTGCTTTCACCTCGTCATCGATGAATGTGGGAGGGGAACTTGCAGACTAACACGTCACACTACCCTTGTTTGAGGGAGCAGCCCGCGGTACCGCCGGCTACCCGGCTCTAAAATATTTGCATTTCCCCACGACACTGACGCGTCCCAAAGCTGTTCCTCGGCTCTAAACGATGGGAGCCTATCTCGCATCTGCCCGGCGCCCATCTGTCGCAGGGTAGCTAACATAACACTACATCAGCGAAAAATGAAATGAATTTCTTCAGCAGAAACGAAATGAAAATAACGGTCGTAATATAACAAATGGAAACTGTGGCAACTGTACGCAGGACGCAGCCTGGTCACCGCAGGTCTCCCGGACAGCCAAGGTTCAATGGAATCCGGGTGCGGAGGCCTACGTTTCCCAGTGGCGTAGCGTGTCTCGTGCGTTTGGGGATGCTCAATAACAATGCGAACTGAAGACATCGTGATTCTTAATGTTCTCTAGAATCTAGGTTAGTGAAACAAATGTTACACTACTTCAACAGATTTATGTCAGGAGACTTCTTGAAAGCAAATTATGAAATAGCTACGCTTTTGTTCTCACGCGCGATTGCCAATGAGATCACTTGTGAATTGATATATTTCGAACCAAAATAAAACTTAATATATTAAAGTCAGAATTCAACTTCTTAGATATTAATTGAGAATTAGTAGGCAGGCACTATATGTGCTATTTGTGCTCGTTACCAAGCACGAAATCACGAGTGAGAAAGAAAAATATTTCTCTGACAACCTGAAGTGCGCTGCGCTCTCGTGCACACGCGAGCAACCTGCCCTCATAAGCCTTTGTCACCAGCAGTGTGCTGCCCGTATGCTAGCTTTTCGGGACTAAAGAATCCTGGGGCAGGGGTGAAGAAGGGAGGAGAGAACCTCACCGTGCGTTATTGCTCGTCGCAATGTGGCGGCACACGTTAGAAGCATTTTGGCGTCCAAGCAATCAGAAGCCAGCATGTATAAACGCGCGGAATTCAATCATAGGAAATCACTTTAAAATTAATACGAAACGCGTTTCGCTGAATGTGTTTCACTCACTTGGAATACAATATTTAGGGTTCTTTGATTAATATTTCACGTGGGGATGCTCCGCATCTTAGCGTCCCCGGACGCTACGCCACTGAGTCGTTTGCACACGATCCACTCCTGATCTGGCCAGTGCCGCCCCCCGCGGACGAACGGTCCTCCGCGCGCCCTTTGTGTGTGGAGGCCGCCGCCGCCGCCGGAGGGCCAGAGCCCGGAGCCGGGGCCGGCGCCCGGGGGCGGGGCCGGCGCGAAGCCCGGGGGCGGGACGGGGCCGCCCTCGCGCGCCGGGCGGCGCAGCGTCAAGGGCCCCGCGGCGCCCGCCGCCGCCGCGCCCTCGGGCCCGCTCGCCTTCTGGGGGCGCCTCGACGCGCTCGCCCTCGACGACGGACCGCGCGGGCCGCGCCTGCAGGAGGTGGGTCTCCTCCAGCGCCTCTGGGTCACCGCGGCTACCGGCGGTAGCACGAGAAAATTACCAGAACAAAAATATGACGCGATAGATCGTAATGAAAATATTGAAATTGTACGTAGATAGATAGATATTTATTTCCGCAGATAGGTTTATGCAACCTGGTAGCAGAACACTAAAATTTACATATTATAACTAAGAATTAAATACAATGTAACTTAAAATAATTTAAAGACAGTAATATTAATAATAATATGATAACAGTGATGACAATAAAGGCTTTAATAACTATAGCGGCATTAATTCTACATTTTATGGTGGTCTTCTACAGATATTTTGCATCAAATTGTTGTTAGTTCTTGCTGTTAGATCAACCTAGAGTGATCCTATACGGTCCATACACATTTAATCGTACCATTTACGTATCTACTACATTTTAAAAATAATTTAAGACCACATTCTTTTTAGTGACATACATTTTTCAAAATTCTGTATAATCTGTTTTGTTGAGATCTGCTTTAAGTCGCTTGGTCGTTCGCGCATAAGTCTTCTTAAGAGGCGGCAAAGTTGAAAAAACTGCTGCCACCGATAGGCATCCGCATAGCGTGCATTCATTTCATGGTTCTTACTAGTAAGATTTGGCTCAGGATGCCAATTTTCTGAGCGGTTTCTTGACACGTTCGGGCGCAATAGACAGTAAACGGACAAAGTAAATTAGATGTGCGATTTGGTGCGAGACATACACGTTTGGCGGTGAGTGTACATATAAATAATAGATTATATTAAGCGTGTTTTAGGTGCTAAAATTGCAACATCTTAAGTATGTGATAGTGTCAAAGTTAACAATTGTCAGTTTGGTAAGATAGATAATCGACGATTATGAATAGTTATACTCAAATATAATTTCTAAAGTCAGCGGTAGCCCAGGAAATGAAAGCAGTATACGCCAATGGTCTCCTCCTTGAAAGAGTAACTCTCAGAATAAATGTTACAAGTTTCTAGGGTCAATCGTGACTACTTTTAGTCAATGAATATGTAGTGGGAAACTGCATATAACGGAGTTACACATGTGGCATTGCTCCGGATTTTGAGGAAACACTTTGTGCACTGGTTTTCGGCAGTATTTTTTTCTAGATATTTTATCCAGCAGACAGCCGGTGACCCCTTATGTTCCGACGGGACGCAAACTCGACCACTCACTAGACACCAAAACACTTACGGATTCCTCTGTTCTGGGGTCAGCAGAACGCGAGAATCTCCGCGAGATCACATACATGGTTGACTTTCAGGTCAGCGTTCGGCATATTAAGGCTTCATAATATTTATTAGCATTTTTGTGAGAGCAGTAAAATGAAATTGGCAACCAGCTATTTTAAACTTTTAGTTGAAGAAAATTAACATAAACTTCTAAAATGATAAGTTCAAAACAATTGGTCATCATTTAGATAGCAAACTGAAAACAATTGGGCAAAATATGGGAGAAGAGAAATTATTATTTTCTGACTATAAAGTTCTTTCTTCATTAAAAGAAGTTAAAATAATTTTTTTGATATGTAAATCGAGAGGTACATTATATTACTATCACCAAGGCCTGTGATGCATGACAATCGTATTTTTTTAAATATACGGGACATTTGGAAACTATTACGTAGAAAAAGAAATTTACTGCTATCCTAATATACGGAGGCTTTATTTTAATAGTGATACAACTCCACTTTTTTGAGAAATTGAGTTAACTCCATTTTCAGGTCCGGGCTTGTTTTATACATTTATTTTGAATGTGATAAAACTTCAAGTTCTCTCTATTTACGACATGGCATTTCAAGCATTAACCACGCTTATTTCACTGATCTGCAGTCAGAAACCGGACAATTTGAAGAAGATTAAAAACGATAAATGCGTCAACAGTAACATTAAATTAATATTTAATCTGTTTGAATAAATTGATATTGTGTTCATTTCCAACTTCTTTTAGAACAATATATACCGATTTGGCTCACCAACCTCATTTTTACAATGGTATAACTCCTTTATAACCCCAATATTCTGCGAAACACACAGTATGCTTATTCATATCATCTTCGGACAAACGAGTAAAAATATTAGACGTGAAAAAACTCAGGTGGTTTTATCTAATTCCATCCCAGATTTGTTTAACTTCAGAGCTCAATATCATGAAATTAGTGTCATTAGAGTTGTACCACTATTAAATAACGCCTCCATATACAATCAGAGGTTAGCAATTTCAATTAAAAAAACTCACCAGCGTGTTCCTCATATTATTAGGATGATTGTTAGGATTATTATTATTAGGATGATTATTTACATATATAGATTGTCTCAGATTACAGCATGTCCACAATAAATGTTACATACTTAAAATAAATTTTTATCGTGTTTAAGATCAAGCCTAGCTGGGAGTGAAAAATGTTTCCGCGAAGACATGTTGCGGGACGGCGATTTCAAATTAAATTATAAATATCTGATATAAGCTTTGAAATTAAATCTAAAACTTAGGGTTAAGGAAGGTTGTGTTAAAAATGTTCTCATTAACCAAACACCATCTGATACTTGAAGAAAGATGAAGAAACTGCGTTCCCAAGGGCAAGGGCGAGTGTTAGAGAGCAGCGCCGTGCCTGCAGCTGGTGGTGCCGGAGGTGAAGCTGCTGGAGACGGAGGAGGCGGCGGCGGCGTTCGACGCGGTGAGCGCGGCGCTGTACAAGGTGGTGGAGACGCACTTCGCCCACGAGGACTACGTGGCCGAGATAGAGGTGGTGGAGGTGCCGGCGGCGTCCCCCGCGCGCCTGCAGCCCTTCCACTTGGGGCTGTACCGCGGCCTCCTCGACATGCTGCCGCTGGAGAGCGCGTCCGTCGCCTACCAGCTGCACTGCCTCGTCGAGCAGGTACGTTCGCTACAGCGCTTGGCTCCTTGCTGAAAGATAACAGCTGCACTGCCTCGTCGAGCAGGTACGTTCGCTACAGCGCTTGGCTCCTTGCTGAAAGATAACAGCTATACTGCCTAGTAGAGCAGATAGTTCGCTACAGCGTTTGGCTCCTTGCTGGAAAATAACAGCTATACTGCCTAGTAGAGCAGATACGTTCGCTACAGCGCTTGGCTCCTTGCTGAAAGATAACAGCTATACTGCCTAGTAGAGCAGATAGTTCGCTACAGCGCTTGGCTCCTTGCTGAAAGATAACAGCTTTACTGCCTAGTAGAGCAGGTACGTTCGATAGAGTGTTTAGCTCCTTGCTGAGTAAAACGAGCTGTTTTGCTTCATCGAGTAGGTACTTGCCTTGTCGAGCAGGTACGTTCGCTACAGCGCTTGGCTCCATGCTGGAAAATAACAGATATACTGCCTAGTAGAGCAGGTACGTTCGCTACAGCGTTTGGCTCCTTTCTGAAAAATAACAGCTATACTGTCTAGTCGAGCAGGTACGTTCGCTAGAACGTTTAGCTTCTTGCTGAGTAAAACTAGCTGTTTTGCTTCATCGAGCAGGTACTTGCCTTGTCGAGCAGGTACATTCGCTACAGCGTTTGGCTTCTTGCTGGAAAATAACAGATATACTGTCTAGTCGAGCAGGTACGTTCGCTACAGCGTTTAGCTTCTTGCTGAGTAAAACGAGCTGTTTTGCCTCGTCAAACAGGTACGTTTGGCTCCTTGCTGAGAAAACCCAACTGCACTGCCTTGTCGAGTCACTACAACGTTTTACAGGTACATTCACTACAAGGTTTTGAGAAATAACAGCTATACTGCCTAGTCGAGCAGGTACGTTCACTAAAGCATTTGGATTCTTGCTGAGTAAAACCAGCTGCACTGCCTCGACAAGTAGGTACAATCGCTGTAGTGTTTGACTCCTTGCTGAGTACGACTAGCTGTTTTCACCTAAAGTATTTTCCCTCATAGGGACACCACCATAGTCTGACATGCTGTAAGCTCCCGATTACAACCAAAAGAAAGAGAGCAGAAAGGCAAAATAAAGAGTAATAAAAACAGATTGTGGGAAAGAAGGATATAGAATGAGAGGAGGAGAGAAAGATGGAGTGAGTTGAGAGAGTGACTATACTTCGATTTTTCTTTCTTGGCGCGTGGGCGTGTGTCATCAAAATGGAATATCTCACGGTATTTCGCGTCGTTCTCGGCTGCGCAGCCAGGACTCGCATGATCGCCCGCACTGCTCGATACAGTCGCGATCTTAGCGAATCTTAGCGGTACAATCGAGAACGACGCGAGATGCCGTGAGATATTCCATTTTGATGGCACACCCCTAGGCGCCAAGAAAGAAAACCCGAAGTATAGGGGTTGTGATTGCACGCGGCAGGCGGTGGAGAACGCGATGGTGCCGGCGTCGCTGGAGTCGCTGGGCGCGTGCGGGGGCCCGTGGTGCGGGCTGGCCTGGCAGCTGGACGAGGCGGCCCGGCGGGACGACAAGTCGCGCCTGACGCGGGAGCACCTGCTGTGGGAGCAACCGCGCCCGGGCACCGTGCTCGGCGGCTGCCCCGTCCTGCAGCACGGCGACGCCGTCAGTCACTCTCCATGCCACTTCCGCTCTCTCCTCTCCTCTACGCCCCCTCGCGATTAGCAAACATCGTTTCACTTTGAGACGTGGCTGACTTCTGTTATAGGGAAAGTTACTCCTTTACCCCACGGTTTTGAAGGGAACAGTACGTGTTCAGGATACGTGGCAATTTTACCCGTCCGATTTTGCGAATACCATGTTTAACCCTATTAACCTCACTTCATCTTCTCTTCCTCTCTTAATTCCACTTCTACTCTCTCCTCTCCTCTATGTTCTTGGCTCCCTACACCACGCCCCTTCGCGCTTAGCAAACATCGTTTCACTTTGAGGGGTGGCTGACTTCCGTTATAGGGAGAAGTTGCTCTTTTACCCACGACTGTGAAGGAAACAGTACACGTTCAGGTGGCAATTTTTCCCGTCCGATTTTGCGTGTGCCATGTTTAACCCTACTACGATGGTTCCTACGGACATCCAGTTTTGCTCCCCTGTTTTCGTGCCCCTGACCTATCTCAGGGAGTCTTGACTGTCTCTTTCCTCTCTTCCATTCAATCTATTTCTTGCTTTTAGCGCACTACTTCTTTTCCTACAGCTAATCGTATTAAGAAGAAAGTAACGCGCTCTTCAAAATACGGAGTACACATTTATGTCTGTTTCAACCATGAGCTCTGGCCACAGACACGCATGTTTTCTCTTGCGGAAATAAGATCAAGAACCATTTTTTAGGTAGCTGTTGCGTATTTGTGCATAAAACATTGACAATTTTTAAACAAATATTTTCTAAAAAAGGCTTCTATTTTTTCCTTAAATTTTATCCTCATATGTATCAAAGAACTGTAGAAAATTTGTGATGCTCTCTTTTTTCGCAAACTCTCTCTATTTTCAGAAATTTCAAAAAATTAACATAGCTAAAGTACAATATTGAAGATAGACATTTTCTCCTAAATTATATTTGTTCTAAGAATAGACGTTTAAAGAATATAATATAAATTTTTTGAGAAAACGAGTACTTTTTGCATATTTTCTAGTTGAAAGGATTCTAATTTATAAAAAATCTCAAAAACGGCTCCATTTTTTTCTTGTAAGTAGCAAAGAATGGTAAAGATTATGGAGCTCACCCTATTTTCAGCAAACTTGCTGCAACGTTTCGAAACTTGCAAAAAATTAACATCGCAAAAGTACATTATCGATAAAGATATTATTGTAAATTAAAACTGTTCTATATATCATATACAATAATTTAAAATATGAGTAGTTAAGCGTGATTTTGCAAATTTTCGAATTTACAAATTCGAAATACCCGTATTTCTTCTGCTAGAATCTTTCAGGTTTACCACATTTCAATGTAACAATGGGAACGCCGTGATATGTCAGTTGGAAGTTCTCAGAAAAGCTTCTGCTAGATTTGGGCTGAGTTTCTGAGTGTTAGAAATGGAGTTTTAAATTGTCGAATTTGTGTTGATGTATTAGCTTTAAATGAATAAAATGTGTGCCCTTAATGCTCTACAAATGATAATGAGTTTTCAAAGGGATAGCTGAGTTGGATTAATATGGGCAGAAATTGCGGTATTATAATTATAAGTAACCGTTATTTATGCGAGAAAGTACGTGCAGTTGTAGTACCAGTAGTTGGTAATGATTTAAATGAGAAATGTGTACCAAAACAGTCCAGGATATATGACTATACTACCTTATTTTCTCCGATCTCATTTTCTTACCCATACATGCATCTCAATGCTTCCTCTTACGATCCTATTTCATTCCAAGTCATCTCATTTCATATCACATCACTTCCTTTCGCGATATCTCGACGCATCTCATTAAATATCTTCTTCGCTATTATCCTCGTTTGTTTTCAGTCAGTTACCTTTTACGCGACCTCATTCGAGTCATCTGATCCCTTCCGTTCGCATCATTTTATATTTTTAATTCGTCATTAACTCACATTCTTAACTACGCATCTCTCACTTCACGTCTCATCATACTTTCAACCTCTCCTTCCACTTCACATCGAAACTCTTCACATCTCACCTCCTCCCATCTCACCATTCCACGTCTCACTTCACTTCACATCACACCACTTTACATCACGCAAATTCACCAATTGAAATATATCTCACCAATTCAAATATAATCAATTGTAGGGTTCTATGGCCTGAGTATTTATAGGTACGAGTTAGTCCCACGGTAATTTGTCGCAGAGCCCAGTTTGTAAAATATATATGAATTGGGAAGACGTGCTCTCAGGTGGCCATCATATATTTATAGACGTGCTATTTCGAACTTGGCACACCCAGCACTTGTACTGTATTACGGGACCGAA
This sequence comes from Acheta domesticus, assembly GCA_031308135.1. Taxonomy (NCBI): domain Eukaryota; kingdom Metazoa; phylum Arthropoda; class Insecta; order Orthoptera; family Gryllidae; genus Acheta; species Acheta domesticus. The sequence goes on along the minus strand of JAHLJT010008756.1, from coordinate 20,229,760 downwards.
GTCCCAGGGTGGGCTTCTAGGCGCTAGCCTCTATCCTCACCCTCATCAGGTGTACAAGTACACCTTCTGGATCCGGATCTCGCCGAAACGCAGTCAGCCCTCGCGGCAACCTCCCCATACAACGCCTAGGTCTAGGGCCGCCCAGCTTGCTCAGAGCTCCTAGCTATCCGGGCTAGTGCCGGAGTCGATATTGCCTGTATGACAACGCGCCGATTACATGCGTGGGCCAACTGGGGGCCACCTGAACTAAGATCCAGGCGGCTCGGTGCCTCCATCCCGTCTCTCCACTACCTGCACCTTCAGGATAGCTATCTGGTCGGACCGCATCCAAGGCAACCTGACGGTAGGTAATGTCCCGCCTGACTTCCATTTGTGGATGCTAGAGTACCCCCAAAGGTCTCCTTCACCCTATCCTGCCTAAGGTAGACGCGCAAGGGCCCCAACTGGTGGATTGCCGGGTTGAACAGACAACCAGGAGCTTAGCATCGTCTACTCACTGCCTACACGCTAGGCTAACGACCTGAGTGGGGTCACGAGACTCGAGGTACGGGTGATTGTCTATGATACTTCACCAGAGACCTTGCTTACCTATGTGTTCACGATCCCCCCTCCTGCGGGGTCTCAGGTGACCAGGTGACGTCGCGTCAAAAGCAGCGAAGGGCATCCAGCACGCCAGTCACATACATGGTCGAATCTTGGGCATCACTGCCCTCGATAGCCGGACAGCCGAGAGCCTTCCTAATTCAAATACATTTTACAAACTGGGCCAAATCCCAGCGTGCCTACAAAGCGAGGCGACGCGACTGGGGATGGCCGCGCGCGCGTCCGCAGGAGCACCTGCGCACCTACCACCTGCCGCTGTCTCCGGAGCTGGACGTGTCGGCCATCGCGACGCGCATGCTGCGCGGGCAGGCGGCGGCGCAGCTGTGGCGGCGCTTCCCGCCGCCGGCGGGCGAGGCGCGCGCGCGCCAGCGCTTCCACCTGCACCGCCTCTGGTCGCTGGCGCAGGACGCGCGCGTCACCGCCGAGTCGGTGCGCACCTTCCTGCACCTCATGCTGCTCGAGACGATGGAGGCCGCCAGCGTGGGCGAGGGCTACCACGAGGGGTGAGCAAGCATTTCCTCGCACGCCGTCTCGTCGGTTGATTGTTAGTGGCTCCGGGCGCGTCAACTCACGACGTCATTAGTTCCTTAAGTGTAGTGCATGCTTTTTCATCGTGAGGGTGATCGTGGGCGAGGGCTACCACGAGGGGTGAGCGAGCGTCTCTTCACGCCGTCTCGTGGGTTGATTGTTAGTGATTCCGGGCGCGTCAACTAAAACAGGTCGCTGATCCCGTAAGTGTAGTGCATGCTTTTTCATCGTGATGTGGCGATTATCTTCCCCCGATGAATGGCGAGATCCGACGCAGACTACCGTTGACCAGTGGGGTTTCCCCAACCGGGTATCTTCCATCGGCGGGGCACCGCCCCAGTCGGGACGAGCTCTAAGCTCCCGACGTGTGTGGTAGACTAGTGCACGTGGGTGGGTGTGGAAGAAATGAATGAGGATAGGTCAAGGAAGAGGAAGGAAACATCGATGCTGTTCGTGGCCCGTTTGTTAGGGTGCTGCTCCAGCATTCGCCTGGTGTTGAACGGAGAAACCATGGAAAACTACCGATCAGAGCAGCCGGTCGCTATTCTTTATCAGTATTCTTCAGACTGTGACTGAATTCGACCTGACAAGCTAGTGTCAAAAATCCTGCCACTGTCGGGACTCGAAACTAGGACCTCCCAATGAGAAACACTACAGTGACATCAGTTGATGCAGTGAACCACCACTCCCGGTCAATCCGTTTCGTTACTTTAAACCATTCACATAAGTTTAATTTGTCTGCAACTGTCTCCATTTTTATAGACATTGCGTTACAATGGTTTGTCTCACCACGTTATCTTGGCGAATGTGAACATTTTCGATACTTGTACTTGTCCGAGATATTCGTAATATAGTTGAGCGCGCCGTACTGTGAAGTGTATTATTGTGAAATTGAGCGTGTCGTGCTTGGTAGTGTAGTGAAATTGAGTGTGCTGTGCTGTGAAGCTGACCACGCCGTGTTATGTAGGACAGTGAAGTTGAGCGTGCCGTGCTGTATAGTACAGTAAAAAGGAGCACACCTTGCTGGGTAGTATAGAAAAGTTGAACGTCCCAACCTATGTAATGAAGTGTAGTACAGTGAAGTCCAGCATGCTGTGCTAGGCCAGTAAATTTGAGCGCGCCTTGCTGGGTAGTGTAGTGTAGTTCAGTGAAGTTGAGCGTGCTGTGCTGGGCCAGTGAAATTGAGTGCGCGCCGTGCCGTGAAACGTCATGAAGTCGATCACGCCGTGCTGCAGGAGCTTCTCGAAGAACAAGGTGCGCGGCCTGCAGTGGCGGCCGGACCCGGGCTGCCTGCTGCTGCGCCAGGCGTTCGGCGCGGGGCACCTCCTGCAGCCCAAGCGGCGGAGCGGCGGGCGGCGGCACTCGACCAAGCCGGAGCTGCCTCCTCCCCCGCCCCAACTCCCGCAGCCCTCGCTCCCGGCTCCGCCCCCGCCGCCGCCGCCCCCACCACCGCCGCCGCCGCCGCCGCCCCCCGCCGACGCGTCGGGGAAGCGCGGCGCCTCCGAGCCGCCCGCCACGAAGGCGTCAGGAGGCTTGGGCGCCAGGCCCTACACCGTCGACGCTCCGTGAGCACGAGACCTATTCAAATTATTTTTTCCAGTATTCAGATACCTCTTACATTTTCCCGATGCAGTTTAGCATTACTGGTTGCTACGTCAATTATGCAGACATATATATGAATGTAAAAACAAATACCAATATAAGTACAGATACAAATAGATTAATGCCTACACAATTACGGATGCAAACACAATTAGCAATACAAGTACAGATACAACTATAAATACGAATGTGAATGTAATTGGAGTAGGGTTCCTTTTGCAAGTGGAACTTCTGTTATCGTGGAGGAGGACGTCGACACGTTGGGGCTGGAACGTAATGCGTTTATTGGCTTCGGTGTGCGGCATAGTGACGCTTGCATACACAAACACAGGATGTGCCTTTGTCTGATGGAAGCCACAAATAGACAGACCTTTAGGCTGAGCAGGAAGGGGGCGTGTCTAAGATGGGTTTAGGCTGAGCCAGGAAGCAGAAGGGTGCTGAGGCCAGGGCCAGGTAAGACACGTCAGTGGTAGGTTGCAGACGTCACCGTGGCGTGTTGGCGCCTACGAAGCTCTGAGGGGGGGAGGTCACGTGGGGCACCCACGTCACTTTAGACGGAGGTGGGAGTAATCAGGTGATCGGTCGGTCATGTGGACCGAATCTATTTAAGGTAAAGTATGGGCATATTAGACAGGATACATTTTGCGCACGGAGCCGAGTGGTATCTTCATTAAGTGCTCACGCACTTCGCTCCAGGGGCGAGCGGCCGGATTCGTCCGGGGAGACGTCAGTCTCATCTTTAGCGACGCTTTCAAGTGGTCTCTGTTCTTGCGGTCAAGCAAGGGCGGGTGGGGGACTCGCAAAGCAGTCGCAGGTGGCGGCTAAGATAAGCTGTTTTTTAGGAGGGTTCCGTAAAAGCACGTATAAAGTGAATGAATTGTGCAACCTTGTATATATATATATGTATGTATATATATATATATATATATATATATATATATATTCTTAGTCTAATAAATTTGTTTTGCTACGAATCCTTCGTGTCTGTGTCCTGACTGATTAAACGACGCCACAGGTGGTATGGCGGTTAGCGTATCGGGCTGTTGTAACCCAAGTTTGCGGCTTGAACCCCGATAAAAGCCGTGGATTTTTAAGAGCAAAAAATTACTTCGCACGCTTCCTTAGGAGAGGAAGTTATGCCATGTAGATTTACTGCATATAGATCATTTGAGCGTATAAAAGATCCTGCATACATTACGAAGCCCTTTGGTATAAGATAAGTTCAAATCATCTGAACCCGAGTGATACCGTCTTTATCCGCTGGAGCAGAATAGAGAAATTTGCGGACCAGATGGCTCCAGTCTCGCCACGTGAAATTAGACATGAACTGAACTTAACAAAGCTCAACGCTTATTTCATGGCTATTCTACGCCTTGGAGACAAAGTTCCTTCCTGAACGTTTGTAACTGTATTCGCAAAATCTATACAATAGTGAAAACAATTGTTGTGTTTTATGCATCCTATCGGCTTGTGCGGATCACTTGTTCGACGATCTTGAGAACTTTCGCTAGATGGATTTTCTTCAGATCCCCTTAATTGACTATAACCGGATCACACTACATAACCCTTCACTCAATCGACTTTCATGAAACTTGAACTTTCCCTTCACATCACCTACTCGAGCCACTTACTTCAGAACAACCTCTATATCGGACTGCTTCAGGTCATTGTCAGATCAAGTTAAGTGAGGTCATTGTCAGGTCAGGTCAAGATTCTTCAAATCATTTGCGCGATTGACTTTCTTCAGATATATGATTTGCCTTTCTTCGCATTTAGACCATACATTCGAACGCTTTCCTACAGAGCTTCAGTTGGATCAACATTGGAAATACACTTTCAGATATTGAAAAATTGTTGTTATTTTACAAAAAAGTCAGTGTATTCGTCTATCCATTCATCTGTGGCCAACACTAGAATCTTCTCAACATTTTCTCCAAAATTGATATTTCCCTATCAATCTAGCGCTGCAGTGACATTGTCAGATAGATCAATTGATTCAAACTTATGCGAATTGTACCTTCAACTGCCTCTGATACATATAGATTTGATAAACCTAATTTGTTCACAGATTTAGTAGTAAGGTAAATTTTCCTGTAGTTTTTAGTTGTTAGGATATAGACAAAACATTGTAACATCTCATTCTAACTCATTCGTTGTGCCTTGCACAATTTAAAACGAAATCTTAATATATATATATATATATATATATATATATATATATATATATATAAGGAGAACAAATTGATAAACTTTAAAAACATATTCCATCCTGCATAGGTTATTGCCATAAAAACGGAAGCTGTCGAAATATTATAGTTAGCGTAAGGCCTCAAAGTGAATGTTATTGCAAGACGCAAAGAGATCACAAATAAGGCGGCAAACTTGAACAATGATATATTCTGGTTTGATGGCCTCTATTTTTACAGTTATATGCCCAACACACTGAAGGAACCGTGAATATTATTCTAATCTCTGATATAATTTAAATACAGATAAACGAAAAACACAACAATATAAAAATTAAATCTGATACTAACAAACGTCGATTCAGTACAACAGTTCTACATACCAACGTCACGCACATCCCATGTTTCGACAGCAAACCGCATGGCAGCCCCTAGTTCGTCGAGCGTGCAAGAGCGCTAAATCCATAGAGCCGCCACTCTATGTAGTATATTGTAGCTGTTGGCCTTGCAGCGCCGTACCGCCGCCCGAGATCCCGCCCGTGACGGCGGGCGTGTTTCTACTGTCTCCGGGGTCGGCGCCGGTGCCCGAGCCCAAGATCGCGAAAAAGCGGGTGCCTGACGAGGAGAAGCCGAAGGCGCGGCCGCTGCCGCAGTTCACGGAGGCGGCGCAAGAGGCCGCGGAGCGCGCCGCGCAGCTCAACGCGCTCCGCCAGCTCGAGCGCTCGCACCACATCATCAACCTGTTCCGCGTGCATCGCGCCTGCCCCTCGGCCGGCGGCTCCGGCGTGTCGCAGGTGCGCAAATCCACAGCTTCACCTCAGGATTCTTAGGTTTAAACCTGTTTCCGCGTGCACCGCGCCTGCCCCTCGCCGGTGAGCCACTTACGTTGGGCCTTTGGGTTGCAAATGAGGGGGGGGGGGTGGATGTATGTCCAACCTATCGCATACATTATTTTATTTCTTCAAAATATTTCTTGACCGAGGAAAACTATAGTATGTAGAGAACAAACCGATTTGAACGTATCAAAATTTTAATTTTTGTAAGACAATTTTTACGATGATAACGGAAGATACAATTGGGTTCATGTAAAAATAAGGAATTAAAAAAAATCAGCAAACAAAACAGTAATTTATGAAATCAGATGACAGAATCGGTATTCTTAACTTAGTTATTCGCCGCGGACGCCGCCGAACCAAACCTTAATAAGATCAAGCTGCCCCCATCCAATTCCCAGTACCCCCACTCTTCCTCAAGCACCAGCTACGGACGGACTCCCGATAGTCGACGGTGCTACCCATTCCGAAACCTTTATCTTTCGCAAAATCGGTCACTTAAAACGAAATTCGTCCTCAAAAAAATTCGCTGGTAGTACTCACAAATAAACCGAGTCGAATACTTCCTGCAAATTTTTCCGAAGGTTGGTTTTTCTGGAAAGGGGGCCGCCTTAGGGCCCAACGCCAAATCGCCAAATGGTGGCAGTCGAAACTGTGCGCAGTGTTTTAGATTTAGTTTCAAGTTAGTCTTTTTTTGTTAATTGTCCTTAGTTAAATAGTTCTCTTAACAATTGAGAAATTCTTATTTTTAAACATAAAGAATGAAATCCAATCTGCTTAAATTTGTCGAAAAACACCTTTTCAATTCAGATTCTAAATTTTAACAAAATGTAGCCTTCAGAAGGCACGAGGAACGCCTGATGAGAGACGTTGTTTCTTGAGTTGTGAGGAAAAGCATATATCACGTCGCGGATAAATATATCGCGAAAGGATATCACGTCGCGACGCGCGCAGCTCGTCAAGAGCTGTGAATATTGTGGGCAGTATTTTAGATTTTGTTTTAGGTTACGTTTTTGTTTTTGTTAATTGTCCGTAGTTAAATAGTTCTCGTAACAATTAAGAAATTCTGATTTTTAAACTTTGAAAATACTATGGTATTACATGGCAATGGTTATCAATTTTCTTGTGAGACACTCGTAGCATCAAGTGCCTTTGATGCCTGTCTCCAAAAAAGGAGGACATTACAAAAGTGCCATTAAGATAGAAGTTTCAAAATCACAGCCTCATTCGCAGCTGCAATACAATTCCGTAGATTAGTAATGCTTCTGTCATGTCGCGCATGACTTTTGTAATTGGCGCGCGAGCGGCAAGACAGCGCGCTCTGTCGGGGGGCGGCGGCGGCAGCTGCAAGCCGGTCACGGCCTAATAGGTTCGAGCCGTGAGAGCGAGACTCAGCGCCTGTCATCGGCCCTTTAAATGGAACCAGCCGGCACCATGAAGGCAGTCCCGAGTCGAGTCCAGAATCAGCAGTCGGGAGTCTAACGTCGGGAGGCGACGGTCCACAGTCAGCAGTCAGCGGGGAACGTCCTGGAGCCGGATGTGGAGACGTTGGGGACTGGAGATTGCCAACGACTGGCAACGTGGTGGCTAGTGGTAATTACCACCCGTCTTTCGGATGCCATAGGAAAACGGCGCAGCTGAGGGAGAGGTTGCTCCCTACCCCTGTAATGGCTGGGAGCTTTATAAACAAGGAATCAATAAATTGTTGTTAAGTGAGCGTGCAGACTTTCATTTGTGGACATAACAGCTTCCAATATTCAATTTGATTCCAAGCGTGTGTGTAATATTTCTTGGATCAGGTGGGCGCGGTGGAGGATCTGACGCGGCGCGTGCTGCTGCAAGAGCTGGCGGAGGCGCTCGAGTACTTCACGTGCGCCGACTTCCACTACTTCGCGCCCACTGACTCGCTGCTGCTGCACTGCTACCACGACGGCGACTCGTTCGGCGTCGCTCGCAGGTACGGAGCCAGCATTCGCTTTCCAAAACCGATTGATTGAGCGAGTGATTGTTTCGTGTTTCCGGATACGTCTCGGAAGATGGTGCCGAGTTCTGTTCCTCTTCCGCTAGATCGTGAGATCCGGCATCGATCTACACGTCTGCTGTCTAGGGTTTCCCCAAACCTAGCGTCCTTGCGATTGGGATCCGTCCTATTAGAGATGAGATGTAATTTCCAAACTGGTCTCCTGATGTTGTGTAGTGCATGTGTGTGTGTGTGTGTGTGTGTGTGTGTGTGTGTGTGTGTGTGTCTGTAAGGGATAAGAGAATACAAGGAGGAGGAAGGAACGAGGTTCATGGCCCGTTTGTTAGGGTACTGCTCTGACATCCTCTCTGTACTGATATTTGAAATCACAGAAAACTATCGATTAGAGAACCTGACCTCTAGTATTACCCTGAAGACAGCTGCTGAACACGACCTATCTGTCTAGCTAGTACCGGAAATTCGTCACAATCGAGGTTGAAAACCTATTGTCTCCCACGAGAGACACTGCAGAATTAGCAATTGCTACCTCGAGGTATCTTAGCCGGTAAAACCGTTGGTGTTTTAGTTGACATCCGAAAATCAGAATTCAGTGATAGGGACGAACTAGATTTGAGTTCCGTTTATGATAAATTCCTTCATCGATTGAGTTTGCGGGCCGAAGATGTTCGTTATCGCGATAAGAATTTTAGAGAGGAGCTGGTCTGAAGCGTTTTTGCAGATTCTTCAGATCATTTAAGGTATATTAGTAGGTCGAGAACTTTACACAACGAACAATGGACCGCGCACGATACTTCTTTCTTCAGTCTGTACCTAATTCTATCCCATGAGCAGGTGATTAGACTCATTCCCCATTACCATAGACTACATCCCATCGTTTTATAAGTGAGGCCTGACAGTGCTGGCTACAGGCAGATTGATTAATGCTGTAGGGTGATAGCAAGATTGTTACGAAATAGTCTATACAACACATGGACGAAGTGATTTGCGTATTACGTACTATTTCTGCATCAGTACCACGACTTTGAGAAACTGATACTTATTACGATTCCAATTATACATCTTTCTTTAGCATATGGATTCTTCTGAATGTAACATTTATTTGACGTATATGAAATTGTAGTGATATAATAAGAAGGCGTTGGATCACTGGTGGATAGTGAGGCAAGCGCATCACCAAAACCCCCGACAAACTTGTTCGCATCTGATTTCTTGACTGTCCGGGTGACGCCGCGTCGTTGGCTGAGAGGCCGATGTTTCGTCGGCAGACTTCCTCATGGCAGTGAACGTTGGCCTCCCAGCTAAAGACGCGGCGTCACCCGGTCAGCCATGAAATCGGCCTGTCACGGTGGGTAGTGGGCTGTGGGGTGTGGCTGTGTGGGCTGTGGGGTGGGCAGTGGGTTGTGGCCTCGAGACCGGAAGCTTACGTGCACACTGGTTTACATCTGATTTGTGCACCGCCCATTTCACGTCTGACAGTTCTTCCTCGAAGAGCAGAGGTTGAAATATGGCCATCGCCCATCGCCCCACAAGAGAGCACTGCATGGCGTTGCAGGGTAGCGTTCCTAGGTGCAGAGAATAGCGCATTCCATGTTCCACCGATGCCTCTATTTTATATATACTTGTCAGTAGAATTGAAACTGTGTGGTATTCTGTTAGTTGAGAACCATTTATCTATCCCAAAACAATGTTAATATTCTTCAAAATCTTCTAACGTAACCAATTGTTATAATTTTCCTTCAGTTCCTGATTCTTGCCTGTCGGGGCTATGGGGTGAAAGAATATTACGACGGTTGTACCAAAAGTAAGGTTCCAACATTTTTTACAAATATAAAACATTATTTATTGTTATTAAATTATACATCGTTAAAAAGCTTACGCTGTTGTCTATTTTTCAACATAGTCTCCAATTTTTGCGCAACACTTTTGAAGACGGTGCTCCAGCTTTTGTATTCGTAATGTAATAGTTTAGCCATCTATTACAAATGAAATAGGTAAATAACATGAAGTGACCATTGGTTTATGAACCGGGTATAGAACTTTATGTAGAAACTTCCAGAGCGGAATATAGAAAAAAAAGTGAAGGTGATCTAAGAGAAAACGAGTATTTCGGACGAACATGTGAACGCAGTGGGGAATTAATAGTTGCGCGTTACCAATCAACGCGCGAAATTATAAGGAACATAATAAAGTTTGTTTCAACTAAATCGGATCACAGAAACGCCTAATATCGCGATATTGATCGCGATTTGTGATCACGATATTGCCTTTTAATATGTTAAAGAACAAAAACAACAATGGTCGTGACGTCACTTCAGAAAAGTTTGGATATATTAATAAATTAAACGAAAACTGGTGTGTCTACCGAGATTTGGCATATACCAAAGTATTCCGTGGAATACGGGCCAAATTATAAACGCGGTGACACAATTTTAGGACGCCGAACATTAATAGATAAACATTATGTTACATTAGTTAATTGAGAAATAAACGAGCGATGTTTGTAGGCATGAGACGCACGAAAAAGCATTCTTTTAACAAAATGAAGCGAGAAAAGTGATGTCTAAGAAGTGGAATGGATACGAAATTTTAATTGGGAATTTTACAATATAATAAGACAATCCAGGAAGTGTTAGAAATTAATAATAAATTATTTTATAAGTTTAAAGCAGAAGACAGTAGAGGCGCTATTGTTTTGTTCGGAAAAAAAACTAGAAATGCTTTAGGACAACAATGGGGGTCAGACGGGTGAATAGCTTGGTAGCGAGAGGCAGAACCCGCGTCGCTTATTGCAAGAATAATTTTAAAATTTGGATTTGTAATTTTTTGATGAAGTGTTCTCTTCTGGACTCGTACTAGTGAACTATTATAAACTGTGAGAGGATTGAATAACTGAGTGGCGAGTTGTACTCCGCGTCACTCGTGATAGTATTTTAACACGCGAACTTATAAAATTTCGAGAAGGTGTTGCTCCTTCGGACTTGTATTCGCAAGGTGGCGGAACTGTATTCCGTGTGACGTGAACTATTTTAGTAGTAATATATAAAGCTATGACACGCGCGATCATAATTTTGAGTTTTGTGAATTTTGAAAGTTTTTCTACTAATGTTTGGAACCGGTGTTACTTCGACCATTGAAAAATCGAAGCGGGTGTCGCCGAACGAGGTGTGCCGAGGTGCAGCAGACTCGAGCGCGTCTTTGCATATCGTCGCCGTGGTCAGTGCCAATTTGGGGGGCACTGGTAATTCGGCGCTAGCAGGCAGCAGTGGAGCAGAGTTCTTACGCATGACGGCGTGAGATCCTGTGTGTGGACCCGGTCGCTGCTACGTTAACAACGAAAGGGAAGTGGAATATTTTTTTGTTTTGCAACACTCCAGTGAAGTCAATGACTTTGATTTCTTTGATCTTGGGAAGAATAAATGATTTGCAGAGCCAAAACTGTAAACATTTTGGGGGGATTGCAATGTAATGGGTGTGGCCACAGTATTGAGCTCATTATTTCGTAATAACGTTTGGGTATAATATGTTTATTGATTTTTGTGATTTTTATGACATCGTGTTTTGTTGATGTTGTGTGGTATTGATTCTTTTATGAGGGTATTAATGTTTCTGTTGGTTAAAAAGAAAATAAACAAAGGAGATTTTGAGTTCTCGTTTTGATGTTACGTAATCGGTGTTTTTATCACATAGCTAGCTGATCCTGGTCCCTGCATTGGCGTGGCGCTTGTGTTCTGTAGAGAACAAATCACGGCCCGCCCTGATAAATTTATGTAAACAGGAAAACTCCGGGTAGTAAAAGGGGGGCACAGTGGTGTGCATTGTAGATATTACAGGTGATCAGCAAGGAAGTTTTTCGTGATCAATAATAGGAGTTGAGAGGGGAGATTTTCATTACATTACTGCCCAGTTCGTAGGGCGTTTTAGTAAATAGGAAAGGGGGGTTTTTCGTTGCATTGGCGCCCATTTCGTGGGCGTGATCGATATCAGTAGCAGTGAGAGGGGTTTTTCGTTACAGTAAGTCGAAGAAGTCTCCCGCCAATCTGTTGAGGAAGTGTGTGAACTCATCGTCGCTTTTGAAGCGTTTGCCACCTAAGTGTTCCTTTAGCTTGGAGACGAGGTGATACTCGCTGGGGGCTAAGTCCGGCCTGGACGGGGGAAGGGGCATAACGGTCCTCCGAAATTTCTTCAAAAGCTCCTGTGTTGGACGAGCGACGTGGGGTCGAGCGATGACGTGAAGAAGAGTACTCCCTTCGTCAGTCGTCCTCTCCGGGGATTCTGGATTACTCCTTCTGGGTTGCGGCAACTTCCTTGCGTGCAGAAACCGGAATACTGCTCGCACCTCGCACTTGGCGGGAGCGGCGAGCGTCACTTTTATCTCTGACGGCTGCCAACCGAACACTGAGCGACGACGCACATTGGGGAAAAAGCCCGAAAAGCTGGCCAAAAGTCCAAAACACGAATTTCTACATAGGTACTTGTGACATATACAATTTAAAAGAGGACAAAATTCTGCATTGACTGCCGTTAATTTCAAAAACGTAAGTTTACTGATGGCGTTTTGACAGCGTTTCAAAGTTGCTTCAAATTTACTTCTCTTGGGTGTGATCTCGAAGGCTGTTTGCAAGCGCGCACTCTGTCATTCATAACTTCGTTCAGTGATCATATATTGACATTTGGGAAAGTCTATGTTATTCTTGTAGGTGTGATCTATATGGTGAGTAATTGCCTTCTCATTTGTTTGGTTTGGTCATGACAAATTTATATTCAAAAATTCCAATTTTTCGATGAATTTTTACAAATTTTTATTTATTTCACAAGGTGAAAGTCAGGACTTCCAAGTACTACCACCGTCTTTCATATTTTAAAATATCAACTGGTATGTTCTTTAGTGATATTCATAACAATTAGCTGCTAATATCTGCTAATAACGTTGTAGGGCAATAAAAACCATCCCAAAGCAGATTTTGAATGGAAGATACATTGGCGTATCAAAACACGACGCCCATTTTAACTTTCTTCTGTGAGTCTATTATTAAAGCTGGAAATATTATATTGGTCTTGAGGATTTGATCATTATTTTTAGTAATTATTACTGAATTTGTTTAATTGATAATGATCTAATTAGTATTAAAAATTGCTTTCATTCTATTTACATAACAATTTTGTGTTCTAACAGGATCCAAATTAAGACCAGCGCCTTCTACCGCAATTTCTCAGCCGCATTCTCTACCGCAATCTCTCAAAATTAGTTATATTTTTTAATAAATCCGTAACAATTACCAGATAACATATGCTAATACAGTTGTAGAACAACAAATAATATCACAAATAAGATGTTCATCCATACCAAGCGTATGGAAACTTCGCAAAAATGCAAAGCATTAATATGATTAGTACAAATTTGTGATAATAATTTATTTTATTAACTTATTCTTTCAAGTATTTTGGTTTTTGAAAAGGCACTCAAAATATCATTATTTTACTCGCATAAAATCAAATTTTTTACGTTCGTCAGCGCCACTGTGTCTGCTACAGTCATATTCAAAGAATATTACTCGTAAATGAACTAGATTATGAATATTCTGAATACTTACGAATGGTATATCAAATAATACAAATAAAATATATTTATTCAATGTTATGTTTTTCACACCATTAGATTTTATATAAGAACCACCCTTGAAACGAAATTCTTTTCAAGTGTATTTTAAACAAAAGGGTAAGTGTAACAGTTTCAAACATCGTCAGTTTCCTGATACAAGAAATACAAACAAATTAAAACATCAGTCAAAACAAAAAATTGGATTAATTGACATAGTACTATGACATAGTAAATAGTACCTAGTTATATAATACACAATTTTAAAAATAGAATTAACATTTTAAAAACTGAAAGAAAGAAAAGGTATAGAAGGTTAAATCATTTAATATTATAGTAATTTTGTGAATCTATGCACGAGCTTTAATGAAATGGAATTGAGCATGTAAAATTTTGTAACAGAAAATATGAAATTTAAGTTGAGCCGTTTCTTTCCTGTTGTTTGGAAGCCACAAAACGAGTACGTGGGTTCAGGCTGGCGAAAGGGCTTAAGTACCGGGCTGTGGGGTGGAGGAAGAGGAGGGTTAATGGCCTGGATGCTGTGCACTGTCTTTTGCCCCGCCCTGGAAGAGTACTTGCTAGCTGCCAATACTTAATCTCCCGGCCTGTAGTGCATACTCATACATACTCTCTCCTGTAGACCCATATTCTCTTTTGTAGTGAAGTCGTTTGTGTGTTCACTTTTAGAGAGTGCGTTTTACTGTCGTGTGTTGTGATTTTGTTAAAAATACTATCTGTTAATCTTATAATATCTGTTCTCGTAATTCACCTACATTGACTTCGTGTCTAACTGGGATGTGAATCGACATTGTTTATCTGGTAAAATGGAAGCTGGAAGCTTATTAACAAATAAATTGAAGGAAAATGTGTGATAAGTTAAATACTCCAAGTAAATCAGAAATATATCCTTATCTATCAATTGTCAACTATTAGTATTATAATTGATTATCCAAGTGAGATTAGTAGTCAGACAAATAATATATTGTAGAATAGGTCATTCAAATGATTTATAAGTTAATTTTTGGTGTATTATTGTCTCTATTTATTCCATTTTTTAATAAATTGCACATGTGACTTCAGATTTGGATTCAGCGACCCCAAAAACCCTAGAAAAAATGTTTTATGCGTGATTGGCAACTTATTTGACTTTTGGCCAGCTTTTCGGGCTTTTTCCCCAGTGTGCGACGTAGCGAATCGCAGATGGGCGAGCTCGAGAGTAGGGGAACCATTGCGCACAGCACTGTTGTCGGATTTAGCCTAGCCCCTTCCCTCGAGGCTGTAGCTCATTGGAAACCTTACTTTTGGTACAACCCCCGTAAAAGGCGGCGCTTGCGCGACTCTCCGTACCACTTGCAGGTCGTACCGCGCGTCGCTGCCGACGCCCGTGGGGCTGCGCGACTACTCGGAGCACACGCTGCGGGAGTCGCGCGTGGCGGCGTGGGCGCGGCGCGGGGAGCGCAGGCGCGAGCGCAGGCTCGTGCGGCACAACCAGCGCAAGCGCCGCGCGGAGGAGGCGCGCGCAGGGGTCAGCCATCTACTACTCCTGTAAAGGCAGCGAAGTAGATCTTCGAATGATGCACTGGGAGAGCTGGTCATTGCGGATGTGATATATAAATTCTGAAAATAATTCTCTCGCTGATCTCTGCAAAAACACAATGGATCCCTCTTGTTAGAAGATTTATATGAACGAAGCAGTGATTATTGGATAAATAGTCAAGCTTTACCTGTATTGGACGCGGGGAGAAACAGTTTGGCATTAATTTCCGCTAGAAAATTTATGGTAAATACTTCAACACCATTTTTAAGCGGGAGAATATTGTGCGCTCTTTGAATGGCCGATTGTCGGCGCTCGTTGCCAACTGTCTCGGGTTTAAATCCAATTGGCACAGCACGCTAATACACACGCACTCATGCTTGCTTTCATATACGAGAACACGACAGCAATGAAATCACTATTATTAAGTTGGCTGTCCGGGTGACGCCGCGTCCATGGCAAGGTGCCGACGTTTCGGTCGCCATTCTGAGACCTTCCTCAGGGCGTAATGCCGAAACGTCGGCACCTTTGCCATGGACGCGGCGTCACCCGGACAGCCAACTTAATATTGACTCCGGCCGCGGAAGCCTACGCTCTCAATGAAATCACTGTTGTGGAGTTTTCAATTTTGCAACAATGCTTGGGTGCGTATAAACGGAAACCTTCAAGGTTTTCTAAGAAGTTCTTGTAGTAATACGACGACTTGCAAGGTGACTAGAAAGTGCTGCAGCCTGCCGGCCATGTTTGAAAGCATGAGGTAACTGTTGAGAATCTGTCGCCAACGAACTTGTCTCCCAAAGTACCTCGTGAAAGAAGTAATTCTGCTTCTTTATTAGCATTAGCGCGCGGAATTTGGGGAATTTTTCTACCTCCGGCGCGCGACGTTTAAAATGTATGTTCTGAGCTACTAATTAATGCCAAAGGATTGTTAAAATATTTGATTTACTCGGACGGCACCAAATTTGAATCATTTTTGGTCACTCGTGCCAAAAACTTCACACATCTACTTATTCTACCAGGGGGACACAAGTCCCCAGGATTGGACCCTGAACTTTTGCTCTTACCGCAACCCCCCTACGACGCACAAGTACGTCGACAGGCTGGTATCCGGGTCCCGCCGGAACGCCGTTTGGTCTCGTGGCAACCTCCCCATTCAATGCCTGGGTCTGGGCCGCCCAGTCAGCTCAGAGATACTAGCCATCCAGGCTAGTACCGGAGTCGAATCAATGCGCCACTAACATGCAACAGGACAAGTTCCTTCTCTTTGCTCAGAGTATCGAGTCACTGCCACGACGAATCCGAGAGCCCAACAGGGGTCGTTCGGGTGGCTCGAAGACCTGGAGGGGTTAGTGATACAGGTGTTTATTTAAGGAAGGTTACACGGAGTTGCGCGCGCGGGTTGAGCGATCGATTCAAGAAAATACGGCGAGCTGTGGAAGTGATACAGAGTGTCTTTTTAAGAAAGGTAACACAGGGAAGGGCACGAAGGTGAGAACGATTAATACAATATGTTCTTTAAGAACACCAACAGACTGAGAAGGCACGCACAGACGTGTGCAAGTGATACAGTGCCTTGTTTCAAAACAATCGCTCGTGCTCGCCGGTTCGATCGAGTCAACGACTAAGCTAGGAGGGCGTACAAGGCACTTGTACGCTGTAAAATATATTTTTTTAAGAATAGTGACGTTTCCTGTCTCCGAGCCATGAATCATTGATTATACAGCTACTGGTTACCCGAAACTGGCCCCAACTGTTTGGTTCGCGTTATGTGCTTTAACCCAATTTATCTCCAGACATGTTGAAAATGTAGTGACTCTATCTTTGCGCATACATGTATCACACGGCGGGACTCAAAACAACGCACGGGAAAATTTTGGGTTCGGAGTGATGTGCTTGATATTATCTTGTTCACCCAATTTTAGAGTTTTCATGGATTTAGGCTAGCTCGTGCAACCCTAGGACCTCCCTGTCAAAAGCACTGCAGTGATATTAGTTGATGTATTGAGCTACCTTTGGTGGTTACAAATTTATAAGTCTAAATAAACCTATCCTACAATTTACAAACATAAATATATGAAAACAATGACCGTGTTATGTACAAACTAGCGTACCCGTGCGAGAACTCTCGCATGCTATACCCCACCCTTTTTCTTATTTTTTCCATTCCCATATTCATCCTGTAATAGATTTTTCCCAAGACCCTCTTATGCTCCCGTCACTTGTTCTAAATGTCACCTTGTAATTGATAACAATGTAATACATCATTGTCAATCCAAACTTTTCTTATTTAACTTTATTATCTGTCAAAGAGGTATACCCATGTCATTCAATCGCGTAGTATACCAAGTAATTAGTAATTTCACATACAGTTGCAGATTCTACAGCCTCTGAACAGGCGAGATAGAATAGAGAAGCGTCAAATCAGTAAAAATGTAGTTGAATGGTCAAGAAGATCTCATACTGAAGATTACGGTGCGAGGAACGTTTCTTTGAGGACTTTGGCCTCAAAATATTAGATTTTAAAGCCCTAGAACGCGGCGTTTGGGAATTATTTAACTATTCAGATTCAAAAATCCTGACTTGCGTTGCTGGTTGCAGTTTACGTGAATTTCCTTCGAATTTTTATTATCAAAATGCAATGCGGCATGTGTCCGTGAAATTCTCTTTGTTCAGAGCCCTCATTTATGAAGATTGTTTCCGTGTGAGAGCCGCAAAGGGAAGGTATACTACTGAAATAATACAGGAGACGATTCTTAAAGCGTCCAGTGTTTGAGGCGCTGTCTGTTTGTGTGTTGTCGGGGGTTGAGGGGTGGGTGTGTGGCGTTGTGCGGCGCAGGTGGAGGCGGCGGCGCGGCGCCAGGTGGAGGAGGAGCTGCTGGCCGAGGCGGCGGAGAGCGGCGCCACCTCCCTGCTGTACTCGCGCAAGTCGCTGCCCTCGCAGCTCGCCTTCGCGCGCAAGCTGCACCCCGCCCAGCAGGTCCGTTCTACATTTTACTCATTTCTCAATTTTTGCTTTTTGCTTCTTTATTGCTTCTCCGTTCTTCGTCTGTGGTATTTTCTTTTCGTCTCGTTTCTGTTAGAAAAGTACTCATTTTTGTCAAATCTTTGGATAATTTTCACCGGTTTCTCCCATTTGCTTTTTCCCCCATTTATAATGTACTTGCTCTTGCTTTAGAGTTTGTGCTTCTGTTTCTATTTCATTACTTCATATTCTCAGTATTGTCGCTTTTTGTTTTCTCTTCTACTTTCACACATAAACTTTTCGATATATTTTACCCTCATTTTAACTTATTACCTTCCTTTTTCCCCCTACTGTTGTTTTCTGATACTCCTACACTCTTTTTTCATTCCTATTTTTTATATTCCATGCCTCTTTATTTTGTTTATTTCTTGATGACACATTATCAGTTCGAATTTATTTTTTTGTAATTTTATTTTAGAGATTGAAGGAATTTATGGCACCACATCTAAATTTGTTGAAAAATATTATTAATTCCATTTTTTATTTAATAACTTAAAAAAAAGAGCACAGAGGCTCTTAAAGGCAACAAAATGTGTTGCTGCAGAGATACTTCTGAAATGTCTGGGATTAGGGAAAATGTTTATTTTCTTCTTGCTCTTCAATTGAAGCGCTCAGTATCTTAAGATCTCAATCGGCGTTACCTATTCAGTTACAAGACGACGATAAACTTCTGCCATGCACCTGTTATATGCTGAATGCTGAATCAAATGAATTGGGATATGGCAAAACTCTCAAATTTCATTTTCAGAAATGTGTCCATAGTGTAAGTGAACGTGAACGAAAACAAAAAGTATCTTTTTTCTCAAAACGAACTTCGGTTGGGATCTGCCGTTATCCTGATCCCCTCAATTCCTCTTTGAATTGGGCGTGAAGGCGGGACGTGAAGGCGGGGCGTGAAGGCGTGGTGTGAAGGCATGGCGTGAAGGCGGGGCGTGTAGGCGGGGCGTGAAGGCGGAGCGTGAATGCAGTGCGTGAAGGCGGGGCGTGAAGGCGGGGCGTGAAGGCGGGGCGTGAAGGCGGGGCGTGAAGGCGGGGCGTGAAGGCGGGGCGTGAAGGCGGGGCGTGAAGGCGGGGCGTGAAGGCGGGGCGTGAAGGCGGGGCGCGTACTCGTTGCAGGGCGTGCCCGGGGAGGAGGGCGGCGACGTGGCGCCTCCGCGCACCTCGCGCATGCGCTCCACCATGTCCATCCTGTCGTCGATGCAGCCGCCGGGCGTCACCGCGGTGCTCGCCGCGCTCATGGCGCCGCCGTCCAAGGCCCCCACGGTGCGCCTTAAAATATTGCTTTTAAAAATGTGCATTGATAACCTAAAAAATTTGAAATATTCACTATTTTATGCAATTAAAGTTAACTATTTCCTTTCCTCTATAAATCTGTCTTGATAAAATTCTGGAGAAGCACACTTGGAATGGAAAGTTATATTTTTGTGAAAACATAATGTAATCTACCCCACTTCGCGAGAGAAATATTAGAAGTAAATATTCACCACAGTGAAGTACTTTGTTGTATTTCTTCTGCCTGGTTTAAACAAAATTATCAAGAAATATCCTATATTTGCACAAGTATTTTATCATCTATTGAAAACAAAAAAAAACGCAAACTGTCTCCGCAACAACAAAAAAACAACAACCGAAAACAAGCTCTTTAGAATCAATGAGCTCTCACAAACAAATAGATTCTGTGAAAAGATGGAACGTTTTAGAGATACGCCTCTGAAGAAATATGCAGAATATTCGCCTTTACTTACAAGAATATGCACCAACAGGAAAAATCGGCCAAATATACACAATGCTATATCGCATCATATTCTAGCCAAATGTCAAGAAATATCACTTCGCTACGCTCTGAAGCAGTGGTAAAAATATGCAAAGTCATAGAAATCCGTTCTCTAGTGATTAGTCTCATTCTGAGGTTAGGCAAAAACTATGAACCTCATGCAACATAATACATCACTTTGCTTGCTGACGCCACTGCGAACGTGTAAACCCTACGACGCGGCTGCATTGCAAGGTGTCTTGCAAGTTATATTGCAAGGTGTGATAGGCTTTTGTCTGCGATGGTGAACACAAGCGATCGTAAAAAGCGATGTTGTCAAGGTCGATGCCACAAGCGCGAGTCCGTGGCAGGACGAAATCGCCCCTCCATGCAGTTCATCACCCCGCCACCAGAGACAACGCCATCCCTATTGTAAAACGGCGGGGTTACTAATAGTTTCCTCTCCCGACGCTAGTTGCACAAAGAAGCTCGTGCCATTCAACGGTGCCACGACGCGTGCCACAGCCACCAGTAGAAGACCTTGATATCACTGGTGAAAAGCGTTAACTCGCAGACTTTGAAGGAGGGGAATTGTTTGGTGTGCGGTTAACGGAAGCATCTGTGACGAAAATAGCCGAACGGTTTAATTTTTCACGAGCGACAGTATCTGCGGTAATGACGGATTTCAGAAAAAAGATGGTAAAATTTGGTAAAATATCCTCAGCAAAGATAAATAGAGGACGAAAGTCGAAGTTAACTGACGGAGATCGAAGAACATCCCGGGAGCGGGAGATTCACAACGCTAACATTCATGGAAGGGCTGTCACGAGCATCAAACCTGAACACTTGATGACTGGAATAATGTAGTTACGATCCGATGAATCATCGTTTACATTGATTCTTACAAACAGTTGGGTTGAAGTACGCAGAGTTCTAAAACAATCCTAAGAACCGGTCTGTCTGCCTCTACATTTAAGCATGGGGGAGGCACCGTTATGATATGGCCAGCTAGATTATGCTATTCAGCTGATTCTACCATTACCCTACGGTCCAGGCTATCCGGGATGAGCCGCGTCGTCGATTTGGTGGCTGACGTTTCGGCCAACATATTGTGGCCTTCCTCAGAGCGTACTGCTGAGCAGCGTAGTTCCTCAGCAGTACGCTCCGAGGAAGACCACAATATGTTGGCCAAAACGTCAGCCATCAAATCGACGACGCGGCTCATTCCGGATAGCCTGGACAATATCAATTCCGGCCGCGAAAGCCTACGCAATCCTACCATTACCCTCACTGGCCGAATTACTGCGAATGAATATCTCGACATCTTCGTTTACATTGATTCCTACAAACGGCTGTGATTCGACTCACGATGATTCAAGCCACGTGATGGCATTCAACAATTCTGGTGTAACTAACTAACGTAGCGTTGGAGTTTCCGCATATACAATTCATCCAAAGTGGGATAATTTCACTTATGAAATAGTGTTTCACGTTTTCCAAAAACTATATTGTCGGGAAATCATTGGTAGCTACGCATGGGCTATCAGTCCAAGCAATGTTATACATACTAAGTTCGTGACAATGTGATAAAATGAGTAATTTAAATTGAAATGAGAAACGAAAAGTCTATGTTTGATATTGGCTAGACCAGGGTAATCCCTTAGTTCTACTTCTACAGATCGTCCATTTTCTCAAGCGAAGGTGAGATAATCCCAGCATTTGGAGCAGTGGCAAATAGACAATATCTTCACGTGCGCAGGCGACGACGTCAGCGACGTCGGGCGACGGAGAAAAGCCGTCTGCGGAGGGGCTGGCGGGGCGACGCACGCGCACATCCAAAGGTACACAAATATGAAACTGTGGACGAGCAACAATTGAATAATAATAATAATATCAGATCTAACCCACAAAAAGTCGAAAATTGAGATTTCAGTGGAATAGTGATCTATTGGTCGTAATACACAGCCCCTCGATTCTGAGGGTTCACAGGCCATTCCAGAGTATATTATTCTTTAGGTAAAGTTTTCCTTTTGGCGACTAGTGATCTCTCTGCAGCAAGATGTTGGATCAATGCGAGTATGGTATAAGCGGTAATGCGTTGACAAAAATGTGACTTCACAGTGATTCGCAATTCATAATATATTGTTGGATGTAAGTTTTTAAAAAAAATAAATTAATTTACACCGATTAGAGGTTTTTTTCTCTTTCCTGAAAACTTTTCCTTTTGTGGGTTAGATCTCTATTCGGGGTAACTATTCAATTATAGGGTGTCGGCCCCGTGGCCGAGATCGCTAAGTCAGGAGTGCCGTAGTGATCTCGGACCCTGGGATCGCGGGTTCGAGCCCCGCCTCGGGCATGGTTGTATGTGTTTCGTCCTTTCACCTCCTACCATCACCGTATCGTTTCATCCTCGTACCATAACTTCAACTCCAAAAGTGGTCGCTAATAACCTAGTACTTGATGCGGCCTTAAATAACAAAAAAATATTGGGTGAAAGGCCTTGAGAAAAGTAAATTATAGTGGACGATTTTACTTTCCTCTCGTTTTGCAATGCTGTGGCAGAAAACGACGATTTTGCGTCAGAAAAAGTCATATTATGAGGTCGTAATACCGAAGCATTGGCTAAAAAGTTTTCCAGTAGTAATTGCTCCCTATAACGTTTTCTGTCTACAAAACGAGTGCCCGTGTGTTCATCTGCCCACCTGTCCCTCTTAGATCATCACTCGCGAGTAAACCGATACTTTTCACCAAAGTTTATATAGTCGATCGATTTGAGTGATATAGCAGCCCCTTGAAATTGACTAATTTTTTTTTGTAGTTTAGTAATTTTGCCGGAAATCGTGATGTTTTTCCCAAACTATGGAATTTGCATATCATAACTCCAAGAGGAGAAAATGTTTCGGTATTCCGCACATTGTGACTAGATTGAGTTGTATTTTGTAATTTTAGCCCTGTTTATTATATTTTGTTGTAGTGTTATTGTGCACATGAGACATAGTAAAATATAGCTTCACTCTCAGTGCACGTTCTTTTGAGCTCACCGAGGAATAGAGAATCATTTTTCGTGTTCTAGTGGCAGTAAGTCACTTCCTTCGCATTGTGCACGATTAGATTGATTATTTCCCGTTTCCGGACGCCAACTGCTACGATGAATAATCCTGTTGTGTAGTATCTCGGTAGATGGCGGAGATCTTCTCCCATTTGTTGCTGAGATCCAGAGCCCGACCTACTCGTCGGCTTGCAGGGTTTTCCCCAACCACGTATCTCCCACTAGCGAGCAACATCCCCGGCCGGGACAAGCTCTAATCTCCCGATTGGTCTCCCGACATCTGTGCTAGTGTAATACATGAAAGGGATGAGTATAGGACAAGGAATACGAAGGAAGATCGCGAGCAGTTCATGGCCCGTTTATTAGTGTTGCTCCGGCATTCACTTGGTGTCGATCGGAGAAACCACTGAAAATTGCAGATCAGAGCAGCTGGCCGCTAGAGTTCTCCTCCAAACAGTTGCTAAATTTGTCCTAGATGTGAAGTAAGTAATGTAGTATCGAAAATTCTGGCACCTTCGGGACTCAAACCTTAAGACCACCAGGTCCGAGCCATGGCAGTGACATCGGTTGATGCCCTGAGCCATCAAAGTCGGTGACACGGTTAGAGATGAGCCAAAGTCTATAGTTAGTTTTCCGATACAAATAGTTTGTTTTAAAACGAGAGGGAATATTTTTTCATTTGATAAAATCTTGTCAAAAACGCTCATTGCTATATTACTTTGTCATACACCTTCATGTACATGGGGTGTTAAAAAAATTGCCACAATTATTTACTGAAAAAATGCAGATTA
Organism: Acheta domesticus; assembly: GCA_031308135.1. Lineage (NCBI taxonomy): Eukaryota > Metazoa > Arthropoda > Insecta > Orthoptera > Gryllidae > Acheta > Acheta domesticus. Next base: position 20,206,282 of record JAHLJT010008756.1, on the reverse strand, counting down.
TATTGGAGGTATTACCTGCCGATATTTAAGCACTTTTTCCGTCATTCTAGCAGCCTTCATATTTGCGTAGCAATCCATTATTTGGGTGTATCTCGGCGCCACTGTTGGACAACTACATCAAGTTCGTCATTGGTGGTGAACTTCTTGCCCCTCATGACCTCTCATTGCATCGAATAGAGCGTTGTCCTCTAGGAGCTACATGTGGCAAATTTGGAGGATCTGGAGTCCTGTAGAAGCACTAAGTAGTCAATGGACTAGGAAGAACGGAATAGTAATTGGACGCCAAAATATCTGCCCTGGATCTGCACAATACTGTTTAACCGTTGGCACATCTCCAAACTTCTGTTTTTGCGCAATGGTGAGGGGTATGGGGAACCCATTGGGCACACACCTTCTTCTGTTTCTTCTTTTTCAAATCCTTGATGATGTTTTCAGCAGAGTGCCTGCCGTGTTTGAACTCTGATACCCAACGATCTGCGACTTGATGACCCCCCACATATGGCTACTAACCTCTTGTGGATGTCTGAATCAGACACACTGTCCAACTTTGCCAATGCTAGTCTGCTTCAATATTGTCTTATCGATGACTACGAGCACATTGGCAAGGTGGAATAATTTCTGTTGCAATGATGTAACTACGGGAAGCAGCAGCACCATCTAGTATCTGTAGACATATTTAGAGTCAATCTTCACTCATACATCGACTCCTATTTCAAACTGCTACTTTGCAGAAGTTATAGGGGGAGTACGAATCAATGTTGTACGAACTAAATTGAATAAGAGGTAGAGAGTTCAAGAAAACGTCCCAGATTGTACATAGATTGTCATATTGAGTCCGTTGTTTGACCAAAAAGATCGTTGGCTCAATTTCACGGGTTTCTTGTCCTCTACTTGGAGGTACACAACACTGTCTTACGTCAAGAATTGATGAAGTCATAGTAATTTTAAACTACACCAAGTCCACTTACTGATCTAAAGAAAAACATCTTCAAACTGCTGTCCTGTAAAATTTAGTAAATGTGGCATAGTGTCCTATTCCTCCAACCCTTGCCTGCCTGCCTGTCTGTTCTGGCACAACAGCCGGAGTCCCGGCCTTGCGGCCATGGGTTTTTGTACGTGTGGTTAGCACATAGACACCCCCACGCCGTATTCTGATCTTCACATTCTGAGAGACGATGAAAAACCTCACTCCTCAGGTTGTAAAGATCAGAATACGGCGTTGGGATGTCTATTTGCTAACCACACGTACCATTAACCCATGGCCGCAAGACGAGAACGCCGCTGAAAAGCCTTGGCCCAATTCAGGAGGTGTTGTGCCAGAACAGAGAGACTGACAGGCAAGGGTTGGAGGATTAAGACACTATGTCACATTTACTAAATTTTACAGGAGAGCTGTTCGACAATGTTTTACTTTGGACCAGTAAGTGGACTTGGTGTAGTTTAAAATTACTGTAATCTCCAATTGACGTACGACATGGAGTTGTGTACCTCCAGGTAGAGGACAAGCAACCCGTAAAATTGAACTCCAGATGTCCATCTATGCGCCAGGTATGCAATCTGTCACATTTTGTTGAGGCCTCTACCTCTCATTCAATTTAGTTTGTTCAATATTGATTCGCACTCGTCCTACAACGTCTGCAGAGTAGTAGTTTGAAATGGGAGTCGATATATGAGTGAAGATAGACTCTTAAAACTGTCTACAGCCACCAGATGGGGCTGCTGCTGTGACACTATGTCACAAAACCCACTCTCTCAGTCTGTATCAGTGAAAAATTACTGATTGACAGTGACTATTCACTGATGGTGTCAGTTATAACCCTATCTCTGACAATCAGTGAATTTGAACTAAACAAATCAGTGAAAATCGGGTCCACATTTTGAATCAGTGAAACTTCACTGTTTGAATCAGTGAAATCTGTGACACTAATTGCACGTGACGACTGAACGACCAGTGAGTCGTCACTGGCGAATGGTGGCGCGGCACTTTTACCACTGACGACCAGTGAAATGCTGGCGGTCATTATGAAAAGGTTCGCACGTTCGCTGATTGTCAGCAAAACTACCCATTTCGACTGAAGATATCAGTGACCTCGGCTCTCACTGATTGAATCAGTGACAATTTCACTGATTCAGATTCAGAGAGCAAGTATAACGAAGTGCTGTTGCCTTTCTGGAGGTTCGCGGAAGTCGCGCGCCAAGGCGGGCGGGGTGGGGGCGGTGGCGGAGTGCGCGAGCGCCGAGGGGCGGGTACGGTATTTCGCGTCGTTCTCCGTCGTGCCACCAGAAGTCGCATGAACATTCTGGCGATCATGCGACTTCTAGCGGCACGATAGAGCACGACGCGAAATACCTTGAGATATTCCAACGTGAAGACAAGCCCCCACGCGTCAAGAAACAAAAACCCAAGTATAACGAAGTGCCGTTGCCTTTTTGGAGGTTCGCGGAAGTCGCGCGCCAAGGCGGGCGGGGCAGGGGCGGCGGGGGCGGAGGGCGCGAGCGCCGAGGGCAAGCGCAGCGTGCGCTCGCGTGCGCTGGCGCTGCCCCGGGACGAAGACCTGCCGCCGCTGCCGCGCCCCAGGCACTACAAGCCGCCCGGCCGCCCCGCCCACCGCCCCGCGCGCTTCCTCGCCTTCGCCCTCGGCCCGCGCCGCCTGCAGCTCAGCGGCAGCGAGAAGATCTTCCTCGCCACCGACGGATCGCAGGTGGGACCTGCGAGCCAGCGTATTTCGGAGGTAGAGGACACGGATGTCCGTTTTTGGCCGAAATGAGATAACTGTGGTCCGATTAAAATAAGTTGGTGATTGACAGTTGTGCTTCTGAAGCTGTCGCAAATTTCTGACAGTGTAGTAGTTGATGCGACCGTAAATAACAAAAACCAACCAGTGAGAGTGAGAGTGTGCGCGATGGCAGGTGCGCGTGGAGCGGTCGCAGTGGCTGCGCGGGGCGGCGTCGGTGGCGGTGCGCGTGCGCCAGAACGGCCACCTGCTGGTGCTGCGCCGCGCGCTGGAGGTGCCGCCGGCCGAGGAAGCGGAGGCGGAGGCGGCGGCGGCGGCGGCGGCGGCGGGGGCCGGGGCGGGGGCGGGGCAGGTGGAGGGCGAGGGCGGCTCCGCGCCCCCGGAGGGCCCCTTTCCGCGGCCCAAGCGCCTGGGCGCCTTCCACGTGATGGCGGCCAACGGCGCCGTCGTCGCCTTCGCCCCGCGCACGGGCCCCGCCCGCGCCCACGCCCGCCTCGCCCACGCGCTCGCCGCCCTCCCGCCCACCTTGACGCTGGTACTCCCGCTCCGCTCCGCTCCTCACACTTCCTCTTTCTCTATTACACTAGATGGCTTTACCGAATTAAAAACAAATATTTCTGTCGGTTTTTGCGTCTACACACATGCCCATTTAAATTTACGCTGCCAATGTCCTTGACATTTTTTTCCTTTCCTTCGTCTTTCCTATTCTTCGATCTCCACTTCCTGTTAATCTGACACTTGTCCCCTGCCCGCTCGCAACCACACTGGTACACCCACTCCTCACACTTTCTCTTTCTCTATCATACTAGACGGCTTTACCGAATTAAAAAAAAAAAACGTTCAGTGTCTGCGTCTCCACACATGCTCACGTTCTGCTTTCTGCCCGCCCGAATTCACGCTGGATCGCATCCATCTGAATCGTATCGCATCCACCTGCACACATGCTGCAAATCATCTTGGCATGTTTTGCTTTTACCGCCTATTATCCATTATTTATCTTTCCTATTTCTATTTCTCCACCTCCTGCTACTCTGACATTCTCTTGCAGCCTGCCCGCCCGCCTCCACAATGGTACACGCCACACCACACCTCTTCTCCTCCCAATTATGATTCTCTATCAAGCGCATTCCACCAATTATTCAGCCTTACCCGCATTTCAAAAATATTTCTTCCGGATTCTGCGTCGCACACACTGATTCCTCCCTGTCTGTCTGCCTATCTGCCCGTCTATCTGCTTGCCTATCTACCTCCCTGCCGGCTCACCTTCCTTACTTCACGCTATCAATTGCCTTGTCATTATTTTGCTTTTCCAGCCGTTTCTCCCGCCATCTTCTCTTCTCCTCTCTTTCCAATCCCTTCTACTCTACCACCCACTCGCCGCCTGTATACTCGTCACCAAGCACTCGAGACTTTAATTTTCTCTTTTATTTTTAGTTTCTCGCCCTTCGCAGGAAGAGAAAGTATTGAAATCGTTCGTCGGAAAACGGCTAATTTTCGTTAGATAATCCCTTATTGTTGCGCCTTGGTAACGAAAAGGTGAATAAATACTTTTCCTATAAATCGTAAATGACTTCCTCTAACACGTTGTGTTTTGAGAATCTAAGTTTTGTGAGTCTTTAAAACTAAAGAATCGATTTATAGCCCCACTTTTGATTTGAAACGGATATTGAAATTTTCGGAGAATACTTTATATAGGCATGAAGAAAATTTTCAAAATTTTCTCAAAAGTGGTTCCACATTTCGTATTTTTTTACGATAGAGCACTCTTATAAATATTACACCAATCTGATTCTCTCTTAACTCTGCAAATTTTCGAAAATTATTACAGTTGAAAATTTTTCGTCGTCTTTCTACAACCACAATATTGAAGATAAAGATATTTTTAAAATCAAGATTTTCACAAACACGGCTCCAATTTTTTCTTCAATTTTCGTTCTCGAATAGTGCTCGGAAGTTTGTTTATAAAATAATGTGAGAAAGTAAGTGCTGTTTTATATGCTTCTTGTTAAGATTGTTATTTTATTTTTTCGTATTCTCCGTACTGAATTTTAGCTATTAATCTATTTGTATTATATTTCTTTCATTTTATTTGTTTGTTTTGTTTCTTCTTCATATTATTCTTCAAACTTTTTAGGTCATACTTCACTGTCTATTTGATATCCCTCTTATAAATTCCGTCTATTATTATGTGACTCCACTTCACTAAGCCTTTGGTTTCTTCTTCTTGTAGCTATTAGTTTGTAAATACCATCACTTCATTTACTTATTCAGCTTATTTTCTTTATTAATTTTCTCATAAAACATTTCAGAAATTGTGCTAATACAAAATATTAGAACTATCTTTTCCTGCGTAATTTTTCATCTGTAAGTGCTTGTAAAACTTAATTAGTACAAATTTTTACCCCACTGAGTCCACCTCACTATAGTGTCGTCATCTTATAAGAGTCGTTGACATTTAGACGTACTCTTTCTCACATAATGCACACAATGCCACCACCTACGGAACCCCATAACATTAACAGCGATAGGCGAAGGTATTTCTGGGGATCACGTTCATATGCTTTATCGCATCCGAACTTTTTTTGTAAAACAAACATCTGCAGGCTATGAGCAGCGGCACATTTTATTCGAACTGATTTTGCTGATAAGTCTGAGTGCTTCTCGAGTAACTTCGCGAGTGAGTACTATGATGTGCTATCCTAATCCTACAATTACGTTAAGAAATATTCACAAGGGCGTTGAATCTTAGCTAGTTACTAGTCGTTCTATTAAGTGTGACTGAGTGGCTCTGAGTCACCATTACCTTTGTCTCAGCAGATTTTCAACAGTAACTATACAGCTCAATGGCAGTCAGGCGCTCTCTAAAGGAAAATTCTAGCACCTGACTCCTGTGATCGGTACATTTCTGTGGTTTTTTCCGTTCGGTAAGGTTCACCTAAGGTGAATACCGGAGAACGCCGTGCACCTTAACACGCAGGTCACGGAGCTTGCAAGTGTTTTCCCTTCTCTTCCTCGACCTATCCTCTTCCCTTACACACTTGAACACTTCCGTGTACCGTAAAATCACACATGTTGGGAGGCCAGCCGGAAGCTTAGCGTGCGTCGACTGCGACCGTACTCTGCTGGAGGAGATTCATGCAGGGGCAAAACCCACGTGTAGGTCAGCACCGGATCTCACCACTCAGTGATGGCGAAACACCATCACTACTGGGATAAAAAAAACACTACAGTAACCGAACTAACGTCCATAGCAGTCGAGGTGTCCGGAGACACCAAACTTCTATTAATAACTTGCAGAGCCAGAGACGATTGTGCGTTGGCAGCTGGAGGAGCTGGAGGCGCGGCTGGGGCCGCTGGTGGAGGAGGAGGAGCCGACCAAGCCGGCGCCCAAGAAGCCCGGCGACAAGAAGTCGCGCAAGTCGCTGACGAAGGCGGGCGGCGCCAAGGAGGCGGCGGCGGCGGCGGCGGCCGGGACGCGCGCGGCGACGGGCGACTCGGGCAAGCGCAAGTCCGCCTCCAACAAGAAGGAGGCGACGCCCGCGGCCACGACGCGCTCGGAGGCGGCGTCCTCGCAGGCGCCCACGGGCCCGCCCCCGCCGCCGCACATCCCCTACGACTGGAGCCTCTCCTGGCCCACGGGCCTGCTCGTGCAGCTCGCGCACAGCGGCATCCCGGTGAGCGGAACGCGGGCGCGGGCGACACTCCGTACTGTATTTATCAACTTCGATTTTCGCGTCAATATTTACTACTTTCGTTATTGGATGTGAAGAAAATATTCTTTATTTATGTTTGAATACATTTTACTCTCTGAATCTGAATCAGTGAAATTGTCGCTGATTCAATCAGTGAGAGCCAAAGTCACTAATATCTTCAGTCGAAATGTGTGGTTTTCGCTGACAATCAGCGAATATGCGAACCTTTTCATAATGACCGCCAGCATTTCACTGGTCGTCCGTGCTAAAGTACCGCGCCACTATCGCTCACTGATCGTTCAGTCGTTCACGTGCTGTTGTTGTCATTGTTTCACTGATTCAAACAGTGAAATTTCGCTGATTCAAAAAGTGGACCCGATTTTCACTGATTTGTTCAGTTCAATTCACTGATTGTCAGTGGCAGGGTTATAACTGACACCATCAGTGAATAGTCACTGTCAATCAGTAGTTTTTCACTGATTCAGACTGAGAGAGTATTTCACAATAACTAACGAAATAACAATATTCATACGAATCTGATCCATCACTCGTTCCCTGCATGTCTTGGTACGTGTTACTTATCCAGGAATGAACGGTGCAAACAGCCCTTCTAACGTTTCTTCGGAAAGAACGCATTAAGATTTGAATTAGTTGTTATTACTGCCAAAATCTGTGTCATAAAGCTCAATAACAAAAGAGCAGTAACAATTCTAATGGATAAAATACGCAAATATTATACTTGCATGACAAAGCGCGTGCGCTACGGAGTGCCACAACCGTTGCAGACTTCTGAGTAACTACAAAATAACTGTCGATCGGCAGTGTCTAAAATCGTGATTTGAGTGTCATCCGGTTAAAAATGTAATGAATGAAGAATAACTATGAGCTCAATAGTGCGACAACAATTATTTACACGAAATCAACAAGAATGTAAGAATGCGGCACTGAGTGCCGATACGTGACCGCCGGAGAATTAATACATTTATTTGGGGTGACTTTAGACCGCGGAGGGTGGCTTTGCATCACGTACCACTTTAATGGATATTTGTTAAATTAAATGTTGGCGTGTGTATTTTCAATTGCTTTAAGTCGATTCCGAGAAGTTGGAACACACCAAATGGCAACACAGGTCTGCTAGTGTCTCTATAGCAGGCCTACTTCAGGCCCTAGATCAGTATTATGTAGATCAGGGGTGTTCAAATTGTAAGGTCTCAAGGGACCAAAACTAATACCTTTAATATGGTTGTGGTCGTATTTCTTTACTCGGGACGATCCACATAACGTTCTGAAACCGAGGCCTGTTCTGAAACCTCTGGCTCCCCTGAAACCGAGGGGTGTGTGAAGAAGCCATGCTTGATATCCATGGCCTTGCCGTGCAGTGAGACAAATTGGATTGATTTTGAATTACCAAATGTACTAAAAAAACCTTAAATCTAAACTTCACCTTTTTACATTAAAGGGGGGATTGTCCCCGGCAGGGCGCGTGTGTTAGGCGTACAATTTTTTCGCTCGACATGGTTGCATGGAACTTTCATTTTTGAATGAATGGCACCTCAGGCCGCATGCGGCTCGCGAGGAGCCAGTTTGACAACCCTGATCTAGATCAATATGTCATTAATAGTATAAAACTACGGTCGTTTGGGGAGACTTTGCACTAGGGACCGGTGGTTTTGTATTTGTGAAACCAAAATAACGCTTTATATTTCTTATTATCATTTACAAACGTTAGGTAAATTCAGAGGAATGTTTTTACATACAAGCCGTTTATTTAACAGTTTTTTTTATTTAGGGAGGAGAGGAAGTTTGTGTGGTACCATGTCACCCTTCAGGGTAGGGTGACTTTGTCCGTTTCTGTGTTTCTTATGAGAATGTAGGCAAATTTGAAAGAGTTAATGGGTAGGGTTTGTTTATACCATGTAAGAACATAAAAAACATATCCAAAATTGAACTATTTTTTGTCAACTCAAGCCGGAATAATCAAAAGCACTAGCAGACTGGTGTTGCCGTTTGGTGTGTTCAACTTTCTAGAATCGACTAATAGTTAAAGCAACTGAAAATACACACGTCAATATTTAATTTAAGTCATTCTTTAACATAATGCATGGTGCAAAGCTCCTCCGTGGTCTAAAGTCACCACAAATGACTTTATTAATGAACATGATAAATATTTTTTATGGTGTAAAGCCATAAATTACAAATTCGCGTGCCTTTTTTCATAGCTAATCTGGTACTGGGCGTAGCTAGACGATGAAACTGATGGACCTCATCATAGTCCCAATATCAAGGACCTGTAATAAGGATATTCACAGACAAATTTCGGCAAAGAATGAAACAAATTGCATTTCGGATTAATTTTCTTCATTGCTTTTTATGAAAATTAGATTTAAAATTATTTCTTCAACCTCGGTAACTACAGATAAGGGCCCCATTTAGAATATATACAGAGAATGTCCAAGAACCTAGTATCCTCATTTCTTGTAAATTGCAAGTTTAAATTTGTTTTCAAACCTCCCGCACGTCCCCAATATTAAAGACAGATACATTTTTAATGCAATTTATCTCTCAATTTTAGGTGTTTAAATTATGTCATGCCCTTTTGTAAAAATAATAAATATGAGTAATATATATATATATATATATATATATATATATGTATATATATAATACATAAATATGACATATTAAAATAATAAATATGAGATTTAAACAGTGACCATTCAAGGTCACGAGCCAGACGGAGAGGGGGACCCACCCATTCCACCCATTTTGGGGCATCATTATAACTTAAATTCTTTGGTATTAGAGCTCCCGATTGGATAACAATGCCCATCTTTCCATCTCCTGACTTTGAAGTACCACTATGTTTAAATCAGACTATATTTGTTGAATGATAACAGTAATGTGAGGTAAAGTGTCGGTATGCCTTGCGCCTCGTCGCGCGGGCGCGCAGGACTCGCCACAGTTCGTGCGCCAGCGCTACACGCGGCGGCGGCGGGAGTCGGAGGCGCCGGCGGGGGCGGGGGCAATATTATTTTAATATTTAAATAATAAATACTAAAATAATAAATTTAATATTTTTTATTTTAAAATATATTCAAATAATAAATATTAAATTTAAACAGTCACGAGCCGGGCGGAGAGGGGGACATTTCATCCATGCGAGAGCATCATTACAACTTTTTTTTGGCCCCTTTCTTTCCCTCTCCAGGACTCGCCACAGTTCGTGCGCCAGCGCTACACGCGGCGGCGTCGGGAGTCGGAGGCGCCTGCGGGGGCGGCGGGGGCGGCGGCGGCGAGCGAGGTGCGGCGCGACGTGCTGCCCACGGGCGAGGTGGCCGTGTGGGGCCGCGACCGCTGCGTCACGCTCATGCGCCCCGACTCGAGCGTGTGGCGGCTGCTGGCGTGGGAGGCGCCACCGCCGCCGCCGCCGCCGCCCTCGCCGCCCGCGCCGCCGCCCACGCGCGCCGGCAAACGATCCACGCGGAAGGCCTCCAAGGTACGGCCTCCCAGGCGACGGATGCCAATATGACGTCTAGTAGGTAACCGCTGGAGCAGTAAAATTGATTGGACCGGGAGAGGTGGCTCAGGGCATCAAATGATGTCTCTGCAGTGCCTCTGACCGGGTGGTCCTAGGTTCGAGTTCAGACGGCGGCAGGATTTTCAACACTGGCTAGTCAGCTAGTCAGGTCGAGTTCAGTCGCTATCTCTAATACGAACATAAATATTTGTACAGTAGATAAATATGAACGAGAAGTCTCCGAAAATGATATTAGCTCAAAAATGTCAATGAGTGGACATATAGTGTTTGTGAACTGAGCCATCGAAATAATACCAGACGTGACTTATTTATTAATACTATGAAGCACCAAATATTTGAAGCAATTTTTCTTAAACTACAAGAAAAATACACTCTCTGAAATAAGAACTCCAGAGCAGAAAGGGTGTAAGTGGATTTTGGGTAAATTTTGAATTAAGAGTTAAAGCTTAATTTTCAAACTCATTTAATTTCGTGTACAAAAAGTATTCAAATTGATCGAACAGTTCTTGCGGTGGAAAGAAAATGCCTTCCATAGCAATGTATGCTAGAACTCAACTTCGAACTCAATTTTCCCAATACAACATTTAGTACACTTACGTCCCTTGTGCTCCAAATGCGACCGGTGTCAGGGGTCGCGGGCGGGTGGCAAGGCGTCTGCGAGCGCCGCCAAGTAGCGCCACTGCTGCGTCGGACGGCGAGATGGCGCGCGGCAGCCGGCAGCAACCCGGTGGCGCCACCCAGCGGCGCAGCCGCAGGAGGACCAAGAAGTCCAAGGAGGGCGGCGACACGCCCCGAAAGGCCGGCCCCAAAGGTTCCCTTCCCAACCCGCGTTGCAGTCTCCGCAGCGTCTTCACGCGGATTGCTCTCTTGTGTAGCTCTGAATGCGGTTTATAATTCAGGAATTTGCTTATTTAACCAGCAAATGTTTAATTAAAAAAGAATATGCATATTAAAAAATGATGCACGTAATAAAATTGATTTTTGAAATTTGAATTTTAGTAATGGAATAACAGAATACAGGGATTATTGCTTCCTTTCTAATATTAAAAATATTCAGTACATTGAATAATTACCTTTGAGCTGTTTCCATTATTGGAATTTCTTTCAAAAATATTTTCATTATAGAGTGTTTATACATTCCTCTATGTCATTACCCAACATATTTACCTCCTCTTTGTAATGTCTATGGGTCTTATTTGAACCACTTTCTCTGTATCAATATATTTCTTTCTCTCTATTAGTACTATAACATCTCCAATACTACTATAATACCAACAATATCGTAGTAGTTAATGCCGAAGCATTAGTTGCAATAATTCTTATTTAGAGGAATGCAAATTTTTGAACCATATTAAAATGGAAACTTATCACAATCGTTCACACATTTCCATTACAACCAGTAAGTGTTCATTTAATTTGAGCTTTCTGTAAATTTTCTTATCTCGCAGGAAGTATGAAATTTCGAAAATCGAGGAGTTCCAACTTATCGGGGATGGAACACCTGTCAGAAGAGGAGGAATTTGAACCGTTGGTAAGTTCGAGAAACTTTTTCTTTTTCTTTGACTCTCTGTTCTCTGTATAAGTAAAGTATAAATGGAACAGTACCCCGAGGTGGAAAGTGAACGGTGCTACCTCAACATCCCGAGTCTACCATATTATTTAGCTGTTGAATTGAATTGAGTTGCCTTATTTTTATGTGGTGAGACTCAGGCCATGAGGCCTGCTCTTCCGTCTGACCATGCAAATTTTGTAACGCTCTTTTCGCCAACCAGCGAAGAAAGAAGGTATCCTTTGGGCGACGAAACAGGCGATTTTGTATTTAGCTCAGGGGCGTCATTTAGGCTTGAGGATCTTTTACATGCAAGTAAATCTACTAACATGTGACAGCCGGCTTTACTTCCCCTCCGAAGGAAGGCGTGCGAAGGATTTTTTCGCCCCTAAAATCCATGGCTTGGATCGGGTTTGAACCCGCAAACTTGGGTATAAACAGTCCGAATAACAGTCCGCTGCTTGGTGGCAGCGGGAGGCGCGTGCGCGGATGGCAGACGCCGTTGCGACGCGGACGTGACGACGCCGGACGGGCGGCGCCTGGAGGTGCGCGGGCGGCGCGTGGTGCGCGAGCGATCGCCGCTCGACGTGCGCTGCGCCGTGGACGCGCTCACCGGAGAGGTCTCCAGCACCGCGCCGACGGCACGCGCACGCTCCTCTCCGCCGACGGTCAGCACCCCTCCTCTATCTCTCTATCTCTCTGCTTTCTCTTTATCTCTCTTTTCTTTCTCTATTTATCTTTTTTCTCTTTAGTCTCTTTTTCTTTCTCTATTTCTTCCTCTCTTTCTCTCTTTTTTCTCTTTCTCTCTTTTTCTTTCTCTTTCTTTTTCTCTTTTATCTTTCTCTCTCTTTTCATTTCTCTCACTTTCTTACTCTCTTTCTTTCTCCCTTTTTTCTCTTTCTCTCTTTTCTTTTTATCATTCTCTCTTTTTCTCTTTTCTTCATTCTCTCTTTCTCCCTTTTTCTCTTTTTATTTCTCTCTGTCTCTTTCTCTCTTTTTCTTTGGTACTTAGCTGGTGACGTGTGGTCCCTGAGATCGCTGAAGATTCATTGATTGATTAGAGTTTCTGGGCGCGTCCACTGTTGAGGTCATTAGTTCCATTAGTTCCATCCTTTTTTTTGTTGGAAGGTGGCGGTGATAATCCCTCGCTGGATGGTGAGATCTGGCGCCGACCTCCGCGTCAGCTTGCGGGGATTTTCCTCAACTAGATAACGTCGACCAGCGACCGCTCTAGCCGGACAAGCTCTAAGGTCCCGACTGGGCTCCCGACATGTTTGGGAATGTAGTGCATGTGTGTGTGTGTGTGTGTGTGTGTGTGTGTGTGTGTTAGGCGTAAAGGCAGGGCAAGGAAGATGAAGAAACAATTGCATGCGGTCCGTGGCCCGTTTGTTAGGGTACTGCTCCGACATTCGCCTGGTGTTGATCTGAGGAACTGTGTAAAACTACCGATGAGAGAAGCATGTCGCTAGAGACCCCTCCAGACAACCGCTTAATTCGACCTAGCCAGTGAGGAAATCCTGCCACCTTTCGGGATTCGAACCCTAGGATCTCCCGGGGAGAGGCGCTGCGGTGACGTCAGTTGATGCACTGAGCCACCTATGGCGATGAGGCCGCAAGGGAAATATGAACGCATAGCCCTATTTTCTGTCATGTCACAGAGTTTTGCTTACAGCACTTTCCTATCTTTTGCCAAACAACACCCTTGGGGACAGCGAATCCAGTAACAGGGGTTCATATTTTGACGTTCAAGTTGAAGTATAGAAGTGGTCGCGGAGTTCTCACATCACTAGTAACGGAACTTTTCTTGGACACAGTGAATATGTGTAAACGCGCTGGACGATTTCGGAATGTGTTTCCCGAGAATCTTACTTTCGATGATACAGTTAATGATGTTCGATAATGAAACCAGTTCGATAATGAAAAACTTTAGTGGTATTGACAGTGAAGTGGGCGGTGATTTTTTTCTTTGAAAGTGAACAATACATGAATATCTACGAGGGAGTGCTTGCAAAACGTGATGAAGTCAAAGAAGGGATGAAGAAATACGAAGATATTGTAAAAAAGGAGGGAAAAGCAGAAAATGAGATAAGTATAACACTTTCGTCGAGAGATGGGTATATGAGAACAAAACTCGCAAATATCTGCACAAGTTTTCTTCGATAAAACAGATGAATGATGCCACTTGCGCATTTTATTATCACATTATTTTTGTGTAACAATGTATTATCGTATTTAAATGAAGTTTTTTAATGTAGTGAACAACATTTTAAATACATTCTACTGATTATCAAATAATTAATGGAGACGAAAATGTATGTAATAAATAGTAACGAGAAATGGACTTGGCTAGAAATAAATAATTATATTATTTTCATTTTACATATTACAAACACTTTTATATTCATATTTATTACACCGCTGTTCAGATGAAAAAAAATTGTCAAGTCAACATGAAATGTAACACCGATAATAATCTGGTAAAACTTCTGCAGTCTCACATTGTACATCACCGGCGACAGAAGCTCTAAGGCACGACATCAGTTGACGGTTAAACCCTTCTGGACTGCAGATCTCTAACTTCTTGCCACGTTCCGAGATCTCTCACACTTCTCCCGTTTTCTCTTTCGCTGTGCTGCAGAAACGCACGGTCTTCTATACATCTCGCTCTCTCCCTCTTTTCGTGTACTACCTCAATACTTGCAACTTTTCAATCACGCCCATTACACAACCCATTCCATTTGCTTAGTCGTCCTCGGGAGATGTGGCTCAGGGCATCAACTGATCTCAGTGCAGTGCGCTGACCGGAGGTCTTAGGTCCCACTCTCGAGCGGTGCAGGATTTTGCACTAGCTGCATAGCTGGGTCGAATTCAATCGCTGTCTGGGGGAGAATCCTAGCGACCGCCTTCTCTGATCGGTAGTTTTCCGTGGTTTCTTCAATAATCTTCTGTGGTAGTTTTACGCGGTTTCTCAGATCAACACCACGCGAATGCCAAAGCAGTATTCTAACAACGTGCCACAAACTGCGTGAGATCTTTCCTTCCTCTTCCTTGTCGTATCCCTCACCCCTTACTTCCATACACTTACACCCACTTGCACTAGTCTACCACACACGTCGGGAGCTTAGAGCATGTTCGTTCTGGGGGTGGTGCCCCGCTGGTGGGAGATACCTGCTGGGGAAAGCCCATCTACTTGTCGAGTACATCGGCGGCGGATCTTGCCATCCAGCGAGGGAGGGAAGACCACCACCAGCACAAAATTCTCGAGGGAAAAAGCATGCGCTACGCTTACGGGTCTTAGCAGTTGAGACGGCCGGTATCGGGCATTCTTTGCTGTGGGTGGCGCAGGCACGCTGACGGTGTCGTTCCCGGACGGCACGCGCATCGAGGTGCGGCGGACCCTGGAGCGGGCCCGTGCGCGCGAGCGGGGACGCCGCAGCTGCCCTCCGAGTCGCTGCTCTTCACCGGCAGGCTCACCGTGAGCACGCGCACGCGCGCGCGCACGCCACCGATTAAACTAGGGCTGCTGCAGAACGGCAACCAGATGATCCTACTACGAGATGATTCCTATTTTCTTCGGTATCTATCTTGGCGAACAGCTGCCCAATGATCGAGGTAGATGGAAATCTGTTGTTATGTAGGTAAAAGCCCAACTAGGGCTGGAGTGTTGGAAGATGATGATGGTGATCTAAAAGACTACGACGGTTTCTCGCGGAATTTTGCGAAACTACTAATATTTTCAAAATAATAAACATAAATTAATTAAAGAACTAATGTGGAGAAAAAAATCATTTCAAGAAAACAATCATTATTTTCAATAATATTGTGTGTTTCAATAATATTTTGAAATTTTTGAAAATTGAGCGTTAACAGTGTACTTTGGTCGTATGTCATCTTTGTAAGTGAATTTAATTCTATTCGTACAAGAAATTGAAATAACGGATTTAGAATTATTTTGAGAAAATTTTGAAAATGTTCAAGGAGCCTCACGTGATGTATCCGTAACATTTCAAAAATGTTTCCAAAATCGCAGGTGGAGAACTTTTTTCGGGACCCCGCCTTTTATTTCCGTTAAAATATCGGAATTAATGTTTTCACCATTTCATAACTTTCTCTCTACTGCGTATATTAATTCGTATATACGTACATATACGAAAAAGTAAAATCAGTATAGGTTTTGTAGCTAAAAGTTAAAACATACATTATCCAAGGTTCCTACGAATATTTTTCTGATTGTGATTAAGAAATACATATGTTTTGTACGAGTAAATGCTCATCTGAGTTCTATTAAAATCGTTTTAATTCGGAGAAAACTGCCTATTACACCGTACAAAATAGAGGATGCCAACTTCGTTTTGTCAGCTTCCTAATTTCCAAAAAGACGTTCAAAAGAAGTTCTTGTATCTGCTATACAATAGGAACAGGAACCGCATAAATGACACGTTCAATTTTATAATGTATATTAAAAGAGAAAAGTATAACTTTTAGATTTTTTAGTACAAATCAGGGTTTTACATGCGGCATATAATTTACATGTGATGATGCGAGGCTATTTTACTCATGAGCAAATTATATGGATTATTTCGTCTTGATCTGGGGCTGTAATGAAACCCGAATAAGAGGACGAAACATGCAGGTTTAATGTGAAATCTTTTTAGTTATTACACAAGCAAGATTTTTCGAACGCACTCTCTTCTGACCAAACCATGTCTCATATTCGCAAAGTTAGGAAATTAATAAACATTATTGACTGAGATTATGGTGGTTCTTGATGGGGAAAATGGGAGTTATAGAAGTTGATCGCGTTCGACGCTAATGTGGTATCAAATTTGTAAATGTCAAACAATGTCGACTGGGGTGGGAAAGGGCAAGTTTCCAGAACCCAAGTGTTAAGAAGAAACTGTCAGGATCGTACTGATGTAGATGGATTGCAATATTTTCAGGGTATTTTTATATTATTTACATTTATCAGAACGTTTGAGTCGGTTTAAAATCGGAGCATCGTCTTCGCCATAAACTCCATGTCTGATAACGGGGGTTAACACACTTATCTGCAGCTGAGGGGTACGTTGTCCCCATGAGTCGGCCCAGTTTGGAACTGCTTTCTGATGGCTAGTACTAGAACAAACATTTGGAACATCGTGAGTTCGGGAGGAAGACAAGCTCATAGCAAATTCTGATTGGCTCGTTTCTGTTGGGCCAGACTGCTTTGGGAGCGGCGTGGGGCGTTTGTGGAAGGGCGTTACAACGTGCACGTCTTATTTACAACCCCTCTAGTTATATCAATGCTTTATAAAAAGCGTGAGAAATTTACAGGTCACCGGAATATTTGGATTACGATAACATTATGAGTTTCAGTGAGACGTTTTCTGACAACGGGAAATGAACATCGTCAACTGTAATTTTGGTTCCAATGATACTGTACATCTCTTCCAGTCGTTAATGCCGTTAGAAATATGATAAACGAGTCGGTTAGAAAAATGTGGAAAGGTCTACGAAGGATAGCATTCGGGCATGAGACTTTAGTAATTCTCGGTATCAAAATTAAAATAATTTCAGCCATATCAATGTATCTTTGTAAACTAACAATCTGCATAGTGAAACTCAACATCTTGGAAGTCCTGTCCCTGTCGGCGTCTGCTTGTGGAAGGAGTGCAGCGCGTGGCTGGCGTGCGCAGGCGGAGGCGATGGCGGTGCGGACCGCGCGCTCGGACGGCGCGGCGACGGGGCTGGGCGTGGCGTGGGCGCGGGCGCGGGCGCGGGCCCCGCGGGCGTGGGCGTGGGCGTGGGCGTGGGCCTGGCCATCGCCCTGGGCGCGGACACGTCGCGCGGCGGGGCCGGGGGCGCGGGCGGGGTGGTGGCGCAGGCGGTGGCGGTGGCCGGCGCCAAGGGCGGGCCCGGGGGCGTGGTGGAGGAGGCGGCCGCGGCGCGCGTCGTGTCGCCCAGCGTCGACGCCCACCTCCTGGGCGACAAGGTCAAGGACATCACCGGCCAGATCGAGTGGGGCGCCAAGTCCATGCGACACTCGCAGCAGGGAGGCGAGCGCCCGCCCAGGCAGGAAGCCGGGGCCTCCGGAGGTGGCTGAGGTACGAGTAGTCAACGCATGCGCTCGCTCCATTGCTTGGTAACTATAATTTGTCCCGTAAATGTAGTTCATATTTTTCAAACGGCGGGAGGTGGCGGTGATATTCTCCCGCCATCTCTTCTTAAGTTTTCCTTCAAATATTCTTACGTTTATCCTTTGAATTCTTCTAATTTTGACAATGATTTATATTGCCAATACGTACGTGTACTCTTAAGTAGTTAACATTCCACATTATTTATGCAATTGATCGAGTGAACGAATGTGTCTTTGTTTTCGCTCGGCGAGAAAGGTGATAGAGATGCAACGGCAAGAGGAGGAGCGGAGGCAGGCGGAGTATCATCTGCAGCGCCGCCACCTCAAGCTGGACCGCCAGAAGAGGAGAGCAGCTGGATCAGCTCAAATCCGAGCTGCAAGTAGTACGTTCTATAAGCACGCACTTTATCAGATTACAACTAATGTATGTAAAAATACAGAATAAAAGTGGAGGTATTTAAAAGCCATATTGCGGAGCTAAGTTGTCAACGGGGAACCAAGTGGTAGTACGAATAACCATGTGGAATGCAGAACCAAGTGGTAGAATGAGGAACAAAATCATGTAATGAGACACCCAGTGGTCAAATGAGAACGAAATTTTGGAGTAAGGAAATGTGAAACAACGTCAGGGTATGAGAAGCCAGGTGGGAGTAATACCGGAAAAGAGGCAATGTGAAACCAAGTAATGTAGGAGAAACTAAGTAGGTAAATAAGAAATCAAGTGGACAGATGAGACATATAGGGGAGATGGGAAACGAAGAGGGAAGGAGAAGTCTAGTGTGAGAAGGAGAAACCAAGTGAGCAAATAAGAAACCATGTGGGTGAAAGAGAAAAGCCAAGAAGGTGATTGAGAAACCATTTGGGTGAGTGAAAAAAAAGAGGGTGCAGTGAGATTACCGTGAAGGTGAGTGAGAAACCACGTGGGGTGAACGAGAAATCGAGGATGAATGAGAAACCATTTGGGTGAATTGAAAATTCAAGGGAGTGATTGAAAAAGCATCTGAAACCAACAAAATTGATGTGAGAAACGATGTGGACGAATGAGAAACAAGGAGGCGCATGAGGTATCACGATAGGTGGATGCGAAACCCAATAGGATGAGTGAGAGAAACCATGTGGGTGAATATGAGACTCCAGAGTGTGAATTAGAAACCCATGTGGATGAATGAGAAAGCCATGTAGGTGAATGAGAAACCATGTGAGTGAATGAGAAACCATGTGGGTGAATGAGAAATCAAGAGGATGAATGAAAATCCAAGAGTACGAATGAGAAACCATGTGGGTGAATGAAAAACGAAGATGAATGAGAAACCATGTGTGTGAATGAGAATCCAAGAGAGTAAATGAGAAACCAAGAGAGTGAATGTGAAACGAAGTGGGTGAATAAGAAACTAAGAGGATCAATGAGAAAACAAGTGAGTAATGGAATGTGTAAGGAAACCGCATTGCCAACAAGCAACCGTCCGCCCGCAGATGGAGTCGGCGCTGGGCGACCGGGAAGCGCCGCCGGACGGGTGGGTGTCGTGCAGCAGCAGCTGCATGTCGTCGTCGACGATCTGCCGCCGATGGCGTCGCAGACGACGAGCGCCGGGACGACGGGGGGCGCGCCGCAGGCCGCCGCCGCCGCCGCCGTCGCCGCCGCCCTTCGACCCCGCTGCTGGACACGTAGCGCGGGCGCGCGCGCCTGCGCGAGGCCCTGGCGTCCTACCGTGCCGCTCGACGCCACGGTGCTGGTGGAGCACCCAGCTACGCCGCCGTCAAGTTCCACAGCCACCCCTTCGGCGTCGTCACCTACCACCCGCAGGCAACTACCTGCAGTTATTGAATTGAATTGAATCATTATTTTATTGGTTTTAACCTCAATTATACGCCAGTATGCAATTATGGAAATCTTTAATAAATGAAATAGTCAAATCAATACAGTTACTAAAAACAGAAAAAATACAAAAACAGAAATTACAAAATCACAAAACGCATTAATTACAAAAAATCTAAAATTAACAAAACTTTTAATATATTTATATTACACGTTTACAGGACATGCGTTCAACAGGCTTCTAAACTTTTATTTATTTTTTGTAATTTATTTTTATTCGCTTTTACCTCAGTTATACGCCAGGATACAGTTATGAAAATAATGAACAATAGTCAAATCAATGAGAATACAGTTACTCAAAAAACAAAAAAACATAATTACAAAAGAAAAAACCTTACATTATCATATTTACATTCTACTAATATTAACAAAGTTCACAGATAACAAATCTTCGTAAAAATTCTTAAATTTAATTCCACAAACTTTTATATTATGTTGTAATTTAATTATCAATTGACAATAATTTTAAGAAAAACCTACATTAGTTGCCCTTTCAAAATACAAAATAGGGATCAAAATCATCTTGGTCGGTATATCAGAAGAAAATGATATACTTCCTATAATCTACATGAAATATACGTTCTACTCGTTTAATAATTGCTTTACGTACTGCAGCAAAAATACAAATTCAAGTAGGAGTCTAAAATGTAGGAGAATGTAAAATTATCATTAGAACTTTGTAGTTATAAGTAGCAAAACTGACTTGTCTTTCTTCATTTTTTCAAATATAAATTAGGTTTGTACGAAATATTTCAAGAACCCCATTATCGTGCTTCGAAGCAGTTAATAGACTTAACCGGTCACATGCGTCTTTAACCCCAATTAACATGCATCCCTACAGATTTGCAAAGTGTACTTGTGTCTACCTATATGTTAAGACGTTTACCATTGTTAGCAACGGGTTTTAACCTCCTTAGCATCCATCGATAATAAACAATAGCATAATAAGCACCATCGATTCATTGCAAGTCAAATATTTATTAAGAAAAAAACATGGCAATGTTCAAAACAAACCAGATTCAAAAAATTCGGAATAAAAGTAAATCATGGGTTTTGGGATAATTATTGCTAATTAATATTACCATTTAAAAATACAAATAAGTAAATTAACCTCATTTTCCTGTCATTTCATGAAATGAAACTCTTCTCTGACAATATATTTACTGACAATCTCAAGGTGTCGTCACTGGATGTCGACGTGCCAAGTTCCTTATCTAATGTCGTTTCTTTGGGTATCTTTACTGTACTTTCTTTGAAGTTCAGGAAAATTATTTGCATCTATCTTTTATCGAACCACGATATACGAATATTGTTTAAATAGATATATCGCAAGCAACAGCTCACAATAACATAGTAACGTGCCACAACAAGAGAATTAATTTGTTTACAATCCCAATAATGTAAATTTTCTCGGTTCCGCTACTCTCCGCCTCGATTTTAAACTTTTAGCCTTTGAAGTAGTAACACTCATAACATTTTTAGGTACGTTAATAACGATAAGTAAAACCAATTACAAAGACGTAGCAGCTAAATGTCCATAAAAATTAGGAACTGTAATCTAAAGAACGCAGTCAATAAGATATTTTGAAATATTTTTAGATGATAACTCTGAGCTAAACGAAATCTGTATGAAGGTAAACGTAGTCTGTATGTAGGGTAGTTTCTCCGCAGTGCCACCATGCTGATGAGAGAGCTGCCAACACGAATTATTTTGGTGTCATGAGCACAGAGGTAATCCTGGTGACCATGCTAGGAGGATGTAGAAGCATTAGGGGAGGGAGGGACGAGGTGATGGCACGAATACGACACTAGCGCCTCATAGAGCGGCCTAGCTGACGGCAGAAGCGACGGCGGTGGCAGTCCCTGACACGCCTCGGCGCGTCTTTCCTGGCACGCTGTACCTGCATAAAGACCACGTTAACTCAGAATATTGTATTCAAATATATAATATTTTCATAATACATAATATATATATCAGATAACAGATATTATATTCATAATATATCATAATATTATATTCAAATATATCGAAATATTCAATATCATAATCAAATTTCTCCTAATGATTTATTCACTACGTTCTTTAACCCTTTCATTACCAATGGGACATATATGTCCGGCTGGCTTATGTAGCTACTGACGGAGCAAACAAGTGTTCGAAAATGGTGTGCCGATGTCCCATTGTTGCTGCTGGTCAAAGCGAACTACGTTTTCCCGCATTTCACCTTCATTTGCACCTTGAATACTGAATTAATTGACTAATGTTCTACTTTGAGTTGTGTGACTTATAGGGTATATAAAGAAAATAAAAATTTAAAAAAAATAAAATTGGTAGTGAAAGGTTTAAAATACAATTTTTAGTTTTTATGAACATTTTAACTGCAACGGCATTATAATTGTTTTCCTAACCTGTGCCGACGGCGGCAGGATTTTCGACAATAGCTTGTCAGCTAGGTCGAATTCAGTCGCTGTCTGGAGGAGAATTCTAGCGGCCGGATAGTTTTCCGTGGTTTCTCCGATCAACAAGAGGCGAATGCCGGAGCTGTACCCTAACAAATGGGCCACGGACCGCGCGCAATATTTCCTTCCTCTTCCTTGTCCTATCCTCTCCTCTTACACACACACACACACACACACACACACACACACTAACATGCACTACTCTACCACACATGCCGGGAGACCGGTCGGGAGCTCACAGCTTGTCCCGGCTGGGGCGGTGCCCCGCTGGTGGGAGATACCTGGTTGAGGGGAAACCACGCTAGTCGACGGTAAGTCGAAGCCAGATCTCGCCATCCAGCTGGGAAAGATCATCGCCACCTCCCGAGAAAAAAACACGCACTACACTTACGGGACCAATGACCAAAGTAGTTGACGCGCCCGAAAACATCAATCAATCAAACCTAGCCTGTGCTCTATTGTTGCGACGTTATGCAGGGCATGACGCTGCGCTCGACGGAGGCGGGCTGCCACACGCTGCTGCTGGACGCGGGCACGGCGCTGTACGTGGGGCCGACGCGGCTGCGTCTGGCCGCGGGCTACGACGCGCGCCGCCCCTGCGCGCAGACCATCGTCTTCCCCGACGTGCCGCGCCTGCGCGCGCTGCCCCCGCAGCCGCGCGCCGCCACCGACGGCGACGAGGTCAACGAGCGCCTCGACTGGAGCCAAGTGGTGAGGCTCCACGCCTCAATTCCTTTCCCCCTCCGTTCCTCCATGCATCCACTCCTCCGCCTACCCATTCCTCCAACCCTTCACCCATACATTCCCTTATTTTTCGTTATCCATCCATCCTCCATCCACCCCTCGTTCAATTTCTCCATCCCTCCCTCCATCCATTCCTCAACACCTTTATCCCTCCGCCCCTCCAGTAGTCCATCTCTCATTCCTCCATCATCCATTCATCCATCCACTCATTCCTCCACCCCCTTCATTTCTTCCATCACTCCAGTTCTCTATCCATCCATCTCTCAATCCCTCCATTTCTCCAACCATCCATTCCTCCGTTCATTCATTTCTTCATTCCCTCCATTCTCTCATCCAACCATCCACCCCTCAATCCATCCATTCCTCCAGCACTTCATTCCTTTATTCTTCTATTCATCCTTTCCTTCTTTCCTCCATTCCTCCTCCATCTCTTCATCCATCTCACCCTCCCTCCATCGCTAAATTCCTCCATCCATCCATTCATCCATTTCACCATCTCTCTTTCTATTCCTCCATCTATCTATCCATCCATCCATCCATCCATCCATCCATCCATCCTTCCATCCGTCCGCCCATTCTCTGTCCATTAATTTTCCCTTCATCTAGGCAATCTTCACCAATTCATTTATTCATTGAAACATTTGTATCACTCACCGATGCATCCATCCTCAACAATACAACCGTCTATCGATTGATTAATGCATTCATTCATCTGTACTTCCGTGTATCCTCAGTTCATTTATCCATCCATACAAATAGAAACTTTAACTGCCACTCGACATTAAGCATAGCGCATTTATCCCAATGTTAACATGCTTCGCTCATCACAACAAATATATCTTTGCATATAAATATCCTAGCAATATGTATGAACCCTGCGGGGTTCATATTTCCGGAGAACGGCTAATGTGCATAGACTCTGTCACCAAAGTCAGATTGTTGTTCTGAGCCTCCCAAGGTGTCCCGTTACGTTGCGTTACATGGAGTTAGGGAAGTGCGTTACTAGGGAAGGGGGTATTGAAAATACTCGAAATTTTCGTTACGTAATTTATGGACGGCCTCTAAGGGAACCCAGCCACCTCGTGGAATATAACGGGTCTAAGGAGCAAAGTAGTTGTCGCTGTGACCGTTTATCTCCCGCTGTGTGGGGCTATTCGATTATAGCCTCCCAAGCTGTCCATCTAACCCGAGAGGAAAGTGCAACGAGAATCAACCTTTCGGCTTCAAAACTTCCAGTAAACTTCCTGTTTCTCCCTGCCACCTCGTGGAATACACCGGGCCCAAGGCGCGAAGTAGTAGTGGGCGTGTGGGGCAGGCGGGGCGGCGGCCGACCACGGAGGAGCTGCTGCTGGGGCGGCGCTTGGAGGCGATGGCGGAGGCGCTGCCCGAGCCCGAGGCGCCGCCACCCGTCGAGCTGGTGCCCGTCACCGACGAGTACGCCGCCGCCTCGCCCTTCCGTCATCTTGGAGGTGAGACCACGGAAATGTCCCTTTATCAGTAGGGAGCGGATTTCTTCCGTTTTCAATATTTTTGGCCGTTGCTTCAGAGCGTAGCTAAATGAAATTTCTTGACATTTGGTTAGTTTGGGATGCTGTGTAGACTAACATAATAGTGCATATTTGTGTATATTTGGCCGATTTTTCGTGTTGGTGCATATTCCTGTATTTATGGGTTCATATTTTGCATGTTTCGTTAAAATAAAAACTTATCTATCAAACGTTTAATGAGTATTTTGATGATATCAGACAAATCATACGTAGTATGAGAATTCCTTCGGTAGGCGCAGAATCAGAATAGGCGCAATAATGCAACGAAACGTTTCCATTTTTTGAAGTGAAAAATCCAAATTGTTTCACTGTTTTTGTACTCCCCCCGAGTTCCTTGTCGTGTAACGAATCCCGAGCCGCCTTAAAGGCTTCAAGGCCGTGTGAACGCGCGCAGGACCCGTCGGGGACGACGCTGCGCGTGGACGCCGTGGGCCGCGTGGCGTGCGAGCAGCCGGAGCGCGCAGCCGCCTCCTCGCCGTCCGCGCGCCACAAGACGCGCCGCCCCAGGTCAGCCCCCCACCCCAAAATGTCCAGCCCTCCCAACACCACACACATCCGAGGAGGCGTCCTGTAACAGCCTCACTAACGATGTTTGTGACACAAAGAAAAGTAGTGGTGCTTCAAAAGCACATACTTTCTCGCATTATTTCTAAATTTGCTAATTTCGAAAACTCAGATGGTTCAACGAAAATGTGACCTACGCCATTCTTCTAAGCGTCTCTTCGTCTATCCGTGAAAAATATTAAGGAAAGTATTTTGAGCGGTTTTGAGAAAAAATGTTATTTTTTTAATTGCTTATATTTCGCCTCAAATTAGAGGAAATTTGCTCTTTTTTGAATAATTGAAAATGAACTAATTTAAAAATACGTCTTTAAGGAACAGAAATCATTAAAGAAAAAATCTCTATCTTTAACATTATAGTTGTTGTAGACGCTCAAAAATATACTTTTGTAATTGTACAAAAACCTGCGATTTCAACAAACATGAGACTTGTACCATTCTCTTAAGCATCGTTTATGTTATTCGAGGACAAATTTTGGTGCCATCTTTGAGAAAAATCTTGAAAATGTCCCAAGGGCTTCTTGTAAAGTATCTCGAAGAATCAAAATATCAGTTTGAAACTCCCAAAGCCTCGAGTTGATTCAGGTCGATCGTGGAAAAACAATTTTGAAGAAAATCGCTAGCGTTCAGCACAGACAGAGAGGCAAATGGACAGATATTTTGTATCAATCTATTTTTCAATATCAAAGACCCGCAAAACATGGATTCTGGCTACACCACGTATTAGAAGAATAGTTTTCTATATTTAGCAGCAGAATGTATCCACGTTTTCATTACTAGGGCCCGGCAGTAAGTTTTTTTGCCGAAAATTCGCCGTTTTCCGGCGCACGATTACATAACTTTTCCTCTTTACGAAGTACCTGTGTAAAAGCGAAAAAGAGCACATTGTGACACTTTTCGACTTAATCATCCTTTACTCCATTCCACATTGCACATTTCTATGCTTTTGAAAAAAAATGCTCCGATGTTTTGTGTGTAAAATGATAAAAAGATGCTTCTTTCATCTCACACCCATCTGAAACTTTTCTTCTCCGAAGATCATTCTTGAGACTTGACAAGTGATTGCAGTCACTGGGTGCCCAAACGGGACATAGGGCCGAATTCATAGTCGTTTCTTATAATGAGCGTTCCTTAAGTACGAGATTCCCGATTCATAAACAGTGCTTATTTTCAATGAGTGACGAATGAGTGACTACTCATTCGTATAAGCGAGGTCGCCTGCCGCCTTAAGCATTCCTCATTCGCCAAAGAGTTAACCAGCTTTGGTTAAGTGAAGTCTTGGAACAACGCGACATGGTGAGCGACGACTTTACGGAGTACTTCGAATTTTACACGCAAAATATTCTCCGCGTAAGGAAGAGATATATCAGAGACGCTGATAATCCCTTCGAAATTTACAACGACGATCAATTTAGAAGACGGTTCCGTTTTCATAAAAGCGGTTCCGTTTTCATAAGAGACAAAAACTGAACTCGAGGTTTGAATCTCTTCATAATTTGA
Source organism: Acheta domesticus (assembly GCA_031308135.1). NCBI lineage: Eukaryota > Metazoa > Arthropoda > Insecta > Orthoptera > Gryllidae > Acheta > Acheta domesticus. Next base: position 20,179,965 of record JAHLJT010008756.1, on the reverse strand, counting down.
AGATTTTTTTGGCATAATTATATTTTTTAGTCAGATATTTGTGTAAATGGAAAGTGGTGTACCAAGATCATTATTCTTTCCTGACATTTTTAGCTTTTATTTTCTCTTAAGTGAATTGTACAATGTGGAATAACAGCAATATTTTAACCATGCGCGTAAATATGAATAAAAAACCAATAAAAAAATAATTTATCAATAAAAAACATTTTAATCGAAAATATTTCTAACGATGAACCTGAAATAAATATAATAGAAACGCCAGTAGAACGTGAATGTGTACAGGCACCACGTACTTCTGGGAACATTACACCAAAAAGCACGAAACACCAAGCATTCAATATTGAAGCAGAGTTAAGAATTGAAAAAGCTTCACACATTTTGAAACTTGAAAAAGAAATTGGGGAATTAAGAAAAACAGAAGAAGAATATAAATGTCAACTAGCAAAGGTTCACAAAACACACAAGTCACAACAAAAATTTACGGTTACAGTCCAGATTACAGGCAATGAATCGGAGAGTATAAGTCAATGCAATGAATGACGAAACGACCGGGACCAAAAGGAAACCACAGTTAAACACTGGTTCACCTGACGGAAATGCAATGTTGCAACATTTCCGATACCTTAAGCAACACTCATTTCTGTTCACATAAGAGGCGTCTATGAAATACAAGTCTTCTTAAGTGGCCACTCATTTTGAGGAACTTCTTATTGCTTAAGCATTTCCTTATTCCTTAAGCATCGACTATGAATTCGGCCCTTATAGGCAAATGATGCAACTCCTTGAAGCAACAGTTCTTCCTTGCGCATCCAACACAAGTACCTCTTTCCACAGAACTGAGAGAGATGTCTACTGCAAACTTAGAGCATTACAACAATGAAAGAAACACTATGTACGCAGGAAGTTTTCCCATTGATGAGTATTATCTTGATTAGCGCGAAAACTCATGGAACTACCTCTGTAGGAACGCCACGTTGGTTGTCAAGGTTGTGAAGGCGGACGCGTCATAGTATTCTCGACTGAAAAGGTCACGGGTTCTTTTTTCGCTGTTCGAACTAGCAATCTTTTATGTTAGAAGCTTAATTCTATTTTATTCTTGTGTGCACATTGCTCTTATAGCTGAAGCTAAAAACCTCTTATAGCTGAAGTTTATTGTAAAACAATGTATATATCCTCAATTTATACTCGCTCTTCCCAACTTGTTTCAACCGGATCGCGAGTTCAGATAATATAATTACAGTCTGTTGCTTATAAGCCACCACCACCCGTCATATGAATGGTTGCTGGTGTGAAGGTTCGTGGTCAGTACCTGAAGCAATAACCTTTTTATTTCGTATCTCCCCCGTGATATCAGGAGTTAGGAGTTTTAGAGCGATGACAAGGGTTGGCTATCTGCCTAAGGAGAGGAAGAGCAAAGCAAAAGCTATCAATGGATTCCTGAACCACAAAGAGCGCGCCTCCTGCTAGTCACCTTCCACCTCACCCCTAACTCTAAACCAGTTCTAAGTCTGTGCGATACGCTCTCGGAAAATGCACCTACAATTATTTATTTTTATGATTTCATTTTTTAATAATTTCAATAGAAGTCAACTCGTTTTCTAAACAAATGTTTATTTTTTAAAATAACTATCAGTAGTTCTTTAAAAGCGATGCATATGCATTGATGCAATAGAACCAAATTTCAGTGTACATTTATATAACTTCTGAGAATTTTTCCTTTGCCAATGACTGAAATGAAAGTAGAAAGATAAAAGAAAGATGCACCGAAGGCACGCTTTCAGAAATACAAACGTGCAGAGTAAAAAGTCAGGGCCTGCATGTGCGTCGTGGGGTTAAGTGTCGATGGAAGAGGGCGCTGGACGCGGCTGTTGCAGCCCGGGGCACCCACGCACCTCCCCCGGCGGGCAGAGCCAGGGCACGACCGAGCAGCCGGTCGAGGGCCCGCCCGACGAGGACCTGTGCAACCTGCAGATGTTCTCGCAGCGCCACCGCTACTTCGAGGTACCCACCAAGGAAAGGCAACACCTCACTTCATTTGCCACGTGCTAGTCTGAGTAACGGCCTCCCTCGGTGGCCCGTTGGTTAGAGTGCTCGCTTTCCACGGCGCAACCCCGGGGTCGATTTCCGGCTGAGACAGATAATACCTGTGCGCTTTCCTTACAAACGTCCCAGTATGTACGAATTGCTCGTATTACTGTGTGACGATGAGAAATCCCACCCGAAAGTTATAAAGACCAGTATATATCGTGAAGGGATGTCTCCCTGCTTACTACACGAATCCCTTATCCCATGACTGAAAGGCCGAGTCACCGCTAGTTGCCGAAGGTCCATTGCGGGCTGTCGAGCCAAAGAACAAGAACAGAACAGTCTGAGTAAAGGCCAAAAGGTTTAATCCTCTATCAATATTACCAGATACAATGCAGACCAATGTGATTAAAATAATAATAATTCCTTCTTCATTTAAATAACACAAGTTCTATAATCTACAATGTTATTGAACATTTGTAAAATCCTATTTTATTTCCATTTAAAACAGAGTAAGCATCTTACTCTCTACCTCTCTTCAGTGTAATTTTGATCTTTGAGTTTCTTATCATTCTACAAAACACGCTTTTTAAGAAGGGAATGTGAAATGAATGTACCGTTTCATATTTATCGTGGTGGAAATGGTTTTCTGGAACTGAAGACAGTGACACATAGCCTTTTCCAAGAAATGCGTTTTTAGTGAACGCACTTGATTGTTGAAAGAAGAAATAAATCTGAATCTCAAAGTTTGAATTGGGTAGTCAAACCTAAATGAAAATTTTCAGATACATTTTAAAAGTGACCATTGTCCTGTAATGTCTTTTGCAACTCGATGGAAGTCTAGAGACAGGATGTTACAAACGCATGATGATGTTCATCTTCAGTTACTAAACACTTCCGTTTACACTCTTTTTTGAGTGAAACGCAATGAAGTTGTTGTCGTGAGTTTGTGAAGGTATGTGACACCAATGTTTTCTCAATTAAGGATCTTATTTGAATTTTGAATGCTCAGTTGTGATCGCACATTCGTACATTTGTTTCTTACAAACAAATAATACAATATGGCTTAAATGTAATGCCCACTGCACAGCTTCAAAGCAACATGTCCGGCCACAAGTTCGAGATCATACTGCCATTTTTAAAGTTTTACTTTCCGTATGCAGCTGCGGCGTGAAATGTTCATGCGCCAGTTCAAAAACACGTACATAAATAAAACCCCCATTTGACGGATGCAATTGCATAATTTCAGCTGACGCGCCATTCTCTTATAGTACTTCTCAGTAACGTCTGCCACTATACAAATGAAGCTGCTACAGTTGCGAGGTCGAGGAACAAAAGTATCGTATGCTCGTGGTTCGCTTTTGTTTTGAAACGCTGCCATCGTTGGGAACCAAGTGTAACTTCTTTTAAAGCGTGTTGTACGAAATATGAAGGGGTCCATGCTAGTCACATTTGCCAAGAAACATGTGATCAGAAAGTTCATATAACGATATTGCTGATATAATCTTTGCCTCTCATTTGTTAGTCAGCTCCTGCACTGGTGTTTGGAGATGCTCGAAATATCTTTATCGGCCTGAGAACTAGTCTTGCTAAACTTTAGTGCATGGGAGGGGGGTTATAATTTCTTTCAATAAAATTAAGGGATTTCTTACCAGAACCAAACAGATCCAAAATTCCATATTTTAAGATTCTTCATCAAGTTATACCCTACAACTAGCGCTGCCTGCTGGGACACTTACTTTCAGCAAGAGCCAAACACATTGAAAGATATAAGTCTGGGAAAATCATAAATTTATTATCCTGCACGTCTACGCTATGAAGGTTTTGGTTTATCCTGAAAAAAAAATTCGAATATGAACTAGTTGGGTTCTTGTGAGAAATCCTTGAAAGGCTCTAGCCGGATAAGGGAGGTTTCTCCGTTTAATCCAATAAATGTAAACAAACGTTCTGAGAAAGAGAATTGACCAATTTGGTTCCAATTTACTATTTTATTATTTTATAACGTATAAAGCACTTTTATTTTGAATAAAAAATATTACTCGATGTATAATAAAGATTTCCAACAATACTAAGGCATTTTATATTATTTTATCAATTTTGACAATATTACATATTTTATGAACATATTAAAACATGTATTATTTAAGACACGGAAATCGTAACAAATTCATGATCGTAAATCATATCCTATAAATTTGCCTGTTGGAGCACTCAAAATCATATAAAATTATCTACATTTCATATGTAGCACTATCTTAAACTCATGCTGGAAGTTTATGAATTAGGTTAATTTTTATAAAAAAATACTTTTTATTAACATTTTTATAGAAAAAAATATTTTAACATATTTATTACTTTATTATGAACTGAAAGGCATCTACAAGTCAACTTTTTAACTAACTATTTCGGCAAAGTTCATATCTGAAGCAAAGAAATAAAATAAATGCCATAAAAATATTTTTAGCTGTAAGAACTTACCATGTGGATATTTTAGCCTCATATTTTGAAAATAATAATATTTTCTACATCCAACCAGGTGTGAAAAATCTGAGTCGAATCGCAAACTATGGCCGGAAACTCCCCTTATCCGGCTAGAGCCTTTCTACAATATGTTCAGTAAAAAAAAAAACTTCGATCATATATTAGAAGTTTGAAGTGACCTTATTCCGACACACCTGTATCTAATCCCGCAGCTGCGGCGCGACATGTCGGGGCGCGAGTTCGTGAACATGTTCGACGTGGGCGCGCTGCTGGACGCGGCGTCGCGCTCGCCGCTGCACCCGCTCGCCGCCGTGCCGCTGCCGCACGACGGCGCGCTGGCGCAGTACAACTGGCTGCGCCCAGAGCACCTGACGCTGCCCGAGCAGTGGCTCGTGTCCTACCGCCGCGGGCCCTGCGTACACTCGAGCCGCCTCACGCGCGCCGACCTGCGCTGGCAGGCGCGCGGGCCCGGTGAGCCCCTTCGCGATACGCGTGTCGTTAGTGCAGAGGTAGACTTCGGTTTAGAGTGTCAGTCTTTTGGTGACGCGCTGACCAGTATAGTTGTGCAGTTATTACCTCTGCGTGTGGGGATTTGCACGCACACAATGGTCAAGCGCGTAGGTGGCGAATCACTGTTGCTCGTATAGCGTTACCCCGGGGGACACGTGTGGTGCACCACGGACGTCGCATTTTTGTCACTGCTGTGCGTTATTATTATTATTATTATTATTATTATTATTATTATTATTATTATTATTATTATTATTATTATTATTATTATTATTCCATTACATCACGACTAAAGATGTTATGAGTCGGCTGAATATAAAATCTACTCCAGGTTCCAACCAGCTACCTAAGGAGCAGATCCGGTGACTATCAGTGCCTCTACAATACTTTACGCAAAATGCTGGCTGTTCCAAATAAAGCGATTTCTTGAACTTCCCAGTCTTTTGAATTACCTATGAGTTTAGACAAGTTCTTACACAAATTTTGCGGAACAAATCCCAGAGCTCCGATAACTATCGGGACGACCTCTGCTTTTACGCCCCACATTCGGCTGATCTCGATTTCCAAACTCTTGTATTTAAGACGTTTCTCTGCCTCCTTGGTAACGACGTTTTGATCGCAAGGTACAGCAACATCGATAAGTAAACACGATTTTTTCGCCAAATCCCGGATAACTATATCCGGTTTGTTTGCCGCTATCGTGCGATTATTATTATTATTATTATTATTATTATTATTATTATTCATGAATTAAGAGGTGATAGGATTATGGTGAGAAGTGATCGTGGATTTTTTTAACCATCTCAGTATTCGCCTAGATCAGTGGTGCACAACCGCCCCATTTGAGCCCCTTCTTGGGGCGCCGGGAAGCCCGCGTCCCTCGCTCCATAACGCCCCACAAGAACCAGGAAAGTTGGCATAATCCCCGGCGGCCGAGCTGTCTCTTCATTTTGCGGATCGGAATCGTCGGTTTAATGCTAAGTGCGAGCACGAAATTTTATTCACGGTGAGAAATGGAGCAACAACATGTCTCGTATGTCAGAAGATAGTGTCGGAGAAAAAAACATCAAAAAGTAAAATAACATTTAAAAAAGTATGGTCAAGTGTATTACAACCAGATTTTCTCAACTAAATTTATGAAGTGTTTATTATTATTAACAATAAGACAATGGTTAAATTTTCTGTTTTTGTAATTTATAAAACAAATATTTTCAAAATCAGTTGCAACAGTAAAGATCGACCGTGAAAAGTGTGGAAGTTGTAGAGCAATTTATTCTGAAATAATAGTATACATACAAAACCTCCCATCTCCAGAAACTACAGTTATTTCAAGTTTTAGTACAACATAATTCAACATATTTCCGTTTTAAGAGCCGCAGGGCTTTCCTCTCACCGAGGGCTCGGACAGCGGTCACTTGCCCCAATAGTGAAACTCTTTCACTAGAAACAGGTGGGGCACGGAAGGGCTGCCATGGCCGTCGTGGGGCGCGTTGCTAGGGCCCTTGTGCAAGCCTGGCCTAGGTGACCGAGGGAAACGACAAAATTCCATGGTCAGGATGGCCGGTCCGGGTATCGGACCCGGATCTCTCGACAGCGAAGTTAGCCCGCTGTGCATTGTGCCACTTCGTTCGGTGACACATGTCTTCGTGGTGCTGTCATGATTAGAGACATGATTTTTATGTAATTACATATTTTTTGTCTTTCTACTTACCGTTCTCAAATTGTAATCTTGGCGAATCATAGCCCTCCTAACACAATATCGAATTTTTTCGTTACATATTTTTACATATTTAGTACTATATCACATATTTTACATATTTTGCTGTTTTCACAATTTATTTTCTTATTTTATCAATTTTCTTTTATTTAATTCCATATTTTTTACGAAAAGATGTATTTTTTATCAGCATTTTCCCTACATTATTGGGGAATCTGGGTGTCCAAAGCATCATTCACACAGCATTTTGTGATTTATAACCTTAATTTCGGAGAAAATTTGCGATCACTGATGTTTGCTGGTCGTAGATCTCGCCATTTTGTGCAATGGCTTCTATTGCGATTAGTCCAGCTGTGAAACTACGGTCCTATATTATAATAGATGAAGCTTTTACTACTGACTTATACTGAGAAAGTTGTATAATATGAAGTGAGCAGTTTTTATAAATTTAATTTCGTATAACGTAATTGTATTTTGTTATTAGCAAATTTTAATATTACATATTATTTCGATTTTACATATTTATTACATATTCTTACTATTTTCATTACGTATTTATGTACATATTTTGACATTTTATACTACATATTTTTCCGGTGTGTAGTCATGATATAGCGAGTGAGTGGCGCAGGCGTGGAGTGAGTGCTTGTGGCGCGCAGGCGACTGGTCGCTGCCGTCGGGGCTGGTGGCGCGCTCCAAGGCCATCGCCAGGGCCTACACCCGCGCCCACAACCTCGCCCAGGACCCGCAGCTGCACGCCTCGCTCGCCAAGCTGATGGGCGCGCCCGCCAACACGTCGCGCCCGGTGCTGGTGAGCGGCGCACAGCGGGATGCGATTGAATTGCACCGATACCATTAGGCTGGACCTTACCAGCGATTGGGAGATCGAGAATTCGATCAATAGTTTGATTTGGGTTGAGTGATTTTGAACGCGTCAACTTCTAAGGTCATTTGTTCTGTAAGTGCAGTGCTTTTTTAACGCGGGAAGTGGCAATGATATTCCACTGCTGGCTGGTGATATCAGGCCCCGACCTTGTGTCGGTTTTTCCTCAACCAGGTATCTCTCCCATCATCGTGGTACCGCCCAGCTCTAAGCACCCGTCTGGCTTACCGATATGCGTGGTAATGTAGTGCATGTCACTGTAAGAGATCAATAAGGGGTGAGGAAAGGCCAAGGAAGAGGAAGGAAAGATTGTGCACGGTTCGAAATTCGTTTGTTGGGGTACTGCTCTGGCAGTCGTCTGGTGTTGATCGGAAAGACAACGGAAAACCACCGATCAGAGCCTCTGGGTATTAGAATTCTCCTCCAGACAGCGGCTGAATTCGAACTAGCTCTGTAGGTAGTGTAAAAAATACTGCCACCGTCGGGTCTCGAACTCTAGGACCTCCCACTCAGAGACATCGCAGTGACGTCAGTTGATGAATCCCAGTAATATGCCTGATCCAATAAAAATTGCTTCGGACAGGTAATGTCGTGTGCTGAAATTTAATTCATAGATCGACTTCTCTGAGCAGTGCTTTTTGTTGTAGCCATGAATTCTGGAAATATATTAATCAAAATATATATCTTTCGCGTTTTGCTAACAAATGTTTTAGTGAAGTGCTTCATGTTTAGACATACAGATTGTTCAGAATTTCGATACGGTTTTTTACCCTGCTGCAGTCCTGGTGATAAGGACTTTTTTAAATAACGCACATGTTTGACCGCAGCGGGTTTTTAACCATAGCATGTTTTGACAAGGTCCGAGGCGGGTTACTCTTGCATAGAAAGGCAACGGCCTCTGACGGGCAGTGTGCCAATAGATATTTCCAGACCTCGTGGAGATGTAGAACTTCGGCATTGAGGTTTTGATGTTTGAGAATTTCACAGCCTCTTTTACCCTCGTCGGTCCCCAGCGGTCTTCTCTGGCAGTCTTATACCAAGGACGCAGCGTCTCTCGGGCAGCCAAGTATTTACGGGACGACATTTGTACGCGGCTGCGAAAAAAACCCCTCTAAAGTAGGGGTTTCCAAACTTTTTTGACCATGCTCCATCTGTCAATAGCAAAACCGTCTCACGCCCTCTTACAAATTTTTATTAGATAATGAATAAAGCAACTGTTACATTGAGAACAATTCATTTATTTTTTCAATCTTTACAATTTTACAAGTTAATTATGTCTTTTATAATTCTTGTTGAAATATTTTTTTTTTATTTTAAGTGAAGAAAATGCAATACGATTTAAGCCTAATAAATATTACAAGTTGAAATTTAAATTAAACAGGGGCCAAGATAATTAGAGATAAGGATGAGCTTGCATTTTTTTTAGATTTCCTATCCTTCAATGTGTGGCAAAAAAACACAACGTAAAACATTAGAAATCAAGTTTGCCCTGATACTTTGTTTTAATTGCAACGGGAGCTGAAAAGGCTTTCTCACACAAATTTCTTAATATTTCATAGCAAATAAAACACTGAGGAGGTTCGACGGTATTCAGAAGTATGGAAATAAACCCATATTTAATATACTCATTGTTGTACATGCTTTTTTTCCCTGAGCACGTCTTGAAAAATGTCTTATGTCACGAATCACACAATGCACCAAGGCAACTCTGACAAAATTCATATTTTACTAGGGCACCAAATCTTCGGGAATGTTAGGGTGTATCACGTTTCGATGGGTCCCGTGTCCCCTTGACTTGTCTCTACGCCTCCTTTGGGCGCGCCTCCCACGTTGGGGATTAATGCTCTAAAGCAGTGTTGTGAATGTCGATGCCACGAGCACGAGTGCCACGCACGAAATCGCCTTTCCACGCAGTTCATAACCCCGCCGCAAGAGACAACGCCATCACTTGTAAAACGATTGGGTTACTAATAGTTTCCTCTCTTGACGCTAGTGGCGCAGGGAAGCTTCTTGGCATGGCAGGGTGCCGCGAGGCGTGCCCCTGCCACCAGTAGAAGACCTTGACACCACTGCTCTAAAGCGTCATTCAGTCGCTGTCTGGAGGAGAATTCTAGCGGCCGGCTGCTCTGATCGGTAGTTTTCCGTGGTTTCTCCGATCAACACCAGGCGAATGCCGGAGCAGTACCCTAACAAACGGGCCACGGACCTCGCGCGATCTTTCCTTCCTCTTCCTTGTTCTATCCTCTCCTCTTACAAACACACTTACACTAACATGCACTACACTACCACACATGCCGGGAGACCGGTCGGGAGCTTAGAGCTTGATCCGACTGGGGCGGTGCCCCGCTGGTGGGAGATACCCGGTTGAGGGGAAACCCCGCTAGTCGTCGCCAGATCTCGCCATCTCCCCGCCAGATCTCGCCATCCAGCGGGAAAAAGATCATCGCCACCTCCCGAGGAAACACACGCACTACACTTACGGGACTAATGACCAAAGTAGTTGACGCGCCCGGAAACACGAATCAATCAATCTAAAGCGTCTGTTTGCCGCGGCAGCTGCCGGCGCCGCTGCCCGTCATGTCGCGCGAAGGCCACGACGGGGCGGCGGCGACGACCGGCGGCGGCGGGGTGCGCATCAGCCTGAGCGAGCACGGCGTGGACGTCGGCGGGGGCGGGGCTGGCGGGCATGCGAAGCGCCGGCTTGGCGTCGGCCGGGCGGCACGGGTCGCCGTCGGCGTCGCCGCGCCGCCAGCTGTCGTGGACGTCCAGCACGACGGAGGGCGTGGCGATGACGGGGGCGGGGGCGGGGGCGGGCAAGGCGGCGGGGGTCGCGGCGCCGGCCAGCGCGCCCACCGGAGGCTCCTCCGCCCGCTCCCGGGCGGGCAAGGACGACAAGGACCTCGCGTGGTCGCGCCCGCGCCGCCGCAGACGCTCCATCTTTGAGGTACCGTGGCCTTCTTCAGGTCTCATGCGCGCGGTTTACTTGTAAGTCAGGAAGTGGATATCGATTCAGGGTGCGTCAACTGCTCGGTTCTGTGATCTTGGCTGTCCGGGTGACGCCGCGTCGAAGGCTGTGTTGCCGATGTTTCGACCATCTTATCGTCGAAACGTCGGCAGCACAGCCTTCGACGCGGCGTCACCCGGACAGCCAAGATCATTCACATGACTCCTGCCGCGGAAGCCTACGCCTTCATTTACTCGGTTCTAGTTGCGGTAAGTGTAGTTATGGCTGTCACGTTGTGGATGGAGAGGTGTACTTCCTCGGCTGGAATGTGAAACCTGCCACTTATCTATATGCCGGTTTGTTTCTTTCACCATCTCGATTATAATTTTTTTGCCTGGAAACTTTGGTTTGGCAAAAAACCTCGCCCATCTTGGTCGTGCAAAACAAATCATTTCACGTGCTCAACGGAGAAGAATGTCTTTGCAAATACCCTTCGGTTTTGGCAAAAACGTCTCCTCCAGGCTCGTGCAAATAGATTCGTTTCATGTGTTGAACTTGAAAAGAAGTGTTTGTGAGACTCGTCGGTCTCGGGAAAAATCCTTCCATCTTTTTGTTCAAAAAGGGTCATTTCGCATACTTAACATGAAAGAAAGGGTTCACCTAGACCCTTCGGCCTCGGCAAATATCCCTCCACATTTGTCGTCAAAAAAAATCATTTCGCATACTTAACGTGAAAGGAAGTGTTTTCCTAGACCCTTTGGTATCGGCAAATATCCCTCCATCTTGATCACACAAAAAACAAAAACGTAACACGAATGTGTTTGTCTAGATCCTTGGGTCTCGGCGGAAAAAAACTCTTTTTTGGTCGTGGAACAAAATCATTTCGTGTACTTAACTAGAAAGGAAGTGTTTGTCTAGACCCTTCGGTCCGGGCAAAATCCACCATTTCGGCCGAAAAAAATGTTTTTACCTGCTTTATGTGAAAGGAATTGTTTGTCTACACTCATCGGTCTATGTAAAAATCTCTCCAACTTAGTCATCCAAAAAACAAAACCAAGTGGTTATCGTAAAAGGAAGTATTTGCCTAGACCTCCATTTTGGTCGAGCAAATAATCCTTTCGCGTATCTCACGTGAAAGGTATTTGCCAACATTCTTCCATCTTGGTCGCACAAACAAATTCTTTCGCATGCTTCAAATGAAAGATGCTTGCCTAGACTTCTCCACCTCGGTGGTACAAAAATACAATTTTTCTACTCCCATTGTATAGTTCTGTTATTTGATGGCTGTAACCAGTTGCATAATGATAGTCATTTCGATACAGTTTTCATTATGATACAGGTTCTTGACCAATCACAGAAAAGTTTTCAAACCAAGTATTGGCAATCATTGAGAATCGTTTTAGCAAATGTCTCGTTCGATTGTGTACATTAAAATTGCATTTGATATTATATTATGCTCAATAGTTTTTATTTCTTTTATTATTAGTATTTTTCGTGGAATATTATTTAAAATAAATTGGATCGTAATTTCACTTTGATCCTATTTGACTAGCGCAGTAACTACAGCCACCTGCGGCAGCTTGCGAGGATAGATTTAGGTAGCTGTCCGCTAGGTGGCCTTTCCTGAATCAACTTCCACGAAACTATTCAATACGAAAGTTTAAATTATGAAAGTCGTAGAAAAAATATCGTACGAAACTCGATGTAACGGGTATTAATACACTTGTGTGAAGTTTACTTTCCTCGCTCGTATCGTAATATTACGCTCGTGTATTAATACCCACCATCGTTTCATGCTGTACTATTCTCGTGGTGTACATGAAGAGCTGTGGCGTGCGCAGGCGTGGCGGCGCGAGACGGAGCGGTGGGAGGCGGAGCGCGCGCTGGCGGAGGAGGAGCGCGAGGAGGCGGAGAAGGCGTGGCGCGCGCGCTGCGACCGCGAGCTGCAGCACAAGATGGACATCGACGCGGGCCTCTCGCAGATAAAGGTTGCCCGCGTTCATTGATTGATTCTTGTTTCCGGGCGCGTCATTAGTTCCGCCAGTGTAGTGCGTGTTTTTCCTCGGGAGGTGGCGATGATCTTTTGCCCGCTGGATTGCGAGATCTGGCGTCGACCTACCGTCGGCTAGCGAGGTTTTCCCCTCAACCAGGTATTTCCCACCAGCGGGGCACCGCCCCCGGCCGGGACAAGCTGTAAGCTCCCGACCGGTCTCCCGGCATGTGTGGTAGTGTAGTGCATGTTAGTGTAAGTGTGTGTGTAAGAGGAGAGGAAAGGACAAGGAAGAGGAAGGAAAGATCGCGCGCGGTCCGTGGCCCGTTTCTTAGGGTACTGCTCCGGCATTCGCCTGGTGTTGATCGGAGAAATTATGGAAAACTACCGATCAGAGCAGCCGGCCGCTAGAATTCTCCTCCAGACAGCGACTGAATTTGACGTAGCTGACAAGCTAGTGTCGAAAATCCTGCCGCCGTAGTTGCCCTCGTGATGCATTTCAATGATGCCTTATGTTACGTGGTGAGACTCGAGCCATCATACCACGCTCTTCCGTTTGACCACGCGAACTTCGCTGCGCTCTTTTCACCATCTACAGGAGAAAGAAGGTATCCCTCGAGCGACAAAATATGGGATTTGAATTTAGCTCTTTGGCTTCTTTTATTCTTGAGGATATTTCATATACAATAAACCTACAACATGCAACAGCCGGCTTTACTTCCCTAAGGAAGGCGTACGAAGAATGTTTTTGCTCTTAAAAATCCGCGGCTTGATTGAGTTTTTAATCCGCAAATTTAGGTATAAAAGTACGACATGCTAACCGTTACACCACCAAAGCCGCATAAACATCAAAATGCATCGAAAACGGCTAACTCTAGCGGCTAACCTATTGAAATCATTACTGATAAGAGTAGTGTTGTAATGACAAATTCTTGTGTTTTCGAGATAAATCTAGCAAAAAAGGTGCCGTGAGCTGAATATAATTAACAAAACAAGGCACATGCCCCTAAGAAATGTTAAATGAGATATTATAATTATAGGAAACAAAATTGTACCTAGGAAAGCACACAAAAAACACCTCCTCTTTTGGAAGGGCTAGTTAGATTTTTATTCACTTCATACTGACTCAGGGAAGCAAGAGTGTGGTGTTAGTTTCCAATCACAAATACGGTGGACTTGTAGAAACATTTCGTCCTACATAATACCTTTCGTAAGCGAGAATTTAGGTGGGAACAGTTAAGGCTGTATCGCCATGCTTTTAGGATGCTCCCACACTTTTTATAGATAACTCAAACCTTTCATGAGCGAGATTATATCAAATTGAAGGCCTGTTTCTAGTAGAGAAAAGGAACTCGGTCTTTGAACTGGTCTTTCTGAACCGTACTGAAAGCAGGTTAGCTTACAATCGCTGGGCATTACACTGCAAATCCTTGTTGGCCTGTTTCAAATAATAGAGTTTTTTCGAGGTTCTCCGACTTCTCTTGTTCCTCATTGTAACATCGCTTCGACAATCACACCATCATTCTGTCTAACAATTCACTCAATAACCCCAAGTAGGCTACTTAAAGTTCAGTAGCAGAATCATAAAATAGTTATTGTTGTCTTCCAGCTTGAGAAATAAAAGAATTTTCTTACACTTTCAAGATTTGTTTGCTTTTCGTCAAAAACTGCGAGTAAGAGCAAGTTACCATGAAGGTGAAGGTCTTTATACCAAAAGTAATAAAGCTAATGGTAGTTAAAATTGATGCAAAATACATTACTAAGAATAATACGTATCTACACATGCATTAAAGGACTACCCCCTAGGTGAAGTCATGTGATACGAAAATAATAAAGCAGGTTAGCTTACAATCGCTGGACTAGTGCAAATCCTTGTTGGCCTGTTTCAAATAATAGAGTTTTTTCAAGGTTCTCCGGCTTGTCTTGGTCCTCATTGTAACATCACTTCGACAATCACGTCATTATTCTGTCCAACAATTCACTCACTAGCCCCAAGTAGGCTACTTAAAGTTATGTATCTACACATGCATCAAAGGACTACCCCTAGGTGAAGTCATGCGATACAAAAATAACAAAGGTGTCCTTGTGCTCTGCAGCCGTTTCTTGCGAACGCTCCCCGTGGCAAAGCGCGAGCGCAGGTGTGCGCGTGCGCAGAACCTGGACGTGCGCGTGCGCGAGACGCGGCGCTGGGCGCAGCAGCTGCACCAGCTGGAGGAGCGCGCGCGGCGCCACCGCCGCCTGCTGCGCGAGTGGCAGGCCCGGAAGGCGCGCGCAGACGAGGAGCTGCGCGAGGAGCGCAAGCACACGCTGCTCACCAACGAGCTGGTGAGCCCTTCCCCCCCTCTCCACCCCTTCGCGGTTAAGTGCCTTCTTCGGATGTAGGAGGGCGTTCGCCCTGATTAATAATAACAATAACAATAATAATGATAATAATGATAGTAATAATATCCATTGATCATATTGTCTCAGCTTGTCCAATCCTAGCAAAGACCGAATACCTGAAAAGACATGACAGGGTGTGTAGCTACCTCCACTGGCAGATCTGTACCGCCCTCGAAGTTCCAAACACATGCCCCAAGTGGTACGAACATTGTGTACGATATTGTCCGACCAACAAATTCAAACTGATCGCACGATAGCGGCAAACAAACCGGATATAGTTATCCGGGATTTGGCGAAAAAATCGTGTTTACTTATCGATGTTGCTGTACCTTGCGATCAAAACGTCGTTACCAAGGAGGCAGAGAAACGTCTTAAATACAAGAGTTTGGAAATCGAGATCAGCCGAATGTGGGGCGTAAAAGCACAGGTCGTCTCGATAATTATCGGAGCTCTGGGATTTGTTCCGCAAAATTTGAGTAAGAACCTGTCTAAAATCCCTGGTAACTCAAAAAACTGGGAAGTGCAAGAAATAGCTTTATTTGGAACAGCCCACATTTTGCGTAAAGTATTGTAGAGGCACTGATAGTCACCGGATCTGCTCCTTAGGTAGCTGGTTGCAACCTGGAGTAGATTTTATTTTTAGCCGACTCATAACATCTTCAGTCGTGATGTAATGGAATAATAATATCTAAGCTGCGGATTTTTGCCTATTTGCACATTTTTATTCTTCAATTAAAAACGCAGTATTTTACGTTACTTATTCATTTTGAAGCATTAAGTGTATTAAAATATAATATCACTAATGTCTCAAAATGAACAAGTAACCTAAAATATTGCATTTTTAATTCAATGTAGATCGGCAAATAGGCAAAAATCTGCAGCTTAATAATAACATCAACTTTCTGACATTTATTTAATATGCTTTAAACGTTGAATAGTTTTTCGTGTGCAGAATCGGTTGTTTGAATCAGACTCCAAGAGATTCCATCAAAATTAGACTCAAAAACCGAATAGCAATGCTATCATTCCTTCAAAAGATGATGTCAAAGCATTTTGGGCAGGAATGTGGGAGAAAAGCACATCCTACAACAAAGATGCATCTTGACTTCAATCTGAAGTTGATGCTGCCGATCAACTTGTGCAAAGAGTGAAACATGTTAACGGATTATCGGAAAAGGACCTCTTCCAAGCAATTAAGAACATGGGAAACTGGAAATCCTTGCCACAGTCCTAGCATTAGTTATTAGTCCTGTAAGTGTAGTGCACGTTTGTTCTTCGTGGTGTGGCGGTGATCATCCCCCGCTGTATACAGCACTACTCTACAATAGGTTACCGAGGTTTTCCCCAACCAGGTATCTTCCACCAGCGGAGCACCGCCCCAGCCGGGTCAAGGTCTGTGCTCACACTATAGCCTCCCGACATGTGTGATAGTGTAGTGTGTATAGTAAGTGTAAATGTGTGTAAGTAAGGGGTGTGAATAGGACAACGAACAGGAAAGAAATGTCGCCCTCTGTGCGTTTATGAACATACTACTGCGGCATAGTGTTGATCGGAGAAACTACCGATCAGAGCAGCGGGCCGCTAGAATTCTTCTCCAGGCAACGGGGGAATTGGACTTAGTTGTCCAACTAGCAACATGTCTTAGAAATGCTATTCATGATTGACTGTGGTTTGATTTTGTCAATGCGAGCGATGAATAAGACGAGGCGATGGCGTGCGGTGTCGGGACAGCGGCGCGTGCAGCGACGCCTGGCGGCGCGCGCCAAGCGCCTGGCGGAGCGCGACGCGGCGCGCGCGGCGGCGACGGCGGCGTGCGTGCCGGCGGCGTCGCACCCGCCGGCGCTGGTGCTGCGCTCGGTGGCGACGGCCGAGGCGCTGGACGGGCACGTGGGCGCCGCGCTGCGCGCCGCCCTCGCCGCCTACTGCGACGTGCCCACGGCCCTGGAGCGCGAGTGCGCGGCGCGCGGCGGCGCCGTGGTGCGCGTGCCCGACGCCCACCGCCGCGCCGCGCGCGCCGCCCGCGCGCTCGCCCTCGACGCCCCGCCCGCGCCCCCGCAGCCCCGGCCAGAGCGCGCCGAGGAGGACGCGGTGGGCGTCGCCCCGCTGCACCCGGATCCGGCGCGCTGGCGCGAGTGCTGCCAGCGGCCGCCCTGCCCCAGGAGTAGGCTGCTTCCCCCCCTCGCATCTCGCTTCCCTCTCCTCTTTATCTACTGTCCTCTCCGTTCTTCTCTTCTTTTAATCATCCTCTTCCATCTTCTCATCACCCCTTTCGTTCTTCTCCTCTTCTTCTTATCATCCTCTTCGTTCTTTACTTCTTTTTCAATCATTCTTTTCGTCTTTTCGACCTTGTGCTTCTTCTTTCTCTCCTTATTGTACTCCGTTTCTTCTTCTTTTACTTCTTCTTCTTGTTCCTGCTCTCCTCTTGTTTCTTCCCTCCTCCTGATCCTCTTCCTTCTCATCAACCTCTTCGATCGTCTTCTCTTCTTCTTCTCATCATCTTATTATTTTTGTCCTTGTGCGTCTTCTTCCTCCCGTCCTTCTTCTGCTCCTTTTTTCTTTTTCTACTTCTTTTTTCTCTTTTCCTACTCAATTTTCTTCTTCTTCCTCTCCTACTTCCCTTTCTCTTCAGTTGCTTCTACCTTCCTTATCCTTTTCGTTCTTATTCTTGTCATAATACTCTTTCTTCTTTTCTTCTCGTCATTCTCTCCCTTCTCTTCTGCTTATCATTCTCTTTCTTCTTCTTTTCCTCCTTGTGCTTCTGCTCCCTCTGCTTTTTCTACTCCTCTTTCTTCTTCTTCTTCTTCCTATTTCATCCCCGCCCCTCCCCCTTTTCTTTCTATCTTCTTCCTTTTTCAATCCCCCTTTTCCTCCCTTCTTTCTTCTCCTTCGCTTCCCTCTTCTGCTATTCCTTCTGTTTCTTCTCTACCTCTTTATTCTTGTTTTCCTCTACTTCTACTGCATTCTTTTCTTTGTCTTCTTCTCTTTCTCCTTAGACTGCTTCTTGCGAGTCAAACTATGTTTGATGCACTTTATATGTCTTCTACGCTGTAGTCAGTCCTTCATATTGTATATTTTTGTGTCTCCCAAACATTGGTAGCTATACTCTGAACATGTTTGTTGTCTTCATACACCGTCTAGTGTAATGCTTCCGAGAAACTTGGCCGTTAAGAGCTCCTGTAAGGGGCCAGATCTGTAAGCTTGACTGTGTGTAATATTTGCTTCCTCAGATCCAAAACTCAGGTCTTTAATCAAGGCAGAACAATATTAGTGTCTTGTGTCGTAGAGACGAACCTGAGCAGAGACGTGGACAATTTTTACATTCTATGGAAGAATCATTACGAGCCATTTTCCATAACAATTCTTATTCTACATAAAAATTAACATTATGATACAGATACCAGAAAATTTAAGCAGATTTGGTGTCTATTGAAAGTAACACATTCAAGGCTATTAAAAGCTGTAATGTATTTGTAACTATACATTCCTTACACTATTACCCTGAATTAGAGCGTTTAGATTTTCCGTATCCAAAATCCGTTGGCAGGATCAGTATTTCTACGAGCAGGAACCAACTTAATAAGTCATAGGCATAGGTCATAAGCCACCTTCCACTCTGCAGTAAAGTTATATGTCGTAATTGCTTGAGAAGATAGAATCTGTTTAACAGTTTGGCACCTAGACTGTTTTTTCCATTTGTTTCGCCGGGGTTCCGAGAGAAGTACGAGTGCGTGTAATTTTTCTACCCACGGCTTTCAACAAACATTTTTCCTTTTACTAATCGGAGAGTGCAAAACAATATATTCACGCTATCACAAGAAATTCAGACATCAGCATTATCAGATCTTTCCAAATTTTCTTTTGTAATTTCAATTAAATTTTACGACTAAAAATTAATGTTTTAATTACAATTATTAATTTATAATTGTATGTTTCCACATTTCTTCTTACCTAAGTGGTGTTACGTAAGAATTACATACACCTCCCAAGACGAAGGCAGGAAAAGAACAACTTACCCATTTTGTTCACCCATTTTGTTCAGAAGGCCGGGGGACTCGCACATTCATTTCAAGACAGACCTTGAATACACACCCTGCGAGGAAGTTGTGTATCATTCTGTCACTCGCCTAAACCTGATCTGCTACCAAAACAAGAATTTTCGTTGTCATGACCTTCACGTGTTGAGTCTCTTTAGGGCCGAGGGAGAGGTAATGAGGAGACGGATTTGGGGCCCCGAGCCCTCTGGATTCCGACCCGAGGGCTCCCAGTTGAGCACTTGGCTTCGTCGTTGCAGTGGCCTGACACTCTGGGCAAAGAGGAGGGACTTGTCCCGGCGCACTGAGGAGCGCGTTGTTTTGTCTCCGGTACTAGCCTGGATAGCTAGTAGCTCTGAGCTGGCAGGGCTGCCCAGGCATTGAGTGGGAAGGTTGCCATGAGGGCAAACTGCGTTCCGGTGGGATCCGGATAACAGCCTGTCGGCGTACTTGTTCATCGGCGAGGGAGTGAGGAGTGAGATAGAAACGAAAAGGCCCTCTGGTAGAACAAGTTTATGTGTGGTGTAAGTAGACCACGCGTGTCCATACTGAGCCTCCTTAGGGCAGTGTTGTCACGTGGCGTTCAGTTTCAGCCAAGAGTCCCCGCCGCCAATCGGGCGAGAGGCGCAGATCGTCGCTGAAGAGGAAGCAGAAGAAGGCGAAGGAGGAGGCGGTGAGGAAGAAGGAGGAGGAGGAGGAGGAGGAGGACAGCTACGACACGGACGAGGCGGAGCGCCTGACGCTGGAGTGGCTGCAGCGGAGCAAGCCCGACCTCCCGCACTCCATCGCCCCGCGCTGGCCCTGCCTCGCCATCGGCGGCGGTGCGCACGCTCAAAATTCCTATTGACTAGCGCTAGGATCTAATACTTACTTAAATACCTGCCTGTAGAAACGTTGTAACCTTCACTTTTCTGTAATGCTGAGTTTCCTCGCATTAAGGTTGTATGTGGACTGTGAAAGTCATGTAGGGAAATATGTTGGCAAGCGTGAACATAACGCGCCTTTTCTCTTCTTTTTTTAATTTTTCCACGAGTCGCACGGGTGCATAAACGTTGTAGTAATGGAAGAGGAAAGTCGTGTGTCGCAAATTTTATCATTTTGAGGGTTACAACGTTTTTGCTGACAGAAATCCACTTATGCACCAATGACGTTATAAAGGTTCTAATGATCCAGCGATGGCAAATAGCCATGGGTCAAAGGCCCCGGGCTTTTTGTCACCGCTCGATCATTGCAACCAGTTAACACTGGTGGTACATACAGATTTTATATTTTGCAGTAACTTTAATGCTTCAGATTTACTTATTTACTACTTAACTAATTGTTAACTCGACTCGTTTGATGCTCTCTACATTTCCCACCTACAATTCTCTCCATAAGAGAGAATAATTCCACTGTGAAACTGAGAAACATTCAATTATATTTTTCTCGTTACCACCCACGATCCTCCCCATCCAGGTAAATTATGCATTGTATATCAAGTTTTTGTCAAAGGAACAAGCAAAAACGTATCAGTTAACGTTATATAAAACCGTATCAGGAAATGTATAAGAAAAGTTACGTATTTTTTTTCTTTCTACAAAATTAGAAGTTAGTGAGGCCAGAAACTTTTGGAACCTACCGTGTGCCACATCAGTGTTCTTAGGTAGTATGTTCGTTAGATCGACCACGAAGTACCCCCAAAAAAACTTTAAATGAAAGTAAAATCTGTTCTTCAAGATGATAAAAAATTGCCTTTACCGGCCTAATTTTTTAATTAAATAAGTTTAAATTAGTACAAGTTCTTAAGCATCAACATTCGTGGGCATAGGTTTTTTTTCAAGTTATTGAAAAAATTGTTGGTATTGGTTTAGTGGTGAAATGTCGTTGGCATTTAAAATTAAATGATCACAAGTGTTGTCATTGCCAACAGAGTTGTTTATTACAAGAGCAGCTTTCGATGGCTTAGCCATCATCATCAGTTTTCTGCTGTCTGGAAGCCACGAAACGACTACCTTCTGCTGTCTGGAAGCCACGAAACGACTACTAGTCGTTTCGTGGCTTCCAGACAGCAGAAAACTGATGATGATGGCTAAGCCATCGAAAGCTGCTCTTGTAATAAACAACATTGTTGGCAATGACAACACTTGTGATCATTTAATTATTAAAAAAAATATACGGTGAAATTCCCTTTTTCTTTTATTCAAAACGTAGCATTTTTTTGAGGAATCAGATGATATTGAATATAACATACCTCATTGGGCATTCTGAGGACTAACTGTTAAAACACTGCCGTGAAGTTAATCACAACAGGAAGTATTGGCTTTCGGCCTAGGAGTTAAGCTGTACAAATTATGTCGTTGTCAGCACTGTTTTTCTCCGGGTTCAAGAAAAAACCACCGTAACTTATAATTTTGTACCATCTACAACCACACACTATTTCAACATAACTCACTTTCCATATAAATAATGTGAAATAATATTTAAAGCAGAAAGGAAGCCAACCTGGTGCCGAAGCCAACCAAATTTACGTTAGGTATTGCCAACGTAAATTTGGGATGAAAATGAGAAATGATGCGAGAGACTAAATTTATTAATGAACATTGTTGTCTAGAGAAACTACCAAATTTTTCAAAACAAAACATTTTCTTTAAATTATTTACAAATAATTAGTTAAATGCTCCGTTTACGTTTACACGTAGCTATTGTTAATTTATGCATGTAATTAACTGTTGAGTGCTTGACTAGCGACAGGCACGAACATACTTCGATTATACTTCGATTTGTTAACGTGGCATCTCAAGATTACGCACGAAAAACGGGAGCGAGGAGGCAGAGTTCAATAGGAAGACGTAAAAGGGGGAGTTGCAGAGACGTTGCATCTCCCTATTGGAAACTGCCTTCCCTCTCTCTTTTTTGTGCGTGACCTTAGGAAGATTGTGCGCCCTCGAACGTTAAAGCTCTATCGATCTTATGAGCATGCGCAATTCAAGTTTCGTATCTATATGGGGTTTTTGACGCCTCGAACTCTAAGCATTATCGATCTTATGCGCATTCGTAGGTGCACTAAAGTGATGCGAAACCTGGACTGCGCATGAGCTGAAGATCGGTAGTGCTCACCGTTCGAGGTGGCAATAACACCTTAATTTAGTGAATCTCCTGATGCACAGAATGTCGATAGTGCTGTTCGCAATGGCGTGCACAAACTCCCTCTTGAGAGGCTACGTTAAAAAAAATCGAAGTTATAAGAAGCTGGGCTGCGCTGCGCAGGCGGCGGCGACGATGTCAGCGCCAGCGCGCGCCGCACGGGCAACAGGAGCAGCAACGCGTCGCACGAGCTCTCGGCCACGCCCTTCACCACGCCCTCCCTGCTGAGGGAGCGGCACTGCAAATAAGCCCTTCGTCCCGAGTCACAGGGGAAGTTTGTCTGCAACACATGTCATTACGAAAAAAAAATTCGGATGATGTAAATATTTTTATTAATTTTATTAAAAAATCCATTTCCTGATAATTTGATCCATATACATCAAACGAACGTTTATACTGTTTATCGGTCACATGCGTCTTTAACCCCTGGTAACATGCAACTCTTTGCGTTTGTTACGTGCACTTATACCTACCTGTATGTTAAGAAATTTAAAATCCTTAGCAACGCGTTTTAACATAACGCAAAGTAAATAAACAACCAGCGATTCATCGCAAGCCAACTTTACGGAAAAACAACACAATTTACAAGACAAATAGGAATAAAAGTAACTCATTATTTTAGGGGATGCTCATTGTAATTGTAATATTATTCATTGTGCAATTAGAAAAATTAGAAAATTGGATAAATTAGCATCATTTTCATCTCTTTTCATGAAATGAATATCTTCTCCAATAATATTTACTATGTGGTGTCGACACTGAAATTTCGACTCGCCACCTTCCTCGCCGATAGTCCATTTTTTGTAGCCATTTTCACTGTATTTACCACGGACTCTTCACAATTAGGATTCGGCTACGGTAGAGCTTCCGACACCCACCAAAACGTTTCAAATCTGTAACCGAATCTCCTGAATCGGCCAATGCCATTAGCCGAAGTTCTGCTTAAAGTCTGACCGGTGTATTTTTCGGCGTCTGGAAGACCAAGATAGGTGGCTATAATTTTTGGCACTCCTGCAATATTGTGAATGCCAGGTTGACACGAAGCTGCGTTTTCCAAGCCTTAAAGTCTGGGTATGACTTTTCGTATCGTCCTTTGGATTTTTCTGGGATAAATCCCGTGTGACTTCCGCAGCGGGATCTAAAATTTCTTGCGGAATAGACGAATTTTTCCGTTTCCATCTTCAAGCCACGGTATGCGAATGTACTGTTGAAATAGATACATCGCAAGAAACACCCAACAATATCAATTAACATGCCGCAGCAGTAGAATTCATTTGTTTCATATCGCAGTAATGCACATTTTCGCAAAAATCTTGAGATTTTATGCTGACCGATAAAACACTGAGCTTACCACGAAATGTTACAGTTATTACATTTCTAGGTATGTTAATAGCTATTCTGAAGAGAGCCAGAGGATTCGAGTTGTAACGTCTCCCTTCACCACGCCCTCTCTGCTGAGGGAGCGCAGTGCAAATAAGCGGGCGCAGACGGCCCTTCGTCCCGAGTCACAGGGGGAAGTTTGTCTGCATCACGTTTCATTACGAAAAAAAGTTTCGGACTGATGTAAATATTTTCATTAAGAATGTATCAGTATTTTTTAACAAAATTATTTACTGTATTGTTGCTACATGATTATCGGTTCCACTTTGCCCCACATTTTGGTTCGGTAAAAATTAGGCCGCTCTCTGAAGGAGAAATGCAACGCTCAGCTGCTTTAATCAGTAGTTTTTCATGACTTCTCCGATCACGACCAGACAAGTTCCCTGACACACATGCCACTGATCCACACGCAATCTCTTCTTGGGAGGTCCTAGGTTCGAGTCCGGATGGTGGTAGGATTTTCGACACTAGCTTGTTAGCTAGGTCGAATTCAGTCGCTGTCTGGAGGAGAATTCTAGTGCCCGGCTGCTCTGGTCGGTAGTTTTCCGGGTTTCTCCGACCAACACCAGGCGAATGCCGGAGCAGTAGACGCCACGGACCGCGCGGGATCTTTCCTTACTCTTCCTTCTCCCATCCTCACCCCTTATATACACACACACACACTGTACATGCACAATATTACCACACATGCTAGGAGACCAGTCGGGGGCGTAGAACTTGTGCCGGCTGGGGGGTGCCCGGCTGGAGCGGTGCTCGGCTCGGGTGGTGGGAGGTACCTGTTTGGAGAAAACGTGCTAGTTGACTACACTACACTTACGCGACTAATGACTTAAGAAGTTGACGCGCCCGGAACCACTAACAATCATTCAAGTATCTTTCTTCATTCTTAAAGTAGAAATGAGAGTAGTAATAAGAAGAGACTAGTAGTAATCTTATTACAACTTAACTACTAAAATTAGAAAAAGAGTCAACAATGATTGTGTACGTATTATATCTATTGTTCTTTAGTATATACGAATAAATAGCAATCATAATAAACTCGGTGTCTATTGCCACCGCGGCGCGCCGGCGCCGACTTGGGAGCACACTTAAAAGTCATGCTTTGTTCCAAGTTGCTTGGGTGTTATTTTATTTTATTTTAAGTATCTTAATTATTTTATTTTATCCTTGTCTCGATCGATGTACTTTATTTTTCTGTATTTAATGTTTTTTGTCTATTTTCACTTATATATTAGGGAGCAATGATGAAGTGAATGCAACGAAACATATATGCGGGAATCTAAGATCTGTATTTAGTGGAAATATATTCTTTTTGTATTCCAGCATTATAAACGACCTTTTCCATTACTAGAAATCGTTCATAAAAGGACATCTTTTTGCACAGACGATGACGTATTTGTCAACTACGGCACGAATAATTGCGTCATCACACATTCAACCAATGGCAACGAGAGAATCGTCGAAGATAGAAGTAAACGGAACAGACAAGGACAGTTTTTTCTCACAAATGTGAAATTACCTGCGTCTTGTTTCTCAAAATTAACATTGATTCTCTTATAAATATACAATGTTGTTACACAAAAAATATCTTATTCAACTCGTTTATAATATTACATTATTGCATCCGTACAAATTTGAAAACTCGCCCCTAACATTGCTCATGCATGAAAACATGTACTCATGCAATAAAGCTGAACACTTTAAACAAGCTGCATAAACTAGTACTATTGGGGAAGATTACCTCTTTTTTCCTATCCAAATTAGATCACAACATTGTAAATTCGTAAAGAATAAAATCCTTGCATTGTTTTTACTGCTAGGATCTACCAATGAACGATTAATGAAATGTATTTATAATGCGTCTAATATAATTTCAAATGTAAATTACAAAAGAAATTCAATTTAATATTTTTCAATTACAACAATATGTTTCTTCAGGGTCAACATGATCGCCTATGAAACTTGAAATTCTTAAAATTCCCTTTCTACCAGACACTATTTGAAATGAGCGCGTTGGGGGAAGGTCTGCTGCACTTAGTTCTCCCAAACGTCAATAGATGGCAGCTATATCCCCTCCAGTTTACACGAAGGTGCCAATGATGGTGTATTTTATAAATGACCAGTAAAAAATAAAATAAAAATTCTTCAGCACCAACCTAACTGCTGTTATTACTCATGTACGAAAATGTATTCTTAACCAATTTTGATTTTATTATAAACTGAAGAAAACGTATAAAAAATTACATTCAATAAGGGATGAAACTGAGTTTTCATATTTTGATGCGTACAAATGAACCCATTGAGAATAAGTATTAATTTATTATGTAAGAAGGCGGTGTGGTAAACAACGACAGATGCAAGATACAATAGATAAAATATATTTGAAATATAACTATTACAATTTCATAAAGAAAACGTATATTCGTAATATCATCAGCACCTATTCTAGAATTGTGTGATAAACCAGAAAAAGCCCTGGTTTTAATTTGAACAGGAAAAACAGCATCAATTCATAATGGATACGAGGTAAATTTAGGAAATACTCTTTGTATAGGACGCTTAGAGCCAAGGAATACGCGTTGTTAGGGCGACCGATAAATAAGTTATTATATTCCATGCTTGATGACGTAACACTTCTTCATTTGGAGAAGGAACAGGAATCCCGGCTTCGAGGACATTACACGTAGAAGATCGGAAGGCAGCAGTGGCAGTCGTGGTTCTGTGAACATGTTGAAATAATTACTCTCTCGCTAGTCGTCGAATAGAACGAGTATTCTTTCAGTTGAAATTAGGATAATTGTTGGATTATAGGAAAGTGGATGACGTATAAGTAATTTTGAAATTAAGTATTACATGAATTAGGAAGTTAAGGACACCATTTTCATTTGGATTGTAATTTGTAATTTAAATTAAAATAGACTCCGTGTTCGAAGAGAATTTACAATAGGATGGATCCGTAGACGGGGATGATTGTTAGCAAGTTGGATTGAAAATAGACAGTCACGTGTAGTTGTTCATCCCGAAGCACAGACAGGGAAAGTCGCGCATCGCCAAATAATTTACAATTATTAACTTTCATGAAATTACAAAATAGATTAAAATACTCCCGGAACATTTGCAAACCTATTTTGACGTGAGGCAAGGTTACCATAGGAGGGACATGAACGAGGGCATTACGGAACGGTATCAAGCTAGAAGGTGTGGAAGTATCAGAGAAATCATATCGCGCCAAGACCACAGTAGGCCCATGAACTTTAATCGGAACCGTAAGGAACTATGATTATTGTACAAAGGAAAACTAGATCACATCATTGATGAGCAATTCAATTCAATTCAATTCATTGATGAGTATAGTATAAATTGTAACAGTATCGAAAAGTAAATTCTTATTATTGAAAAAGAAACAGCTGATAATTTGTAGTTAGTTGCCACCAATTTAATAATTGGTTTCAATCAACAGAACTTCCAGAAATCGCAATTACATTGCACGCCCACTTACGACAGATAAAAAGATAACAGGTTGTATGTCGAGACCCATGAGCAAAGATAAAAGTATGATCATGATAATAATGGTTTAATATTGAGAAACGTTTGAGCATATCAGGGCAAAATAAAATAAAATAAATTATAGCATTGTAAGAGTATAAATATCAATCGAGCAACGTAATTAACTAATTAGTGGAAGTAAATAGATATTTCACTGATGTAATACTATATATACTGTTATACAGTTGTAATACTATATACTTCAGCCAACATGGTTTAACATTAAGAAATGAATTCTTTAAATTCCTGCTTTTTCACTACAAAATCTGCCATTAAAAAATTAATAATATTAGTTCTTATTCCTCAGTTTCAGTAATATACTTTGCCCTGGCCAATGCGATTCGCTTAATTCTTGAAATTTTCCTTTTGTGCCAGACCGTTTAAAACGAGCGCGTCAGGGGGGGGAGGGTACGACTTCTACTCGTAATTCCGCGAAACGCCAGTAGATGGTAGCCGCAGTCATCTCTAGTTACCGGAAAATTGTCAGTGTGGAAGTGTACGACGTACTGTAAACATTTGTCTGTGTTGGTGCCGTGGATAATTTTAAATTTACTGTTATACATAAAAAACAAGAGATGAAGGTGTTCTGAATTGGACCAGAGTTATTTCAACTGTGTAAGTAATAAGCACATTTTCATACATTATAGAGTCTCATAAGTGGAGTTGTATTATGTTTCTGGAAAGTAAAGTAGTTTTTTTTATTGTTTAATGCTTAAGTACGATAATATTGCAGTTAACGTTACAGTAAAGTTTTAGGTAAAGTAAAGGAATTAAATTGTACAACCTGTGAAGGCTCCATAAATATTATGAAATTTCATCTTAATTTTTATAAATCTCGTTAAGGGCAGTGTAATTTTTTCATTGTTTTGTTAACCACACTTTGAAATCTATCAGTGTTCACAAACACTCCACCACTCTACCTCACAGAAACCTACCGTAGTGTCCCCTATCAAAGACAATTTTGACGTAGTAATTGCAATAGAGGCAGTACGTTGCAGTAGCCCGCAGTGACAAGCTAAATAAAGATGTAGAGAGCCGTGTACACTGACTTTCCATATGCAATTCTATATACGAGTCTAGGAAAGTGGTTCATAATTTGACAAAAATAGTCATTTTTTCGCTCAAAAGTCCAGTTTATGACAATATAAAACAAAAAATACGAGTAACTAAATTATAAAGCAATTTATATTAACTAAAAATGTACTTCATTCATAGAAAATATTGTGATTCTCGTTTGAATATAAAGTCGCGCGTTATTTAAGCTGTACCTAGGAAACAAATCTTTGCAGTGTTTGAGGCACTAAGATACTGTTCGCACCAGTAATTGGCATGAAGTTTAAAAAGAAGTGATATGTTTCTCCATGGGTGTGGTGCGTCAATGGATACCTGACCTATTGCTCTGTTCGAGCAATCAGTTGACATTCACAGTTTTGCCCGAAACTTTGCTGTATTTACTCTCATTTTCCCTATTTACGGGAAAGACATTATCTATTAAAATCAAATACGTCTTTACTATTTGATCTTACCAATTAAGCCTCAAATTAAATATTTTAAATCGAAATAATGTTAATTTAGCAATAGCATTTATTTGAGAGTGCAAATATTATATTAACTTCCTATGTTCAGGTTAGGAACAAAGATGATTCTATTTAAAACTCTCTCTTACTTAAGAGTGATCTAATTATAAAAGGAAGCTTTATTAGAGGAGGTAGACTATATACACTTGTTAATTTATTTCACATTATTGAAACATACAACAATAACACAATCATTTGATTAAACAACACAAAACGAAAACAAGCAAAACATTTGCTATTCAAACTTATTCCTGGTCCTTTGCAAAAACGATTAAACAAGGCATAATTTAAAAAGAAAATAAACGTAAAATAAAGTGATAAGTAATGAGATATATAAACATTGAAATCTGATGTTTTACTACAAACGTCCAGGAAATGTGTGTTTTTGAACATTTATTCACTTCCTGTTCAATTGCAGTACAATGTTTCAGGGGCTTTAAAAATATTGTTTAAAATCACTTAGACAAGGAACTAGCAATTTGCTAAAAGGTAAATTAGTTACTTATTTTTCAGAATAGTAGTTAAATGAATACATATTTTAAAAAATAATAATGGAACAGAGTAGAAGATTGTAAAATTTGCAATCGAATAATTGTGATTCGATAATTGCGAATTTATAAAAATAAAATTATGGAGGGTGAAAAAATGTCTTTGGGGAATCTTGAACGAATACGGAGTTTAATAGTGTTGATCTAACCTAAATTGTTTGGAAGCAGAAGCACAAATACAGAAGTGAAAAGTTAAACAAGTTTGTGGACTGTGTCATTATATATATTTTAAGGCGTTCCATTTGTAATTATCGATGAATTTGCTTATTTGGTATAAACCATTCTGTTTGTAGTAATTTTCTTAATAAAATATTTTGTAGAGTATGTAATTTATTCCTATATGTAGGGAGATGTATTGCACAATTTTTTTAATACTGTAATATTTCCATTTTTGTAACATTGTCATTTTATACTGATTTTTGTTTCTTTTCTGTAATGACTGTTTTGAAGATATGTTTCCATTTTTGTTTATCTTACATGATGTGATTACATGACATATCTTACAATATATATTCTTGGAATTGGACTTCTGTAATTTAGTTTTGTTATTTGATTTGAAACTGTTTCTTATTATTTTGTATGTTTTGTATATTTTTCCTTGTAATGCCTGCTGTAATTGGGGCTTTGCTCTGTTGTGGGTAAATAAATAAATAAATATAGGACAAGCGTAATGAAGTGTTGGTTTAATAATCGTTTTGTATATTAATATACCACACTCGTAATTTTGAATTTTTATGTATTAAAGATTTAATTGTGGAGGATTTATGTTCAGTTTTGTCTAATATTTTTGAGATGTGAGATTTCCAAGTTAAACATGTGTCAAGACATAAGCCTAAATATTTAACAGCAATATTGCTATCTAAAAAAGGAACATTAACATTATTAATAATTAGGGGTGGATTGATTGATAGTGACGCGTCAATTACTGAGGTCATTAGTTCCATGAGTGAAGTGCTTGTTTCTTCATCGGGAGGTGGCGGTGATCTTACCATCCCCGCTGGATGGTGAGATGCGGCGCCGACCTACTGAGTTTTACCCAAACAGGTTTCTCCCACCACCGGAGCAACGGTCAAACTTGGACAAGCTTTAAGTCCCTGACCGGTCTCCCAGCATGTGAAGTAGTGGGGTGCATATTAGTTTAAGTGTGTGTGTAAGGAGTGAAGATTGGACGAGGAAGAGGAAGGAAATATCGCGTGCGGTCCGTGTTGTTACGGTACCGGTACTGCATTCGCCTAGTGTTGATCGGAGAAACCTCGATCAGAGCAGCCGGCCGCTAGAATTCTCCTCCAGACAGCGTCTGAACTCGACCCAGA
This sequence comes from Acheta domesticus, assembly GCA_031308135.1. NCBI lineage: Eukaryota > Metazoa > Arthropoda > Insecta > Orthoptera > Gryllidae > Acheta > Acheta domesticus. Next base: position 20,149,515 of record JAHLJT010008756.1, on the reverse strand, counting down.
TGAAAAGCTAGTGTCTAAAATTCTGCCGCCACCGGGACTAGAACCTAGGACCTCCCGGTGCAGTGACATCTGTTGATGCATTAAGCCACATCTCCCGGTATTTAGGAGGATTAGTAGGTCTGAAGAGTGTGAACATTTTTGCTTGTCAAATGTATTTGTGATGCAGCAACCATTCTTCGTGATATTTCGAGCGCGCGTTGTCCTTACCCTCCCCGCTTCAGCTGGCGCTTGTACATAACATTCTGGATTTCAAGGAGAAATAACATCGGATCAAGGGAAATTGTTTGTGGCCGTAGGAGCGCCATGCTTGATTGGCGAACAAGTAGCGTTTGCTGGCACATTTTGAAATGCCTGTTGAAGGAGAAGTGAAGTATTCAATTTGCTTGTTTGATATACATGATGAGTCACGTAACTTAAGGACGCGTTTGAACGTTTGAAATTATTCCACTGCAGTTTTACCCAGAATGGCATGAGGGAATTGTGCCTAGTTTATACATGTATCTGTTTCATCACTTGTATTTTACGTGATATTGAGGTAAATTTGTATTTAATGTGAAACTATACACATTTTTTGTCTGTTATGACGAGCGTAAAAAGACGAATCCAATGATTGACATTCTGTTATATGTTAAATGAGCATTTTCTGAGTAATTTTGATATTTTTGCGACTCATGTTTAACGGATATTGTAATGCCCCGAACGCGCGTTGGCAGGGACAGCGCTGCGTGACCTTTGGGGTTGGACTGGTACATTCAAAAGTATTCGTTAAATCTTAGTCGCAAAAAATCAAATTTAGTCAAAAATATGTTCATCTAAGATATGCCAATATGTATATCATTGAATTTGTCTCTTTACGCTCGTCATGATAGACTAAAATATATGTATATTACCATTTAAAAAATCATGGTTACCTCAATATATAATAAAATAAAATGAAGACAAACCAATACATACATCAATTACCCCCATTTCGTCATGAACTTCCATAAAATCGTACAAACTTCAACCGTTCAAAACTTACTGATGGTTTTAAAGATAGTAACGCACCGCGTACATTTGTAATTGGGATGTTATCATCATAATTTTGTTCTGAATGAAACTATTTATTTACCCCAAATTGTAAACTTTTTTGAAAGAACAAAACAATATAGAAGTTTTTTGATATTTGAATATATGTTTTGATTAAACCTTTAACCCTTAAATTAATTTTTGTGCGCATAGCACTTGCCTGTTTTTGCAACAGAAACAAATTCAAGTGGACCAGATATGTGTGTCTTCAAGCGAAGACTAGTCTTTTAATTGGTTGAGAGCACTCAACATTATCCTTATCTGCCTTGTGTTTTGTGCGATTCGCTTGTTGGAGGGAGACATGATCTGGCTTTTCCATCCTTCCGCCTTGGCGCTCCGCTAGTGCCTCTCGTTTTGTTGGACTGACTTTGCCTTCACGGATTCTCAGTGAGGCAGATCGGCTTGAAGCTCAGAAATCGTGGAGTTTGTATATTCTAGGCTATATATTTTTGCTATTTGTATTTGATATTTCATTACAAAGGGTAAATGTTCAATACATTCTACTGGGACGTGGAATCATATATTTATTTTCTTATGATCTGTTTTGCTAATAGACAAAACAATACAAAAGAAAAAACATAAGCAGAGACATGTGAAATATATTTCTATTATAGGAGTAGAGTAATAATCATCAATATTCTTTCTAGTATTTTGAAATATCCACATCAATCATATTTAGTGATTCATTTCACAAAATTTAATGGAAATGAATATGTATTTAATTTATAAACAGTTATTATCTAAAACTATATATTAGGATTGGAAATTAGGTTGGAAATGCACTTGGATGTGCAGTATTTGGGAAAGAAATTGGCCAATTGACAAGGAATTTCAAAAGGTTTATTTTTAGGAATGTGATTCATTGTACGTAACTTATGGAGCTATCTTGTAATTAACTACTCACTGCTCATTTCCCGCCGCCCTGTATAAAAATCGCATATCAGCGACACCTCACTCACCGCGTACCATCTACCACTTATCACGATAAGGACGGGAAGTGGGATGGGGACTGCGGAGAGCGGGATGCGACGTGCGGGAGTCGGAGAACGGGAACACGAGGTCGGGAACACAAGATCGGCAGCACGAGATCGGGAACACGAGATCGGGAACACGAGATCGGCAACACGAGATCGGCAACACGAGATCGGCAACACGAGATCGGCAACACGAGATCGGCAACACGAGATCGGCAACACGAGATTGGGAACACGTGATCTGGAACACGATATCGGAAACACGAGATCAGCAACACGAGATAGGCAACACGAGATCGCTAACACGAGATCGGGAACACGAGATCGGAAAGCAGGAAGCGGAGAAACGGAGTCTGAAGAGCGGGAAGCGGAGAGAGGGATGTGAAGATATAGAAGAGGAGGATGATAAGCCGAAGGCGGGATGCAGGATTCGGAGAGGGGTAAGAGAAGAACGGCGATCGAAGTGCGGGAGTGCGAGTGTGGGAGTCAGAGGACGGGAATATGAGATTGGGAAGCAGAAAGCGAACGATATTGGGAGAGAGAGAAGTGGAAAGACGGATGTGGAGAGGCGGAAGCGAAGGGTAGGAAGTAGAAGATAGAAAGCGGAGGACAGGATGCGGGATTCGGGGAGGGAGAAGCATAGAGCATGAGAGTGTGAGTGCGGGTGTCGGAAAACGGGAACATAATATGGAGAAGCGGAAAGCAGGAAGTGGAGAACGGAATTATGAGAGCGGGAAGCGGAGAGAAGGATGAAAAGAGCCAGAAGTGGAGGTTGATAAGCAGAGGAGGACGGTATGCGGGAGGGTGGTAAGCGAAGAGCGGGAAATGGGATGCGGGGAACGGGAAGCTGAGGCAGGGAAGTAGGAATCGGGGAACGGGAAGCAGTGGAAGGTAAGTGGGAAGCGGAGAACGGGAAAGAGAGGAAGGGAAGTGGGAAGCTGAGAGCGGGAAGCTGTGGCTGGGAAACGGGAAGTGAAGAACGGAATGCTGAGGCAGGTAAATGAGAAGTGAAGAACGGGAAGCTGAGGCAGGGAAATGGCAAGTGAAGAACGGGAAGCTGAGGCAGGTAAATGGGAAGTGAAGAACGGGAAGCTGTGGCTGGGAAACGGGAAGTGAAGAACGGAATGCTGAGGCAGGTAAATGAGAAGTGAAGAACGGGAAGCTGAGGCAGAGAAATGGGAAGTGAAGAACGGGAAGCTGTGTCTGGGAAATGGCAAGTGAAGAACGGGAAGCTGAGGGAGGGAAGTGGGAAGCGGGGAACGGGAAGCAGAGGAAGGGAAGTAGGAAGCGGAGAGCTGGAAGCTGTGGCTGGGAAATAGCAAGTGAAGAACGGGAAGCTGAGGCAGGGAATTGGGAAGCGGAAAACCGGGAAGCAGAAGGAGGGAAGTGGGCAGCGGGGAGCGGGCTGCGGGAGCGGAAGGCGGGGTGGGGCGGAGGGAGGCGGGGTGCGACGGGAAGAAGCCCCGAACTTTACGACGACGTGCAGCTTCCACTTAATTGCCCTGCGACGGCCGCGGGCAGCGCCGCCGCGGCTTTGCCGCCTCGTAAAGCAGCCGCGCGCTTAGCGCCGTTTTATCGGCGCCCTCCCCTCCTCCCCCTCCCCAACCTCCTTCGCCCCGGCGGACCCTGTTCCGGCCTGCGCAGCGCACTGGCCTGGCCCGGACCGGATCGGACCCGGACTAGACCCGGCGCCGATGCCGCTACCGATCCCATGAGCCCCTCGCATGTTTTTCTTGCTTCGACATTGGTCACGAAGTTGGCGTAGGAACCGCGGAAGTCCTATCACTATGGTCCAATTAAAATAAGTTGGTGATTGACAGTGACTTCATACAATATGAATATATGATTTGGTTGCTTTAATAAGTATTTATTTCAAGTGTTTATTTTCGTGTCCTGGGTATACGTGCTCAGTGGTACGCAAACTGTCAACGTCGCTCCCTTCCTTTCGCAACTGTCAATCACCAACTTGTTTTAATCGGACCATAGTTCGAAACTAAAGAATTACCATCATTCAAAATAATTAACTTTTATAATGGTATTTCTAGAAGTTGGTTTCAGTTTATGCATTGAAAAACCTGAACAGTTAGTTTCATCACGAAACCAGGCAAAGTAAATCAGCGTGATGACATCCGCTGAAATATACACTCTGGCTCAAATGGGAATTTTCGTTATTTAGAGCAACATCTTATAGTTTACGTACCTAAAGCAATTGAACACCAATCACACAATTGTGGAGAGAGAACAGGGAGACTACAATACTAATAAAGACACGTTCTACAACGTACAGACGACGTCACTGGAAGTGGTAGCGCAATTTACTGTTTCGGTTGGACTCCCCGCGCTGCCTGTCTTTGAGATTCGCGCTTATTCTTCTGGCATAGGCTACCGTTTGACACAGTCTGATTCTTTTATAACTGATCTCTCTTTGTGGTTTTGTCGTCTCCTTACTACAGTAAGTGCTTGGTCGTTTCAACTTATTTTCTGTTTTCAAATGATCACCTACTTAATCGTTGGTGAGTTTCAAAGATATTTTCATAGTAACTGTTCTTGTTGGGTTTTAATACCTGTTTATTATCAATTCCCAGTTTTCTTGTCTCTTATATAACATTATTTGATGTTTGCAATAGTACATTAAATTCTGACCTACTTTGCATAGAATCTGCTTCTGTAAGATTTTATTTTCATCAAATTTTCCCCTCACTTCACTCTCTTTGTCTCAAATCGCACTTTTCCAAATCGAATGTACATCAACGTTGTTGGTGATGTCGTTTTTCACCTACCCATCTTTTTGCACTTTTTTCCGTCCTAACAGATGGCGGGTCCTATTGGCACTATATTAGTCGTCACTATAGCACTTATCTTTGACACTATCGTATTATTTGATATTTCTATATTTTAATTTTATGGTCCCTATTGTCACAGAAGCATTTTCCTCATTCGTGCTGTTATAACGTAACAAGATGCCATGGGATGTATTGAGTATAAATTTACTTCAGATGTAATAAAAATGCTGATAGAATTTCGTGGAATGATTGAAATGGAATTGGTGTAAAACGTTTTGGTAGATCAAATTGTGTTCCGAGAAAATCTTGACATGACGTTCGCAGGTTTGATTTTCGAGCTAACCGCATATCGTTGTCAATTGGTGACCGCAGTTGAGTGGTGGTGATGTAACCCGAGGGCTGGCCGTGAGAGATCGGCAAGGTAACGCAGCGGCAGCTCGGGTCGAGGCAGGAGGAGGGAGGGGCGTAAGCGCTACAGGCGTCATGGAGGCAACACGGCAGGCGTGGGCGATACACCCATCGCACGGCCTTGTCCCTGGCCCTCCCCAGAGCGTACACCCCGCCCTCACTCTCTCGTCTTCTCCTTGCTCGGTCTCCTCCCAAGCCCATTCCCCATCCTCCTGCCTTCCCTTCTGAGCCCTCTAACCCACCTCCTGCACGCTCTCATCCCACACCTCTTCCCCGCCCTCCTGTGGCGCCCTCCTTCGCCATCCTCCTGCCCCCGCCCTTCTGCCCCCACCCTTCTCCTCCCGCCCTCCTGGCCCGCCCTCCTTCCCTTCCCTCCTTCCCTTCCTTCCTTCCCCGCCCTCCTTCCCCGCCCTCCTTCCCTTCCCTCCTTCCCTTCCCTCCTTCCCGCCCTCCTTCCCCGCCCTCCTTCCCCGCCCTCCTTCCCCGCCCTCCTTCCCCGCCCTCCTTTCCCGCCCTCCTTCCCCGCCCTCCTTTCCCGCCCTCCTTTCCCGCCCTCCTGCCCCGCCCTCCTGCCCCGCCCTCCTGCCCCGCCCTCCTTTCCCGCCCTCCTTCCCGCCCTCCTGCCCCGCCCTCCTTTCCCGCCCTCCTTTCCCGCCCTCCTGCCCCGCCCTCCTGCCCCGCCCTCCTGCCCCGCCCTCCTGCCCCGCCCTCCTGCCCCGCCCTCCTGCCCCGCCCTCCTGCCCCGCCCTCCTGCCCCGCCCTCCTGCCCGCCCTCCTGCCCCGCCCTACTACTCTCCAACTCATCTCCTGCACGCATTCCTACCCGTCCTCCTGCTAACCCTTCGCCCCACCGGTCTTCTTCTCAGCCCTTTTTCCACCTTACCGTTCCAGCTGCCTCCCCCTTGATGTTCATTGCCCCTTCTCTCCATTCTCTCGGCCCCTCTTACCTCACTCCCCAGGTCAAGTGGCGCGAGATCGGAACGGGGGCAGCGCCGCGGAGGCTTAGGGCAGAAGCTAGGAGAGGAATCGAAGATGGTGAAGGTCGGAAGTGGAGCTTGAACAGGAGATTAAGGGCGGCGTCGGTGCAAGGGAGAGGCGAGGGCTGTCAGGAAAAAGGACCGTACGGCTCTAGAGGACTAAGTGAAGACCGCATATTGGAGGGCGGGAGTGGTGCGAGGGCGGCACGCAAGTGTCATGAGTGCGTCATCCTGGTGTCCGAGAATGACAAGGGGAAAACGAGGGACCGACGTGGGTGGTGAGGGGTGGCGGGGGGGATAGGGTCGGCGAGGGGCATCGTTGGGGTGTCGAGGAACCCCAAGAGTGGGCGGCGGGGTGTGTGGCGAGGCATCATGAAGGCGGTGAGGGGGTGGGGTTGGGGGCGTCGAGGCGTTGGCGAGGGACCGGAGTGGGGGAGGCGTGGAGGAGGCGTGGGGCTGCAAGGTGGTGGCGAGGGGTGGCGTGGTTCTGCGTGGTGTGCATGGGGCGGCGTGGGGGCGGCGTGGGGGCGGCCTGTGGGCGGCGTGTGGGCGGCGGGGGGGGGCGTGTGGGCGGCGTGTGGGCGGCGGGGGGGGCGTGTGGGCGGCGGGGGGCGGCGTGGGGGCGGCGTGGGGGGCGGCGTGGGGGCGGCGTGGGGGCGGCGTGTGGGCGGCGGGGGGCGTGTGGGCGACGTGTGGGCGGCGTGGGGGCGGCGTGGGGGCGGCGTGGGGGCGGCGTGTGGGCGGCGGGGGGCGTGTGGGCGACGTGTGGGCGGCGTGGGGGCGGCGTGGGGGCGGCGTGGGGGCGGCGTGGGGGCGGCGTGTGGGCGGCGGGTGATGTGGATAGGGACAGGGAGGGGGAGGTGAGGGGGTCGGGAGGGGCTCCGCTGGGGATGTCGATGGACCCCAAGAGGGGGCGGCGTGGCATGTGGCGTCGGGTGGCGAGGGAATCATGGAGGGTGTGGGGTTGGTGGCGACGAGACGTTGGCGAGGGCCAGCCTAGGAGGTGGCGAGATCCTGTCGTGGGGGCGGAAGGTAATGGGAAGCAACACAGGCTCGCCGATGCGCGGGGGCGGCGTGGGGACGGTCCACAGCGGCATGGGAGCGCCGCGGCGCGAGGCGGGGGGGGGAGCGCCGCGGGGGCGGAAGGCAGCGCAGGGTAGGGGGAGCGCGGGGCGGAGGCGGGGCGGGACAGCAAGGGGTTGAGATGTGCGTGGGCGACGGGTGATAGTCGGAGGGGAGTGGCTGGAACCTGTCACCCCGCGGAACACCACTATTCAATTAGTATGCGCTTCGGGCCGCTAGAGCGAAATGCTGGAATCGCAAACTAGGAGAGCGTTTTGGATCGCCGTATGTTTCTATTAAAAATCTGCGCTTCTGGCATCCATCAGAACCGTTCACGTCGATGTGTCACTGATAGAGTTTTTTGTTGTTAATATTAGCTGACCTCGTGCACGCCGATTGTTATTTGTTGGCAGAGTGATAGATATCGCTAAAAAATGGGGAATGAACAAGAGTGTCGTTGGAAAAAAAAGACAATTATTGGTTTGAGTTACGTTTCACATATTGAACAAATATTATTGGGATTATTTTATAAAGCATTTTTGCATATTTGTATTAAAATATTTTAATTATTTTTCAAGTAAATCATTGCAAAATTACAGTAACATATTACAGGTGTCCGGGGAGGAAACGTCGAAACTTCGAAAATAATCTCCTAAGGCAATTCTAAGTGTATTTTCTCTAATAAACTACGTTGATATTCCGAATGCTTGAGCCGCTATTAACACTCAAAAGTTGGTTTGTATTTCTGTTTCACTTCAAAATAGCGTTTTTTGTTATTTAATATTCTACAGTACTATCAAAGTATATTTATAAATCTTAATTAACTTTTCACAGAAGTCTGAAAGAGAAAAACCATTGAAAATATAATATGACAAAAAATATAGAGTTAAGCTTAGTCTCTATTGTAAGATCGATGGTAAGAGTGCTGTTTTTTTATGTAAAAGCTTTTGCCATGTGACCAAATTATAATTTGGTATTCAGCGGCTACATATGTAAAATTCTATTGTAAATGTTTTATGGAGTATAGACGAAATCTTCTTTCCTAGAGATTGGAGACAGTGACGCAGAAAATTGCACAACTAGAGAACACACAAGAGATACTTCAAAGAATGAAAAATCAAATGGAAGCGCACAGTTGTAAATGCGAAAGAAAATTATTCCATAAATGTCTGTTAGCACAAAACAATCTTTTATGTCAAATAAAACCGCTGTTTTATAACTCTTTCTAAAAAAAATCCTTTGCGCCAGACAAACAATTTGATGCACAACGGTGTCGCAGACGTTCCTATATAACATGGCGTAAACATGCATTTCCTTCGTCCACCTTTCTTTTCATTGTTTGCGGTGGGGAAACGAATGAAACATTAGCGAACGCTATTTTTGTGCGCGAGTTGTATTGTGTGGCCGGAACAGAGATAAAATGTGCCTGCTCCCACTCGGCCAACTCCGCCCCAGGAGTTCCGAAGGGAGGGTGGGGGAGGGGGAGGGGCGAAGAGGGGGGAGAGGGGAGTGGGCGGCAGCTTTAGTTTTCGTCCACCACAGAGCCCTGGCTCCGACAACACCATTCGCCGGCATTGTACTTTCCGCCAACACGTGTATTAAAGCGACTCCGGTTTTTTTCAAAGTGCACGAACGTGAGAACAGTTTTATTTGGCTTCGCTAGGGGGCGAGGCGATAGCCAAAAGCCGTCAAAGCAGACAGCGAGGCAGTTTGCCACTCAGGCAAAGTGTCGGCCCCGATTTTAGTTGATTCTTTCTTCTTATTCCTTAACTTTTTCTTTCCATTTTCTCTTCTTCTTATTTCTCCTTCTGCTTATTGATCTACTCCCACATATGTAATGTTCGGGACCAATCGTTGGGAAAATCCGTTGGGACCAATCGTTGGGACCAATCATTGTTTGACCTGCGAAGTAATGGAATAACGAGTAATGTCTATAGGCAACACGTGGTAGTTTCTTTCTGATTACCACGTCACAATTGTAATATGAAAATATCCATTCCTTAAGTGCAATAATCCGTCAAGTAAACAAGAAGCTAAAATTTCTATCTTCGGAAAATCGTTTCATTACCCTCGGTCTAGAACTCGAATTCTAAGTTTTTTACTTTATAGCTAGATGCGAACAGCTTCTTTTTGTGCACTTAGCTCTATTACATTTTTATATTCGTGGAAAATTTTAATTTTTCTTTATTTTAAAACTACTCTTTGAATCTGAATCAGTGAAAGTGTCACTGATTCAATCAGTGTGTCACCACCTTTACCTTTTTGCCTTCCTCCCAATGTTGGTGGTAGCGCGATAGGTGGGGCAGTAAACGACCACCTAGCACCTGGTCCAAATTCGTAGTTGAATTTAGCTTCTCCAACAATATGGGTAGAATTACCTTGAGTATGGGAGGGGACTGGTGACTCGAGTAATACTCCCTTGTTACTCGTTATTGCGGCTTCAATAATATCAAGCCACAACACACTCATACAAGAAGGTCCTTCGCAGACTTTCTTTCCAAGGGAAAGGGTTCAAGACTTGTGCACTGGGATATGATTGAGAACACGACTGTCGTATGTTTACGAAAATAACCAAAGCAATATATTCTGTTCTCAGAATTAGTACTTTGAATAACAGGAATTGACTAATAAGTCCTGATAAAATCAGGTTTGAGAAAAAAAACTAAAATGTCATTACAAAATATCATGAAAATCTGATTGAAATTAGACTTTGATACCTTCCGATTAAATTCTTAAAATGATTTAAAGAATCATAATTCCTATAATACGTTATTTACACACAATTACCATTATACACATTTGCTGGAAAACATAAAATAGTATACACTCAATATGCAGTACACATAAATACCATTCATATCCAATGTAAATTGATAGTACCAATGCTATGCTCTATATAGAAAGTATGTTAATCTACTAACTGTTCTGACAAATTAACTTGTTTCAAAAAATTTATAACTGTTACTGATACAACAATATTCAGTTTAATCAAATTTAAGCAAAAATAATTTTATTTACTCCTACGAGATCTCTTTATCTTACGAAATTTTTAAGTTAACTGCTAAACAACTAAGTTTTACATCACACACAATATGTCAATCAATCTAATAACTTATTGTCTTTACTTCTAATTTTTTTACAGTAATACCTTTCAAGTATCTGGGTCCAGTAACGATACTGTATTCTTATCTGGCATTCGGACACGTATTTAAAAACTCACGACAGAAGTCGAGTAATATTGCAGTTCTTCTCGTAAAATACTGTACTGAAATAGTTCTACAATCTGGCCCACGCTTCTACCTCTAACTTGAAATGAGTTTGACGAACTCACAAGGTCTCCCGCGGCGTACGAAGCCTTGACGTTCTTCGAGGTCGTCCGTAACGGAACTTGAGCACGAAGGATTCCCGTCGACTGCGCTGCTCTTCTTGGGGCTTGCGTCGCTACCGTCGGCGTTGCTGTTGCGTCGGATGTCGCGATGATCGAATTTGATTCAAACAGGTCCAAGTATTCTTATTCTAAAAGCTGAAATAAATCATATGTTGCTAGTAACATTTCTATTTTGATTTACTTCTCACTACATGTTTTTACTCGTTTCAATTCTTAGTATAAATCTTGTTATTCATTCTTCTTTAAGAATTATTCATGTTTTATATATTTTATTCGTTTACTCTCTAGAATAAGCTATCGTAGTAATGAGATATGTTACCTTATTCTAAAAGCTTCTGTAATGATGAATTCTTGCAATGGCGTGGTCCGTCGTTCCACTAGCTCTCTCAGAGTAACGTCTGGTCTGCTGGTTAGTAGCGAAATGGCCGGGTCAGTCTATTCTTGCTCTTAATTCACCAATATTTTCCTACTCTATCCCCATTGGTCGGTCAAGTCGTTCCACTGACTGATTTTGATATTACAATTTTGATACTAGTTGTAAGCGCTCCTCGTAGCTTTCTTTCGAACTACTTTTGTCGTCTAGCGTTCTCTACTGGTTGATCTAGTAACTACATGATTTCTAGATAATAAGACGCATTTACCAAGAAAAACTTATATTTTTCTTGATGTAAACGACTTTAGCGGTTACAAGTGAGAGCCGAAGTCACTGATATCTTCAGTCGAAACGGGTAGTTTCGCTGACAATCAGCGAATATGCGAACCTTTTCATAATGACCACCAGCATTTCACTGGTCGTCAGTGGTAGAAGTGCCTCACCACCACCGCTCACTGATAGTTATTTGTCACGTTCAGTTAGTTAATGTCACAGATTTCACTGATTCAAACAGTGAAGTTTCACTGATTCAAAACGTGGACCCAATTTTCACTGATTTGTTGAGTTCAATTCACTGATTGTCAGTGGCAGGATTATAACTGACACCATCAGTGAATAGTCACTTGCAATCAGTAGTTTTTTACTGATTCAGACTGAGAGAGTATATTCTAATTGCAGGAATGAACGTGGCGGTTGTCGGTTAGCAATTCGAGACTTCATTGGAACAACAACAACGTCTCGTATAAAGATAAATGTACAGCAATATAATTTCAATGCAATAATGTGAAAGGCCAGAATGTAAAATAAAATGTAATCTTATGTAGAAAAAATTCTTATTTAACATTAATACTTCAAATAAACTATATTGATTAGTTTTGAAGTTGATTATTGTTCTTCTCGCTTATAAAGTCAATGTAAATAATATTTCGCCCTTTTCTGCAAAACTCTTATGATAATAGTCCGTGTTATCCGACTTTAGAGGTAGGTGGACAAATACACAGCTGCAGTGTCTTAAATGAATCCCTGTAGTGCATGCTGCAAAGAATGTAACGACCCTAGATTTATTGTGGTTATTCAGCGCACCAGGCAAGTTGTAGCTTCGATTATGACATGTATTGCTCAATAACGGTACCACCTGCTCCGGTATCCTCCTAGTATTTATTGGATAAACCACGAGAACCTACCGACCAGAGGAATATATTCTTCTATAGAAAGCAGCTGTATTCGACCTAAGTATGAAGCTAGTGTCTAAAACCCCTCACCGTCCGGACGCGAAATCTAGTTCTTCCTGGTCAGACACTACACTAGCCACACTTGTTCCCCTGAAGCAGTGTTGACAAGGTCGATGCCGCGAGCGGAAGTTCATGGCACGAGTGCTGCGACGAAACCGCCCCTCCACGTAGTTCATCACCCCGCCACCAGAGACTACGCCATCCCTATTGTAAAACGGCGGGATCACTACTTACTCGTAATAGTTCCCTTTCCCGACGCTAGTTGCGCAGACGGGCTTGTGGCATGCTACGGTGCCACGACGCGAGCCACAGCCACCAGTAGAAGACCTTGACACCACTGAGCTAGTGTCTAAAACCCCTCACCCTCTGGACGCGATCTCTTCCTGGTCAGACACTACTCTAGCTTGTTCTCCTGAAGCATCCCGAAACCGCTGCATCTGTCAAGACGACCAGCACTTGAAAACAGGGGCGCTGCAAAACCACAGCGCAAGTGGCGGCTCATCGTCCGGTGTCTGGCGCTCCCCGCCAAGGCAGCCTCTGGGCGGGCGGGTGAGGGAGGGGCGACGGTGTAAGCGCGCCGTTAACCCTGGAGCGCCGCGGCCCCGATAAAAGACAAAGCGCGCCCGCCCCGCTAACGGGCGCCGTAAACCGCGTCGCCTTCGCCCTGGCCCCTTCTCGCCCCCCCTTCCCACCCCTCCCCCACCCCGCGGCGCCTACGCCCACGGCCCGTATTGCGGCTGTCCCCACCGCCGCTATCCTTAACTCTCACGTCGCTGCTGCTTTTCTTACCCCTACCGTCGCTACTGTTTCTCTTACCTCCCTCGCCGCTACGTCTTCTCTTACTCCAGTCGCTTCTGTTCCTTCCCTTATCTCCACCGACATTATAGCTTGTCTTACCTTCCTCGCCGCTGTTTTTGCCACCCTAGCCGGCCACTGCGACTTCTCTTACCCCAATAGCCTCTGTTTCTTCTTTTATCCCACCCGTCAATATCGCCTGTCTTATCGACCTGGCCGCTGCGTAATTTGTTACCTGTACCGTCTCTGTTGGCCTCGAGGCTAGCTCTTGGTCAGCGTGGGCGCTTTCCATTACTCGGCCCGGGTTCGATTTCCGGTCGAGGCAAGAACATAGTGGGCGTTTTCCTTGCAATGTCCCGTTTGTTGATGTGTTGCAATGTTGCTGTGTTAGGGACGAGAACATTTTCTTTTCAGGTTGAGAAGATCGGAAAATGCATGGGGATGTCTACGTGCTAACCACCCGCAACCCCATAACCTATGTGATAGATGAAGTTATCTTACGCTTTGTTTATTACATTGCGGATCGTAGCAACGAGGACAGCATCTCTAGGTATTGTTGTGTTCCTGCTGATAATAAAGCAATGACGCTGGTTGCTATGTATTATATTATATTGAATTGTATATAATGGAGTGAACACGCATTTGTGTATTCATGTGAAATAATGTCAGTTCATCCATAGAAAGTCCAACAGTCGATATTCTTAACACCATGACCGCGAGGCAAGGACGTCGCCAGTAGACCTGAACCCGTTCACGGGCTGTCGCGCCAAGTATATGCATACATATCGTCTCTGTTATTACTTTTATCTATACCGTTCCTGCTGCCTCACCTCTTACGTCGTTGCTGCTTCTCTTTCCTATTTGCCCTTTCCACTGTTCTTACCATTCCCTCCAATGATACTTCCCTTGTGTCTACGTTTCTACTGTTTCTCTTACCTCCTCCTCCGCTCTTGCTTCTCTGACTATTCCTGCTGTTGCTGTTTATCTTACTTTCATCGCCGTCGCTGCTTCATATCTGTACCGTTACTTCTTCTGATTTCCTCACTCCTTGCTCAAACTCTATGAAAACTCCCTCATACCCTCCGAACAAGCACAAATATCATATTTTTATTTTGGCCTCGATAATTTATAGACAGACAACACATAATCTACCTTCACATCTCTCTCTATAGAACGACGTTTCGGAGCCCTCTGTGCTCCATCATCAGGTAGTCAATATTATAAAGAACAATTCACCATATTCGCCTACTCTTCATGTATAAATATCAAAACACTTTCACATTTTAAAATGAAGTATTCAGGTCGATGCCTAGGAACGAACTTCCAAAAGGTCGTTGTACAGAGAGAGATGTGAATGTATGTTAAGGGTTGTGTGTCTATTAATTGTCGATGCAAAAATAAATATAAACAAAGTTAAGGAAAGACAATCGTGTGAATATTTAATAAACCACAAATATCGTACTTTTGCACAATTCCTCTTCCGTTTCACCGAACCGATTCCTCTCGCGCCGTTTTGGACGCTTTCGTCTGTGCTCCACTATTGTTGCTGCTGATCCCACTACCGCCACCTCTCTCACCATCCAGTTACCTCCTCTCTAATCAACCCCACAACGACAAATGTCATCGGCACTGTCTGCTCCAAACCGCGATGCAATTTTCCCTTTTGTGACGCCATTTTCCTGTCCATGTGAAACCGCCGCGGCAGTCCCGCCCCGCACTCTTCAACACCTATAACGATACTCTGCTACTGCGGCCACTTTTATCATTCTTTAACAAATAGTTCTCGCTATAACAGACGCTACATACTTTCCCAAATCTAAAGAGCCATCATTGTCATATAGCTTGTGTTCCTCTCCACGGAATATCCTCATACACTCCACACACTTCAGCGCTCCAACCACCTCCAGCGCCCTTCCAAGTCTCGAGTGCTACATCTTCCGAATTTTTAATCGTCCCTCATCTTCGTCATCCGCGGCTTCTATTCTGTTCTTTGTAGTTGATGTCAACACAATTTTTGTATTTTCCTCTTCCCTGATTCGCATTACCGGGGATTATCCGTCAGTTTTATCCTCTTTGAATTACGTCGTTCATGATTGTTTTTTCTCGTCGACATTTAGGTTCCAGTTTTTTCAGTCGACATGACTAATCTTTTTGCCATCTCAGTTATATCCCTGCGATTCCAATATTTCCCTTGCATTTCTATTCATAATCTCCTACGTACAAGTACATACAGTCTTTACCTTCCCACCGTCTTCGCTTTCTTGTTTCTTTTGTATCCGTTGTCAAAATCTTTCCTTCATCTCGACATCTTTCCAATCAACCCCAACGTCCCGCTTGTCTCTGTGCTCCCCTCTGCTATTCCAAGCACCTCGTCATCTGTCAGCGCCTGCTCTGTCCCAGTTACCTTCATTAACACTCTCGTCTTCATCATCTCCATCGCCGTCAATTTCCGCATCATTAATATAGGCGGCTGGACTTGCAAAATCTGTCCTGACCTTCGTATGTCCTGGCATTTGCCCCTACCGTTGTTTCCGGGCGATACTAAACGAAAAAAAACGCAATTGGTGGGAAAATGCCTTGTACGGAGAGCGGAGAGTATAATGCAGTGTCATTTCTACAAAATTAAATAAATAAAGATGGTTATTTTAGATTTTTAACTATACGACGTTTACATATTTTCGTCATCTGACTGCAATTTTTTTGTTTTTTGAGATATATTTCTCATAATGTTTAATTTCACTACTGAAATACTGTTTTTTTATTTTATAACGGTGAGAGATAAGGCATTGATTTCTACGTTTCTCCTTCAGCTCCTCAAAATCTCTCCCATTTTTCCTATCACAACAATTGTTGTGATAGAAACTATTACACCCTAATTTAAGCCTGATTATTGTACGTCAAAATACAAGTAAATCAGGAATTCTTGATAGAAAATCATTTAATGGTAATGAATAATATTTTTACACTTAATGGTTTACAAATATGTTTAAGAAATATCTTGGTGTTACTTCATTTACTTGAACATTAAATACAATTTTGTTCTGTGTTATTTCGGACATGTCGTAATTCCTCAAATACCTATGTGATATGTGTCAGGATGTTACACACAATATGTGTAGTAAAGCTTCGATTTCACGTGTCTGGATTACCCGAGTTCGCGATTAACCATGTTCACTATTCCGAAAAAAATACCAAAGGGGATTTCAATTCCCAAAAGCTTAGTAAGGAGGGAGAAGTGCGTAAGCAGTGTATTATACTTAGGATCCTAGACGTTTATAGACAGTCACGTATCTGTATTTCCGTGAACAAATGCAGGCGCACGTTCAATAAATGCTCTAGGAGTGGTTTGATAAGAATTATTCATAAGCTACTAAGTATACCTACTTTACACGTCTATTACTATTCTAAGAAATCCTTCTTTTCATTTTCAAGCAGCTCATTTAACGCTTCTCATTTTCTTTCTGGCCTTCGTTCAACGTAGAGGTTCCGAGTGGTCAATAATGATTACTAAATGGGAACATGTTCTTTCTCTGTAGAAAAAAATGTTGAGAAGGAGTGATGTTCCGGCACGGTGGCCGAGATCGCTAAAGCAGTAGTGTGATAGCGATTTTGACCGAAGGGTCGGGCGTTCGAGTCCTGCATCGGGCATAGTTGTATGTATTTGTCCTTTCACCGTCTATCATCACCATCTCGTTTCATCCTTTAGATACCATGACGTTAAAATCCAATATTGGTCGCTAATGACCTACAAGTGAATATTTATGTGTCATTTGTAATATTTAATACTGTATGGGTATACACTAAAATAAGTATTTTAGTACTATCAAAGAAATGTTTTAATTCTTTTTCCCATCTTATTCCTGTGTAAGCATTTTGATTGCATTAAATTTGAAAAATGTTTTAGGAATATTTTTATTATTTCCTTGTAAATAAAGAACTTCAAATTTACTAAAAGGCTTCGTAGGCCGAATTGTCTTAATGAGCTCCGCCAACAGGAGAGTAGTAAAAGACAGTTTGTAAGGAAAGAAAGGTGGTACTGACGTATTGCACGGATGCCGCTGCGACGTTAGAAGTAAAGTGGGCCATTTCTAGTTCTGGACAGTTTCGGTATCTCTCTCCTCATGACTCAAGTCGAGAACAAAACAACCTCTTGATCTTTTGTTAAAAGATAGCACAAATGGGTAGTTTCCTTACAAAGAAACCGTGTCTGTTTTTGTTTTATCTAGGTCAGTGGCTATTGTCTTTTTACCGAAGCTGTCTGTGTGAATGGCTCTACGATAAAACTTTTACGATCTCGTACTTGCCAAACGACATTTCCTGAGGGTGCTGATCTGAGGCTAATAGATTGACATAAAATTCTAATGATTAGCACAGTGTTAATAAGGTTGAAATTCGCACAGTAAATTTGTGGGAATCCTTCAAAATGGGTAGTTGCAGTCGGAAAGGTCTTACAGCTTAAGTACAGTGATTGGGAAACCGCGATTTCAATATCGACAAGGTGTCTGAAAATTACTTGATCTTTTCTTTGTTGTGCTTCTAGGAATCAAAAACATGTGTTTTCTAGGTTTCCCCATCGCTTTTAAGGGAATGCAAGAGAAGCACCCTCAAACGTGCCAAGGTCCGCACACGATCTTTTGTTCCCGTTATTTTTTCATCATCGATATTATCTCCAATTTCATTATCGCTCTAAGTATACCTAGGGTTTGCAATATGTTCAGTTTATCGTGTTTCCCTTCTATAATAGTCAATCGATAGGATTAAGGTTGAAATATTCACAACCAATCCTGGAGACGTATTAGAAATGTTCCTAGTTCATGTGATCCCCATACGAGACTATTGTTCCAGAATCATGCTCCGGCAGCTGGAATGTTCCGTGGATGAGTCATAATAATTGAAACAACTACAAATGTGTCTTAAAACGATTCTGGACGGTCGACAATAGAATAATAAAAAAATACTCATATTCTCTATGAACTTAGTCCATTTATTTGATAGTAAATTATTGTACCAATGGAACTGTGAATGTTTCGTCCATAAAATACATGAATGTCAGTCTGTAATTTCATATTTGTTCCTTTCACCAAAAAGTGATAACATTTTTTTATTCCACTGCTTGAACACAATGCCGCGTATGAATGTTCAGGTGAAAAAAAAGAAACGCGCTTTGCGAAATAACGCGTAATCCATTGCTCACATCAGCGCGACGCGGCGAAAGAAGGGCGCACGCGCGGGGGCGACATTTTGCAGCGCGGGGGGGGGGCGGAGTGAGAGGGGAGCAGAGGAGGGGGGAAGGGAGGGGCGGAGGGCCATTAGCTAATTGGGCGCCCGACACGCGGCCGCGGCGCGGCGCCAGGTGGAGGCGGTTTTAGGGTGGGCCGAGCGACACGGGGCACGCCCCCCTCCGCGCCCCACCCGCCGCGCCCTGCTGAGTTCCCCGCACGCGGGGTGCAGCAGCGGGTGCGTCCGGGCGGCGCACAGTGTGTAATTTTGGCCAACTAGCTGGAAAAAATTCAATTTTCGACTGAATTGAAATAGCAAAATTGTTATATTTCTGTGTAGTAGTATGTCTGAACTATGTGGAAACGTTGTTAGTTTCCTCTTGAAGGTCACAAGGACCCCATGGTGCATGTCCAAAGACGTCCATCGCCGCTCCGCCAGCGCTCAGCTCTAAATACCCTTTTCAGTCCGTAAAGTTGTCTTGGTAGGAATACACTACTCGTCTCATTCTGTGATTTGTGGGTTTACTATTAGTAATGTACATGCTTTTACGATTATTTTTATGTGGATAAAATTTAAGTATGTATTTTTAATGTGCCTAAAAACGTTAATGGAAAAGGTGAGCTATTTATATTGAATGAATTACACCTTCTCGAAATTCAATTAGAGTTTTAGTGTATTATACACCATTATACACCTTTCGGGCCATATACATTTTAAAACTAGTACTTTTGGGTTCTTAATAGTGAAAAGACTAGCTGCTTATACCTGCTTATCTGAATTATATATACATTTTTACAGAAAGGGTCTTCAACTTACCCGCAGGTTGTTATTTGATATATGAGTAACAAATTCAATTGATAAGAGATCTGAAACTATATTAAATGTTTTTTACGTGAATTAGGAATTATAGAACCTCACAAAGCATTTTAGGACAAAATTAAGCCTTACGTTTGATGTATTTGTCAAAAAGTTGAAACCGGATTGCAAAACTCCGTAAGAAGTAAAGAGTCTTTCTTGAAATATAATTCATCCTGGCTACAAGAAACTCTTACCCTTCCTGATTAAATGTTAAAGGCAGTCCCAGGTCCATCACAAATAAGTGTAAAAATTAATAGAGCTAGAAGACCTAATGAGTCTTTCAGGTACTGTGGGATTAAAGCTAAAACCATACAATTGAAACCTTTTGTAGACACTAGCTCAGAAAAGTTATCCATAGCTATTGTAATCAAACTAAGGAAGTATGACAAAAAGATATGTGGCAGCTATAGATAAGGAGATCTGTGAAGCCTCTTCCAATAGGAGAATTACAATTAACAAAGCTTGAAGATCCATTCTTCAAAAGCCTGCATCATTGTCACTTACTTTGATGATGGATATTTCATCCCATCCAAATATTTCAATCCACCAGTATGTACACATACGCCAACAAAAAAGTGATTTTGAGTGCATTTTGCACATTTCTTATCGTTCAGAAATACGAACATGGCAAGTGAGAGTAGAAGAAAATAAAGTGAAAGTGGCGAAAAAGAATTAGAAAAACGTCAAGAGCAAACGCAAATATGAATTTGCTCCACCGGTTGCTTATTAGCTCAGATCCATTCAAGTCGAGCATAAGCGCCAAAACTATAACCACACCCAAAAAAGTGAAACATGAACTTTTCGTGTTATTAGAATGAAGAAATAAGGCAAAAAAGAGATGGCATATTTAGAAAAACCACCATCAGAAGAATACGCGGGTAGCGTTTCAAACTAATTTGTAAATATTTGTTGTACATTCTTCTCACTTAATTTTTATTTTTTCATTTTCGGCTTTTTATTTTTGTATACTTTCATTTCAATTTTCTTGCATAGTATGTTTTGTAAAATTCAACTATTATGTCCAATAGAGTTAAACAAATTCAGCGTTTGAAAAACGTATACTGTCATGAGGGCTAGTACAAATATTCAAATTTCCTAAATATTTTACAAAATATTTTGTAAAAATTTAAGTTTTACGAGCAGATTTGTTTATTCGGTCATTATTTACACAACAGACCTCCAAAAACTACGAGAAATTCATTTCAAAGAGAGTTATTAATTTTTTCCTCCTAGATCGTCAAAATTACACACTGTGCGGCGTGTAAGCCTTGCATCCACTGTGCACCGAGGCCTCTCCAGCGCTCACCACTACGCCCCTGCTGTATTCATTCTGTGCCTCTTCTCCGCTCCCAGAGGTGACTAAGTGCATCAACTAATGTCACTCTAGTGCCTCTGAACGGGTGGAATGCAGAATTTTCGACACTACCTAGAAAAAAATAGGTTGAGTTCAGTCAGAAGAAGAATTCTGGCGGCCGGCTGCTTTGATCGGTAGTTTTCCCTGGTTTCTCCAATCAATATTTGGCGAATGCCGGAGCAGGACCCTAACAAACGGGTCACGGACCGCGCGCGATCTTTCCTTCCTCTTCCTTCTCCTATCTTCATCCGTTTCGCACACACACACACAAACCTGCACTACATACACTACCCTGCCACACATTCCGGGAGAGAGGTCGGAGGTTTGGAGCTTGTCCCGGCTGGTGCGGTGCCTCGGTGGTGGGAGACATCTGGTTGGGGAAAATCCCGCTAGTAGACGGATCTCGTCATCTAGCGGAGGAAGATCATCACCACTTCTCGATGAAGATACATGCACTACACTTACAGGAATAACGACCTTGGAAGTTGACGCGCTCGGAATTACTAACAGTCAATCAGTTCTTTCTGCTCCCACATTATTGCCACTACCGCCACTCTGTCCCCACTAACCTCCTTCTATGCGTCCAATGTCTCCTCCCACTAGGACTCGCGTTGTTACTGTACCCTCACTTCCCAGCTACGTCTCGCTGTCCCAACCTGCGCCTTACTACAGCACACCACATTCCCCTCGTGTTCTTAGTGTTCCTACCTTATTCCTGCCGTATTGCCAACCAGGCAATGGCCACATTCCAGAACCTTGCATACTCCATTTCTAAGATCGAGAACGACTGATAATACTGCGAGCATGCGGATATTAGGCCAAAGGTCGAATTAGACAGTAGCGCTGGAAGAAAAATTTCCTTCACGGTACCAACTCACATCAGAGGTAGGAACAACGGCGTTGGTCATTAGACTCCTGGAACATGAATCCGGCGCCAATAACTGCATCGACTTATGGTGGTCTGCCTATAGGTATTTCTCCCGGCAAGGCACCAGCCTGGATGAGCCCTTACCTCCCACCTAGTCGCACGACATACGTGGTAAACTATCTGAAAGTGTGAATGTGTAAGGGGAGAAGGAGAGGTCATAAGATTAAGCAAGAACAGATCCAAGCGTTTTGTGACCCACTTATTAGGATACTCCTCCGACACTCGCCGGTATTCTTTTGGGAGAAATCACAGCAAACTACCAATCTGATTTGCCCCGAAAACTACCGACCGAGAGTTGCCCGGTCAGTAAGGCTGCAGCGACTCAGATCTTCCCCAAGTCCGAGCGACCACGTATGCAGTTTCCGCGTACAGGGCCTGCATGTCGCCCGCGCGTGACCTTGATCTTCTCCCGGGGCGGAAGCGGAAGGGGGGCGGGGGCGGGGGCGGAGAGGCGGCGCCGCCGGCAGGTGCGGGCGGTGGGGGCGGCGGACGCCCGTGGGTCGCATCCATCATCGGCCAATCGCTCAATCGCGTATGATGGATAGAGCCACCGCGGGCTGCTAGCGCGCGTCTCCTCGGCGGCGTTTTTCTGCTCAGATTCCGAGCCGCGTGATAAATGGCCGCTTGCCGCCGCCGCCGCTGCCTAGGAAGTGATTTCGACCGGCGCACCCCGCCCCGCCCCCCTCGCCACGCACCTCCGCCCCGTTCCGGCACGTCCCGCCCCTCCTCGCCCGCCCCTCGGCCCGCCACGCTCCGCTCCGCCGTGCCCCACACCGCCCCGCCCCGCCCATCCCCCCGCCCTGTCCCGCCCCGCACCATCCCGCCCCGCCCCTCTCCGCCCCCGTCTCGCCCCCTCCAGCCCCGCCCCTTCTCGTCCCGTCCCGTCCCTCCCCGCCCTGTCCAGTCCTGCCTTGACCCGCCTCCCCGACCCGCACCGCCTCGTCTCACCTCGCCCCGCCCCGCGCAGTTCCACTGCCGCGCCGGCGCGGAAACGAGCCCATACGTCCGACATCAATCACATTAGTCCTGCTCCGCATTTATGACTGCACTGTGCACTTATCTTCTTTCTTCTTGTTATTTATTTGCCCTAGCCACGAGCTACACTTACAGCTTCTCCGATGATGTGAACTAATCTTGTTGAATTGCAACTTATTGCTGTAAAATTTCGCATTCATGAATAAATATTTAGAGTGCTTCGTATGTCTCGTAATTTTACGTTTCGGTTTTTAAAACTACTTGTGGACAAATAGTTACATAATGTTGGCTTTTCTACTCTTGTGGAAATAAATTTTTAGTGCACAGTATTAGTTTAACCACACGAATATCGTTGAAGGAGGTTGCGTACTCTTTAGCCAAATCCTATATTTAATTAATATAAGACTTCATTTGGTTTCAGACTTTTTTCCTACAAAGCTACACTGTAGCATGGTACAAAAAAATATTCATATTCTGAATGGAAACTTCTAAAAGAGCGTAATAATTGCCTAATTTTCTAAAATAATGAACTTTTCTTTCCTCCAGGTCATGGTTTGTCGTGGCACATAGCTCTAGGGAGTCAGAGTTCCGGCAGTTGGGGTATATGTGGGAAAATAACATATTTGCTAAAGAATAAATGCTGATTAATAAAACCTGGAGTCGTTTTGTTGGTCACTTATTTTAATCCACAGGCAATATACTTCAAATCACAGTAATTATGCACATGGCTAGACGAACACGAACACACATTTATAACAGAGCACAATTATATACATACATGAAAACATATGGAAATACTGATGCCACTTTGTTTGTAATCTTTAGCATCCCGCCTGCTGCTGATACTAACTGTAGTTGTAGTACAACAGTTGGAACCTAATGGTTTTGTCACAAAACATGTCAATGTATAAGTTTCTCTTTAATAACGACTAGGTATTTCCTGACCAGTCTTGGCATATTCTGCTACTTGTCAAGCATGTAACAAATCAAAACGGTGCACTTGCACCCATCGCGTCTGACGTCACCGAACAGCAGCTCCTCGCGTTTCTGAACAGCGTCTGAGCGTCTAGCAGTGGTGTCAAGGTCTACCGGTGGCAGTGGCACGCCTCGCGGCACCGTGCCATGCCAGGAGCTTCTCAGCGCCACTAGCGTCGGGAAAGGAAACTATTAGTGACCCCACCGTTTTACAATAGTTTTGGCGTTGTCTCTTTGGCGGTGAGATGAACTGCGGGGAGAAGCGATTTCGTCGTGGCACTCGTGCCACGTACTCCCGCTCATGGCATCGACCTTGACAACACTGGTCCATAGTCCGATTTATACTTCGATTTATTCGTAGTGTCCTTTGACAGGTCATCAGCTGTTACGGTATCATCCAATCTGGAGCTTGGACGTCACTATGGTGACGTTTAAGCTTCCGATTAGATGACACCATAAAAACTGATGACGTGTCAAAGAACACTATGAATAAATCGAAGCCATAACAGCTGACTTCAAAGGTCTCTGTGTTTAAGTGCAAAAATTGATATAACATCTCTTCAAGGTCACGAGATGCAGGGAGAGGCGGCTAAAAAACTACAAATTTAAAGCGTAAAAAAATCTCTCGATTAGACGACAGTGTCACCCTCTCCATCTAGCGCGTGACCTTCAAGAAACACTACATTTAAATCGGGATATAATACTTGAGCCGGCGTGGTCGCCCAAATCGGTAAGCCGGTAATGACGTACCGATGTCGGATCGAAGAGTCGCGGGTTCGAGTCTCGCCTCTGGCGAGGTTGAATGCGTTCGTTCTTTCACCCCCTGTCATTACCCTTTCGTTTCTTCCTCAGAGATACCATAACGTTAAAATCCAATAGTTGTCGCTAATGGCATTGAAGTTGATGCGACCTTAAATAACATCCTCCGTCAAAAAATAATGAAACTCTAGCGGCCCTATCTTTAACTGCCGCACTCGCATCGGGAGCTTATCTCGATAGAGTGAAGATCATAGCGGCGCAGAGAGGCGTCATTGATAGAGAGAAGCTGGGATATTTCGGTTACAAAGATATGTTAGTTACGCTTTATCCAACAAAATTCGTGTATCCAGTTTTATTTTTTAACGTAATCTGCCAGTCTGTTGTAAAGTAACATAGATGTGAACTTTTCTCTATTCAAGAAAAAATGTAATGAATAAATTTGGAGTTATTTTTGACAACATTTTGAAAATGTCGTTGTGGTTTAGTGTAATCTACCTCCAAAAATATTCGTTTGCACATCGTAGGGTCTCGAGTTTGGACATATCGACGCCATATCTCGAGAACTCGAGCTCATATCTCGAAAACTTAATAAGTGACTTAAAAAATGAAAATAATAGTTGTGAACATACATTTTACGTATCTACCCATACCTCGCTGGAATGCACCTAATATTGAAACACAGTATATAAACGTAGTATGCATTTCACATCCTTTCTTCCACCTTAGATTTCGTCTATGACGAGTTGATCGCGACACACTTTTAAGACAAAAATTAGATTTTATATGTAGAAAAGTTGACAACCTCTGATCTAAGACACTGGAAAAACTTAGAATTCAATGCGAATTATTCGAATGGAATAGTAAAAAGTATTATACCAAGAAAATATTTATCAATAAGAGTACAAATCACAGCATATCACTTTATATTACGAGACTAGATGGTAAGTAAGCTTATTTAAGAATTAAGTATTCATAAAATATTGGTAAAATTCAATAGAAAAATACGAGTATAGCTGTTCAAAATTAAAACAGTTGTAATCTATGCAATTAATTCAAGATTGAGATGAGATAATTGGAAAATTATTTTCCAAAGGTTCTCATTGTTGTAAGTTATTAACTAAATTGTGACAAACAGGAAGAAAGTTATTTGGAAAAACGTACTTCGTACGAATTTGTATTCAGATCTATGGATTTGGTTTGGAAACTAAAAAAGATAGAATGAAGAGAATATCCAAAACTGCCAAACAATGCATGGATAATTTTGAAAAATGACCTAATTTAGAAAATCCCGGTACTTCCAAGAGTCATTTCTGAGAACAGTGTTGTAAACAACCCGACGTCCTCGTAAATCTCGCGAAGATCAAAATGTAGGGCGTCGAGACTGAAGTAATATTCCAGAGATACGAGTATTGATCTGGACTCTCCTCCACTAGAGGTCAACGCTGGTCATTCTGTAGATGCAGTGCACTGGTCAGCTGTGAAACGTCATGCCGCTTATCAGCGCGCCAGATAAAGTCACGAGAAGGAGTTGAAAGAAGTTTCACAGACGAACACTAGATGGCAGGTGAGATATTCCTGACTAAGTCGACGCTCTATTCACGAGCGACTCTTATGATAAATATTTTACACCTGATTTGGGAGTCGGAGTTCTTAGCATGGAGTTATGTAGATGAGTTTATCGATAAGAGAACGTTGCAGAAAATATGGAATATGAATATTATTCATATATGTTTAATTTCGCATAATTTGACTTCCACATGAAGCAATAAGAATATATTAAAGCGAATTCATAACATAGCTTTTAAGATTCATTTTTTTACTACTTACATTGAGTTGGATAAACAATTAAACTTAAGGTAAACCTTCAAAAATACCATTTATGAAATATGAATTAAAATATACCTTTTGAAATCACGTCGTGTTTTAATGTCTAGGCAGCAGCGCATTCAGAGTATCATTTCTTTAAAACATTTCTCTGTACTTCGCTGATAGAAAATATTGACAAAGCGTTCTCCCTCTATATCTCTCTTACAACATTATTCTCTAAAGAAATTGATTGTGGCCGAGAAACGCAGTTAAGAGAAGCTAATTCTATTTTTTTACTTTATTGCATCATATTTTGAGGGCAAGATCTTAAATTGCTCTGAAGAAACAATGACTCAGCCACTATACCCTTACGAACATACATTATTAGTATGCTTATTGCGAATAATGGTAATTTTATTACTCAGTGGAGGTTCGTTAAATTTTACAAACACGTGGTTCGGTTGTAACTTTTCTATAAATTCACTAGATTTCAGTGGTGGCAGCGAAACATTCATTAATATTAACTAGATCTTTAGAGATTCAATTTAGGGAATGTTTGCAAAAATATATATTATAGATTCACTGCCGCGTTCACAGAAACCATAAACCACTAGCAACGTATAATACATACAGGTATTAAAATAAGACAGTATATTTCAAACGTTTTTATTGATGAAATCAAGGAAGAATTTTGTAAATTCTTACAAAACTCTCGAAATGAACATTCCTTGTAGTTATCAGCCCTTTTTAGAAGTAACGTCTTGTAGATCTGAAGAAAGATCGTTACGAAAAATGTTACGACGGTATGATTTCTTCATCTTCAGAAGGTTTTGCGGTCGGAACTTTATGGAGATCTCCGATCTCATTTCTCGCCATTCGTCTTCACGAGAACGATTTCAGCGAGTGCTCTCAGTGACAACGACCTATGTATTTTGGCGCACTCCAGATGGGTGGCGCTGGAAAATGTCCAACTGCGGAGTTGACTCTGCCTTGTTGCCTCCGTACAGACTGCTGGTGCCTAAAAGTCACGACTTGCGTTTCTTAAAATAGTACATTGAGCGTTGTGTTAGGAAATTAAGAAACTTGAGAGGAAAAAGGAATTTATGGTATGGTTTAGGTAGTTTCTTCACGTTGGATTCATTGAACCGTAGAAAATTTGACATTCACAGTAGAAAATATATTCTACAGTAGAACGTAGATAATTAATATTAATTAAAACTGGTCTTCTTTCCACACTGTCAAGTTTTCTGGACCTTCGAATAGAACCAATAAAAGAGCCGTTTGACGTTTTCAACGTAAAAATGCAGAAATTGCTTATAATTCATTTTGATTGTACAAAAGTAGGGTTAATTAATAGTTATGAATCATTTATGTAGGAAAATATTTCAATTCCCCCATTGTTACCGTGAATTTTTTCGAAAAAATATGTTTTATTTAGACACGTGAAAAGCCATTGTTTAGAGAAGTTAGTACAGTGCTCGTCTCAGATTTCTACAAAATTCTTTCAATATTTGTTTTACACATTGATTTTATAGATGTCAATAATAGTTTTATTTTGAATGTAAAATATCATAAAATTTATATTATCTTATTTACATTGTATTTCGTAAGTATTTGTTATATTATTTTCTTCAACCAATAGTTAAATATTTTTTAAGATATGTCGACGCTTCAAATAAGAACACTACATACATACGTATCAGACTATTCATTTCAAATATTTTTTTCTCGTCAGAATATAGTCAATCTCTCTCTTATAGAAATATGGGACTTATGCGCCTATTTTTATTATTATACGAATAAATTGTAAATTTTGTTTAATTTAATGTGTTGTATATGATTTATTTACTGTATATTAAGTAGAAAATGCAAAATAAACAAACGAATTAAAATTACGTTCATCATATCTCTTTGATATGTATTATACATCAAGACTGCTGAGGAAATTAATTAATATCATTATGTTTTACGTTCAAATGATGTTAGTGTTTTTTTAAATGATATAGTCGTTAAAAAGCTTTTATTTTTCTCATTACTCGCATGTTGTTCAAAATTACAACTTTTTTTTAATTTTGAGAATATTACGGCTACTATTAGTAAAATAATATATTTTCCAAAGTATACATGAAAGCTCTGTTTCTCTGAATTGTCAAACGCAGAACTCGTTTCAAGTGATCGAAAGTTGCTTCAGTAAGGCAATAATAGAAATAAAAAACAAATAGGAGGTAATTTTCAGAGCCTTACGGCAGAATCGAATCCAGCGCCCCTCAAATGGGATTCGCTACCGCTAATCTCCATTCGCCACGCTACCTCTCAAGAACGATCAGAGCGGAGAATTGGAAGAAAATTGACGGCTAAGTGAAGTTAGAGGCTATATTACATTGCCGGCACACCAACGAATGCGCACTTCGGGTAGGTCAGCTCTGAATTCAAACCACGGATCTCCGGAATACAAGGTTCTTACCCGTTTCGCCAACCGCCAACCGCCCTAGTTAGCATTACAAATGAGGTCACGAACAGACACCTGCCTGGCGTTCGCAGAGCTGCCCGGAGGAAGGAGGGGAACAGGGAGGAGTGGGGGAGAAGGAGACGCTTCTAAATTCCATTTGCTGATGTTCTAGCACAGGCCTCCATTCCGTGCCCGCGGCGCGCGACCGCACCGACAGCGCGCGACCCAAGTAGAGTATTCATTCATTAGATTTATTATTAATTCTGCAATGAAGTATCATTACTTGGTGGCAGAATATTTAAATTACAAGAGAGTACTTGATTTAGAAAAAACAAAAAAAACAAACAATAATTAAGAATAATGGTACATAATTTCACAGCGCAAACCTTACTCCAATTCATTTTACTCCACTTCACTTCAGTTCACTTCACTGCACTGCACTTCACAACACTTAACTGATACGCATCTCTTTCGCATTTCTTTCCCTCCACTACACAACACTGCACTGCACTGCACTACACGAATATAAATAATAATAATAATAATAATAATAATAATAATGACAATACTACTACAATTACTACTAATAATAACAATTAGACAAATTACTTAATAGGAAATTCTACTTATTTAACAGTAGAAACTTAACAATAATACAATGACCTAAAATATAGATGAATAGCTAGGAAACTAATTTATTTTTAAATTTTCTCAGGTTTTGAGGAAAGGGTTCAAAGATTGTCGCAGGCAAACTGTTCCAGTCTCTAATAGTTCTGTTTGTGAATGAAAATTTCCCAACATCCGTTTTCTGCACTCTTGTCTTAATTTTGTGCTTGTGATCCGCTCTACCGAAGTAAGTAGGTTTTCCTAGACGACGATTAATTTCACCCCAAGCATGATAACCTTTGTATGCTTTGTACATAGCATAGAGTCGCAACTTAATCCGCCTTTTTTCGAGTGACTCCCATGCACCTTTATTTTTTGTACCCCTGAAAGTGAATTTTAATGCTCTGCGCTGGAGCCTTTCTAGATTACCTTGCTGCGATATTCTGTACGGGTCCCAGCATACCGCGCCGTATTCTAACACGGGTCGCACTAGTGACATATAAGCTAATTCTTTACTTTTCACCGTACTCCTCTTTAGAATCCGCATAACGAAATGTAAAGATCTCCAGGCTTTCCCTACAACGAAATTTACTTGATTTTCCCAACTCAATTTACTGTCTAACTGTATTCCTAAATATTTGCAAGATGTAACTGTAGGTATGACATTGTTATTCAATTTGTACACTGTTTCACCATAACATCGACCCCTACCAAACGTGATGGCTTTGCTCTTCGAACTGTTTATTTCCATGCCGTTTGTTTCTGCCCAGGAGTGTAATTTGTCTGTGTCTCGCTGCAAAATATCTACATCGTCCTCTGATTTGATAACCCGATAGATGATACAGTCATCGGCGAAGAGTCTTACATTTGAAGCTAAATGTTTTGGCAAGTCATTCACAAAGGCGAGAAACATGAGAGGTCCAATGACACTTCCTTGTGGAATCCCTGACGTAACACTAGCGGAGGTTGATAAATAGCTTCCTATTCGAACCTTTTGTTTCCTATCACGTAGTAGTTCGTTTATCCAAGCCACCACCCTTGTGTCTATACCCGAATCTATTAATTTGTTTACAAGACGATCGTGTGGAACAACATCAAAAGCTTTAGCAAAATCTATTACTATCGCGTCTACCCTTCCCCCATTATCAATTTCATCGGCTAGGTCCTGTAGAAGGGAAACAAGCTGACTTTCGCATGAGAAACCGTTCCTGAAACCGTGTTGACCTTGATACAGCCATTCCTTGTCCTCCCATTCTTTCCGGATGTAGTTAGTAATTAATTGTTCCATGAGTTTGCATACGACTGATGTGAGACTTATCGGTCTGTAGTTACTAAGGACTCTTTTATCACCGCTTTTAAAAACAGGTACTACGAGTGCTAACTTCCAATCTTCCGGTACGCAAGCGTTATTGATACAGACATTAAATAATCTAATTAGATACGGTAGAATAGCCTCACCGCCTAATTTAATGATATCCGTGGAAATACAATCGGGCCCTCGAGATTTTCCGCTTTTCATTAATTTATTCTTTTCCGTAGAGTATTTACGTCGATATAAAATAGATTTCTATCTGATAACGTTGGTATCCGTGTATCGTTAGTTTTTCTGCTGAAATACCGACGTGAAATACGCATTAAAAGCGTTTGCTTTTTCCCTGTCGTCAGTTACTTGCGAATTATTTATCCGAACAACTGGTATTTCATCTTTGTTTCCCTTCCTTCTACGAACATACTTAAAAATTTCGACCAATTACTGCCGTCCGCATCAAGGATATATTTCAAATGACGTTCTTCCGCAATTTTCTTTTCCTTTTCTAATGCTTTTGAATAACTTCGAAATAATGACATATGGTTATCACTAATGTGTCTGTTTCTAAACGCCTTTCTGGTTTTTCTTTTCATGCATCTAATCTTTGCATTATAATATTCTGGATCGGGGTTACTTTTTAACAATTTGCACGGCACAAATGTCTGCACGGCATTTTCAAGAATATTTTTAAATCCTCGCCATATTTCTTCAATCCCCCCTCCTATTCTAAGAAACCCTTCGTACTGTTCTCTTAAGTATTTTTGAAGCCCTTCTACATTCGTTTTCTTGTATTCCCTCAGTGGAAATCCGGCGTTAGGTGCAAGTTATTATTATATTAGGTGCAAGTAAAAGTATCGTCTGATAAGGGTCGATCGGTTGGGTGGCCAGCTTGGTGGTCAGCTAGGTGGTCGGGCGGTCGCGAGGTGCGGCGGTCGGGCGGTCGAGCGACCCGTTTATCTGTTCATGAATCCACCTCAATTCGCTTATTAGTAGGGGGCGGATTTTGATGATCTGAAACATCGCCGAAAATGATCAATAAAGTGCTCTTAAAATGTTTTTAAAATGGCAATTTTAAATTTCTGAGCGACGACATTGATTTATTTATTTGTCAAAAAACAGTAAAAACTGTATATGACGTGTGGGGGAAGAAATTTACCTGCGCACATTTTCTTGAGGGCCAGAATTAAAAAAAGAAAATAGAAAACGAAAAAAATAATTTAGAAAATAATTATTTCAGAAAATAAAAATATTTGAAAAATGTTTGTTCCCAAGTTATAGAAAATCAGTTTCAACGGCGAATGAACTACAAGCAAAAGAAGTGTTCAACAAAACGTGCGCACAGTGAAGCTACATTTTCGTCCAGAAGCAAAACAAGGGGCCATCTCAGCATTTGCTCAATGGATCAGGGAAACTGGGCAAAAACCTGATCGAGATGGGGGTCATTGACCCGGTAGCTGAAGTACATTACTTGTTACAGGAGTATTAAATATTTTTAAAAATGTATACAATACAAACGTAAACTAATTCATTATATATCATTGTTTTGTTACAATAAACATTATTTTTCTTTTTGAGGATCAGTATAGTCTCTAATTGTATAGAAACAGTTTTGTAGCAGAAAAGCTTTTACTTTTAAATTAAATATGTGTACCGACTTTAATTGTTTAAAGTCATCTGGCAATGCGTTGTAAAGTAACGTACATGTATTGTATGTTGATTTCTTGTACTGAGCTCTTGATACTATTGAGCTGTTGAAATTGAATGTTTCACTACTCAGGAATTCTGTAGAGAATGATTTGAAAATTGATGAAATAAGTAAAAATGCATTAAAATGACAGTAAAAAGTAAAAAATGACTTATTAGTGAAAATCGACAAAAATGCAAAAAAGACGTATGCAAATTAGTCGTTTTCTTTTGTCATAACACAAAATTAGTTTCACTACTAAACGTCATAGTTCTAAATTGAAAAGAAAAAAATTACAATTTATTCAAATCCGCGCCCTACTTACTAGTAACTGTGGCTGTTAATTGAAAATATTTCTTGGGACATAGAGAACAATATAATAAAGCAAGCAGCCAATACGAGCCGGACGGAGAGAGACGAAACCAAAGGGGCTGGAGTTGGAGGAGCCGAAGATGAAGAAGGGAAGGTGAAACAGGGAAGAGCAGGGCTGAGCAGTGCTCCGGTGGCGGGAACTTGGCGAGAAGAAACAGCGCGGGATAAAGTGCATGACGAAGGTGGCGCGGGGCCGTGAAAGGGCGGGGTCGTCAGGTGCGGCTGAGCGCTGTGGAGGCGGTGCTTTGTCGGAGGACTCTCTGAAAAACCTTGTCGCTCGCCGGGCCCTGGAGTGGAGTGCATCGAAGGCCACCTGCTGGGGGGCGCAATTGTGCGCGGTTATAGGCGAAGTTTTCCTATTTACGGCGGGCGCACGTCCTTGAAGGGCGACGCGCGCCCGATACAGCACTCTCGCCCGCCCGCCCGCCCGCCCGCCCGCCCCGCACAACCCACGCTGAACTTCCCGCCTTTCACGCCCCGCCCACTCTGCCTGACCTTCTCCATCCCGGCCCGTGTCACCTCACCCTCTCCGTCCCACCATGCGCCGCCCTCGCCCGCCCTTGCCCGCCCTGCCCGCCCTTGCCCGCCCTTGCCGTCCCTCACCGGCCCTCGCCGTCGCTTGGCCGCCCCTGCCCGCCCTTGCCCGCCCTTGCCCGCCCTTGCCGTCCCTCACCGGCCCTCGCCGTCCCTTGGCCGCCCCTGCCCGCCCTTGCCAACCCTTGCCGTCCCATGCCCTCCTTTTCCCGCCCTTGTTCGCCCTTGCCTGTCCTTGCATGCCTGCCCTTTCCTGCCCCCTTTCCATAACCCCTTTGCTACATGCCCACCGTCTTGCGCCTCACCTCCATCCCATTTTGCCCCAACGTCTCTGCCCCTTCCTCGTCCCACCCCTCTCCTCCTCGCATTGTCTCACCTCTTCAGCCAGACTTCTCCCCGCCCACTCCTTGTCCGCCCAGCCCTGTTTTGCTTCTCCTACCTCTTTGTACATTGTCGCCCACCTCGCCCGGGCTCTTTGTACGCTCACGTCTCCGCCACGCCCCTTTCATTCACCCGCAAACGTTTAAACTCTTGACATGACGTGAGCTGCGAGTTTCTGAAGACGATGACAGCATGATAAGATGTTTTGACCTTTAGTTTGCTTATTTGAAGCGTTTTGGAACGACGTTAGAATTACTGAGTGAGTATTTGTTGAAGTACGTTGGAAATGACATGGACGGTTCTCGTTAGAAAACTATTCAGAACTCCCAACTGTTACTTTCTCGAGATGGTTTACTAATGATACATGATATAAGTTTTCAGATGATGCCCAGACTATGAATATAAATGTAGTGTGTTTTTTTCCCAAAAAGTATTGTTGAGAAAGAAGGCGCGAAGCGGCAGCGTATTTGTTTGGACATCTGTTTGCTAGCTTGTGGAACTCGAGTTCGAGCCCAGCAAAACTGAACATTTTTTATCCGTTATGACCTATTCAGGGCAATCTTAAGGTCTACTCAGTATTAGAAACAAATTAGTTTCAATTTTTACAGGCATTATTGACAGTAAATATTAAGTAACATATGTTGTTGCCACGCTATCTTCACCACACTACTCATTCATACGACCCACAAGAGACCCATTACATTAATTTATAGAGGGCCATAAGTGTGTATTGTTAATGAAAAATGGAAAAACAGGGAATTTCTGAAATTCTCTATTAAATACTGGCATTTTTCCAAAATTTTAAATGTAATTGTTTCAAAATCCTGAAAAATTATATTAAATTGAACAGAAAATAAAAGATACATTAATTAAGATTAAAAAAAACCTAAACTTAAGCAGATACATACTTTCTGTACTAAAAATGCAAAGGTAAACAAATAAAAAATAAAATGAGTTTAATAAAAGAAAATATGAAAAAATATAATGTAGTGGTGTATAATGAAATTTGTGGATACTAATGAAATGGTGGATAAGGAAATATTTCTTATCGTATCAGATAGGTGTTCCCCTCAAATCATCTTTTGCTAATATACGTTTCGGCGGTTCAAACTCCATAAAATCTTGTCTTGATTCATTTCAAAAAGATTTTGTTAAATTCATTGGTCTTATTTTTACGATTACTTCTTATCATCCACTTTTAAAATTATTTACTTCTTTAAAAATGTAGATACATTTTTGTAAATATTCTTTTATTTTCTATTCTGTATACTAACGAGAACAAAGGAAATTTAATATTTTTAATAATCGCTACGAGGTAGTGTTAATTTACAGCTGAAGCTGAAATTGAATACTTAATCATTTTTCTTTGAACAGATCACTCGACGACCACTGGAATGTCCTCGCGAGCTCAGGGAAGCACTAATAAAAAAGATGCATTTTGCAAAGAGCCTAGTAAAATGAAAAGAAAGAGAGTGATATGTGAAGAAATATAATGCTCCAAAATTGCATAGTTATAATGTAAATATTTTTAATAATATTTCAGAATATTATTTTTCTCATCAAAACCTCTTGAATAAAATACAATGCTACTTACCAACATTCATTTACGAGATGAATGAGACTTAAATGAAACCTCAAAATTTTCCATACATTTTAAATAAAACTTGAGAATAGACTTTTTATGCGAAGAGCCTTCCACACGACTTCCAGGAGAGAGCGGTGAAGAAACGAGATATGTTTCGGTGAAGCAAAGTTTAAGGGAGTAGATTCTTCGTAGGTGTGATGTAGAGAAGGATGGAGGATACAGAGAAGGATGGGGATGGGAATGGAGAGATATCGCAAGAGAGAAGAGGAACTTCAAAGACCGTTTTTCGACAGTGTACACAGTAGGGATCTTCATTGGTCGAAAATGGTCAAACACCCACTATGATAATTGTGAAAACCATCGTGTATTTAGACCGACAGCTAGGGATCCCTTATATTGAAAGTATTCCTTTCAATACGCTGTAGAACTGTCAACGGCTACTTTAACGAAATAGTTCACTAATATTCTTTGCTAAAAGGTTGCAAATTTTGCGCGTCATTTCCGAGATGAGCTGCATACTTTGTCTGCTTATAAGCAGGATTGAGACCCTGCCTTTTTTGCACACAAGTTCTTCTTATTGTACAATTCTCCCCCAACCTTTTTGTGCCTCAATACGTTACAACAACACTCATGCTATCTCATCAACTGTGGCCTCCTTTTTCGTTTTGCGTCCATTTAGCTTTCATGACAACTAAGTACGAATAATCACCACAAGCAAGTTGAGTTCCAGTATATTTCTATTTTACTTATTGTTGATTGGTTAAAACGTTATGAAAATACATGAACATATTTCTTTATTAACGAAAGGGAGTTTCTTTAAAGATTTCGGTGATGTCTTTATCAGCATTAGAGTCTGGCGAAATTGAATTTTACTTAAGTTCATTTTTAACAAATAGAACCTACAGAAAATGTCTGGAAAAGTCGATTTGGTTTCAGAGGGCGCGACAGGTAACACGAAGAGTCATGTTAAAATCTGTCGAAGAAAATCTCCGGCACAAAGGAAAATAAAACTAGAGACGTCACTACAAAATCCAAAAGGAAAGGAAGAACTAACGTACTCTTACATTCCACAACCATATATGTGCCAGAAGAGTAAATAAAATTATATTTCGATTTAATGCTAAGGGTCACTTATAGTTCTCAATGTTCCGGCTTGTCCGTAGACTTGTCGGACACTGCTTAGTCAAGTAAAGCAACCTTTAGTGTGTGGCTTTGAAGCGAATTGATGCAAGTAAATACTGTACAATGTAAGTAAATAAACCTGATATTTGATTCAGTGATCCCCGAGAATAATAACAAACGATCAAACATTTTGCTCTCTGATTATTGACGAAGTCATGAAACCTAGACATATATTAATACTCTTTATCTTTCCATGCACTCTATTCTCTCGAGCCCAGCTGCTGACGTAACAACCAAATAAGTAGAAAAAGTTTGCATAACCCAACGAAATCTCCAATCCATGATACGTGGATCTTTCACTTTTTCTTCCTTCGTTTAATGATAAATTCAAGCAATTCGCATGCCGTATCAAAATTGTTTAAAATATAAAATTGTTAAAAATGTAAAAGCATGTTAATACCACACGTGAAATAAGCAAAAGAGAATTATCAATACTTTGTTCGAAATTTTTTTCCAAACTAATTTTTTGAAATGACAAATGGATATGCAATGAAAATAATCATTAATTGCTGTGCAAGTTAGCTGGTGCATCTAAGCGTGGATGAACACTAAACTCATCATACTTTTGTTTATTTACCAGGATCGTGCAAATTATTGCCTCCGTTTTCAGAAAGTTCGAAGACAAGCGAAGGTAGTAGAAAAGAACAGTCGAAGTATCGGAGACAAAGGGGCGGCCGAGCGGAAGGGGCGGGGCTCGTGCAGGGGAGCGCGATGCCGCTACTGCTTATTTAGGCACTTGGTCGGGCACCCCTTTTGTCACGCCCCCCTCCGGGACCCCCGCCTCCCACGCCGTCGCTCACCGTCCGCCACCCCACACCTACCCGCCCTCACTCATCCCCATGCCTGCCCGCCCCACACTGCCTCCGACCCAGTGCTCCCGTTTCTCCCGACCAGTCACTGCCTCACTCACTCTCACCCACCCTTATCCTCTTTTACCTATTTTCACCAACTACCCGGCCCACCACTTCTACCTGTACCTGTACCTGCGCGTCCCATCGCCCTCGCCCTCAGCTGCACAACCCCGTCACTTCATCCGGTCCTCTTTCCACACCCCTCACATGTACTCGCCCACCCTCAGCCGCTCCGCCTCTGGCTAGCTCCACCCCTTCGTTCTCTCTATCTTATCGCCCACCCAGCCCCCTCACCCGTCCATTCCATTCCCTCACGTGGCCACTGCCTCACCCAATCGCCCCACCCACCCTAGCCATCATCCTCCCTCTTTACTCCCCTCGTCTTCCCGCGCCTTTCTAACACGCCCGCCTCAATGTACCTCAGCTTCAGCCGCCACTCCACCCCGCATCCCTACCCCACCCCTCTCAAGCATGCCTGCCTCTACGTACCTCTGCTCCAGCTGCCACTCCACCCCGCCACCCTAACCAACCCCTCTCAAACATGTCCGTCTCTACGTGCCTCAGCGCCAGCCGCCACTCCACCCCGCCACCCTAACCAATCCCTCTCAAACATGTCCGTCTCTACTTACCTCAGCGCCAGCCGCCACTCCACCGCGCCTCCCTTCCTCGCCTCTGTCAAACATGTCCGTCTCTACGTGCCTCAGCGCCAGCCGCCACCCCACCCCGCCACCCTAATCAACCCCTCTCAAACATGTCCGTCTCTACTTACCTCAGCGCCAGCCGCCACCCCACCCCGCCACCCTAACCAACCCCTCTCAAACATGTCCGTCTCTACTTACCTCAGCGCCAGCCGCCACCCCACCCCGCCACCCTAACCAACCCCTCTCAAACATGTCCGTCTCTACTTACCTCAGCTCCTGCCGCCACTCCACCCCGCCACCCTAACCAACCCCTCTCATACATGTCCGTCTCTTCTTACCTCAGCGCCAGCCGCCACCCCACCCCGCCACCCTAACCAACCCCTCTCAAACATGTCCGTCCCTACTTACCTCAGCGCCAGCCGCCACTGCACCGCGCCTCCCTATTCCCCCCTTCTCTCCGATCCTGGCCCCGGCTCTGGCCCCGTATACCCGCACTCCCCGTCTCCCTCCAATTCTGATTTCGGCCTCCCCGACTCCGCCTGACTTCGTCTTCCTACCGGCCTCCGCTGCCACCCTTTTCCACCCCCACCGCCGCCGCTCGCCGCCTGCGCCCGCGCGGAGCTGTCGCTGCACAAAAGAGTAGTACCGTCGCGAGGCGAAGCGGCCGGGCGGCGCGCGCAGCCTGTGAATTAAGAGGCGAAGACGCCGCCGCCGCCGCTCGCAGTCTAA
Source organism: Acheta domesticus (assembly GCA_031308135.1). Lineage (NCBI taxonomy): Eukaryota > Metazoa > Arthropoda > Insecta > Orthoptera > Gryllidae > Acheta > Acheta domesticus. The sequence continues at coordinate 20,111,257 of JAHLJT010008756.1, read as the reverse complement.
AGAAGAAAAATGCCGAGTCTTAAAGCGCGAGGTCTCCGCTCCGCCCCCGCCGCCGCTGTTACCTTCTCAACCGTCACCGCCTCCACTTCTTGTCGCGTCCCTTGGCATCTTAACTCTCATCTTGAATGCTACTTGCTGCAGTGTCTCGGATCAGGAGGTACTAGGGTTACAATCCTAACGACGACGGTGGGTGCCTGCTGGGTAGCTAGATGGAATCCAGTCGCTGTCTGGAGGAGAATTCTACCTGCCGGCTGCTCTGATCGGTTCCGTGCTTTCTCCGATCAACACCAAGTGAATGTCGGAGCAGTATCCTAGTAAACGGGTCATGGACCGTACGCGATTTTTCCTTCCTCTTCCTATCCTCACCCCTTACACACGCAGTTACACTAACATGCACTACACTACCACACACGTCGGGAGCCTAGAGCCGCCTGGGGTGGTGACCCACTGGGAGTAGATACCTACCTGGGGGAGGAAATTCCCGCAAGCCGACGTGAGGTTCTCACTATCTAGCCTTGGAACAACACCACCTCCTCCCGCCATAAAACAATCACTCCTCTAGAAGGACCAATGGCCATAGAAGCTGACGTGGCCGGAAACAAATCAAATCCAACTTCTAAGTCGGCACCGAATTTCACCAACAGAATGGAACACCGATACGTCCAGGGATAAAAAGAACTTTCATCGCACTAATAGAACTAATGACCATAGAAGTTGACATGCCTAGTAACATCAATCAAGCGATCAAGCAATTAATCAAATGCCATTTGAACTACCTATTTAAGCATCATTTCTCTGCTTTCTTCATTGCTACATCCAGTGCAATGTCTTTCACTGCCATTTTAGTTTTTGGTACCTCTGCCATTTTCGCCTCTTTGACATTTTCATTGCTACCTCAACAGGTGCATCGGTGCCAAGTGATTCAATCTCTTCTGCTATTTATTCCTGTTCCTCTTATCTCTATTACCACTTTACAGCAATTTATTCTGCTACATCTAACGTTGCAGCCGCCATTGTCACTTGAGTCGTTGTCAACTCTATAATGCTCATTATCGCCAGAATTTATACCACAGCAATATATGTATAAAATATAATATTTCACTTAAAGCAAGAACAGAGATAAGGACTAACACGAAAAAACATGAAGGTACATTAATAGATGTGGGTAAAAGAAATACGGAAAATACTTGATACATTCCTTTCCTCTTTTAATTTAAAATATTTGATATTTTAGTAAGTCAGAGTCATTTCTATCAAAAAATTCGAACTTTCTGAATTTGTTGAATTGCTCTAATAAACTTCATCTCAAATAAAAAGGCAGTAGACACTTTTAGGAGCAAAATAAAAACGACTCATGCTGTAAATGTCATTGATGCGTATGCTTGCATTATATCATTTCGCGAAATTTTAGCGAAATACAAAATAAATAAAAAATCTCGCTTCTTCATATTTTTGCATCATTTTTTCCTACCGTAGGCTTTTGCAGGACGTTGAACGGCAATGTATATAAAAATTCCAGCGGTAGTGAAATATTTTTCATGCGGATGTGTATACTTCAGGTGTATAGCGGCTTTGCAGATGCTTCTGTCACGTAAAGCATTCATGCATGGATGTGCATGCACGCGTTCTGCCACACAAATTCTTTCGCGCTGTGATTCATGCACGAACGATTTTTTCTTCATTGTGTGTAGGCGTGCAGCAACTGTCGGACATTCGGAAATTTTTGTTCATAAAGTTCCAGATTAAAATTTACGTTTAATATTTTTGTTTATCATATTTCCTATAAAAAGTAACTCTCTATGCTGAGTTTTTAATTTTTTATTTATGACAAATTATCGTATCTCAAAACATGTGTTCAAATAGTTGGAAGATAAGAGACTATGTGTGGAAATCAAACATTTTCGAATGTAAATTTAAGTAAGTGATGAAAGTTACTTTTGTCGCAATTTAAAACAAGACACTGTAAAATAAAATAATATTTTCTCAAAATAAAAAAAAAACAACAAATCTGTAGAGGTATTTACAAAATTCCAAAACTGATAAGAAGTTTCTTCCATTCACGAAAATTAAAGATATTCTCTGTGTAAAACAAATGCATTTATTTATATTACAATAGTCTCTAAAATGAACAATTTAGTGAGCGAGATAAAGATAACAAAAGAACTTGAGCGCGAGCTTCATAATTTTTCACGAACAAATAATGGCCTTTTTGCCACGTGTACAATACAATATTTCATGTTATGCCATTGCTTTTGTGAATATTTCCATTTCCATTCGTCATCATAAATATTCTCGATAAGCAAGCCGAGTGCTGTTTTCTGTTTTGGTTACGGCCAATATGCCGTCAACAAGAATCAAAGGAAAATTGTCCTAATTATTATGTCCTAATTATTATGTTAAATAAGTTGAAGGAACGTTTCAAGTTAACACAGACGGTAATGAGAATCAAAGGCGAAAGATAGAGCCAAAGAAAATATCTGAGATTTTTTGCTGGCAAGTTTTGGCTAGACCGTCTGTATATTTTTCAGCAATTTAGTTCTAGTGGGAACGACACATGTTGTATTTTTTATTTTGCATTTAATTAATCTCATGTCTCTCAGTCAGAAATATTTAAAAATCATCTCCATTAAGAGATAAATATTCTCTGTCAAAATCCACTCTCGAAATTTTTGGAGATTTCTTACATATGTGAAAATAACGTCAACATTAATAACAAACAAACATAACCTATGTATAATATGTAAAAAATAATTCCATGTTTACACAAAATGTTGAAGAAAATAATGTTTGGTAATTTTATGCTCATGCTATAGAAAATGAAGTAAGTTTTTTATCAACCAATTCACTCTACTAATAACAAAAAACTTGGCTAATGTAATAAATGACTGCTGAAAATTTCTTGATAAACAATTCACAATTTAAATGGAATATGATAATATATTTTTGAGTAAAATATTCTTTCTTAATTAAATAAATATCCGATTGATGTTACATTTTCGAAACAATAAAGTTACCCTGTGGACATTAACGCTACCCTATTCTTTAATCAGTGCATTGTTAATTGGCTGAGAAACTTTCTTAAACCGAATTCCCTCTTTTAATATTACCATTTCTCTTTTATTCTGAGTTAGCGTTGTTAATTATTTACTGAAGTAAATTGATACAAATTGGAGAAGAGTAGAGTTCAACGTAGGAGAAAAATATTTCAACATAGAAATTAACTTTTAAAAAATCCTCTCAGAATAAAATCATTAGTAACTTACGTGATAAGGGAAGTCTACCAGCAGAACGTTCAGAATTATATCTCCATCCCAGGATGAAGATATACCTTCTTTAAATGATCAGCATATTGTTACAGAACGAATTTCTATTTCGTAAGCGTTGAAACCTCTGTTTAGAACATCCATCTCAAGATGAAGTGCTCCATTTCTATTAATAGCCTACATGATAGTCCTTTTAAACTTCACGTGGATAGCCTATCTTCTTTGAAGTCCTGTCCCTTACTGATAGAAGCATGAAGCAATTGTGAGGTCCACGTCATGCTTTCACTCATGCAAATAGTATCTCTGAATGCTGCTAAAAAGTAGTTATTATTTGGGATCGCGAATGTGTCATAGATACATCTCCCATTTTTCGTTTGTGACCTTAAGATCATATTCCTAATTAAAAGTTACCTTTAGGGGGCACAGGTAGATCTTATCATTTGAGGGATGAACATTGCCTTTCTGACGGGACATGGAAACAGAATTAGAATTGCAGATGCGGGAGCGAGATGCCGCGTTGATGGAACACTTCCCGTTGAAATTGGGGCTCCGCTCGCTCGCCCGCGCTGCCGGGTGGGCGAACCGACGGGCGAAAGGGCGGGCGGCGGCGGGGGTGGCGCACCGGTGACCTCCAGGAAGAAGCCGGGGTCAGCCAACTGCACCGGCGCGGTTGAGGTGGAGTTGCTGACGGGATGGTGGTGAGGGTGATGAGCGAAGAGAGACGAGGGGCGACGGAAGTGAGGGGAGGGAACGATCAGGGCGGTGAGGGTGATGTTGGTGATGAGGTTGATGAGGGTGTGGAGGTCGCCCGCGCTGCCGGGTGGGCGAACCGACGGGCGAAAGGGCGGGCGGTGGCGGGGGTGGCGAACCGGTGACCTCCAGGAAGAAGCCGGGTCAGCCAACTGCACCGGCGCGGTTGAGGTGGAGTTGCTGACGGGATGGTGGTGAGGGTGATGAGCGGAGAGAGACGAGGGGCGATGGAAGTGAGGGGAGGGAACGATCAGGGCGGTGAGGGTGATGTTGGTGATGAGGTTGATGAGGGTGGGGAGGTCGCGAGGGCCGTGAGGGAAGCGAAAGTAGTAAGGATGGTAATGACGGAGAGGTGGGAAACCCTGCTGAGGAGAAAGAGGGAGATGACGATGAGGACGGAACTCAGGAGGAGATGAGAAGGGCGGTGAATTTGGAGAAGACAGTGAGTGAGAAAGTGATGTTGTTGAAAGTCAAAGAGTGGTGCGGGACTGGAAAATGGTGTGGCTGGTGAGGGTGATGAGGGCGGACACGACGGTGAGGACGAAAAAACCCTTTAGTGCGGTGATGTTGGTGAAAGCCAAGGGCGGTCAGAGGGTCAAGGGCGGTCAAGGGTCTCGATAGTGGTTAGGACATTGAGGGTAGTGGGGACGTTGAAGGCAGTGGGGACGTTAAGGGAGCGGCAGCGAAGACAATGAAGGGGATAAAAACGGTGAGGGAGATGAAAGAGCTTATGTGGCGCGGTAGACAGAAGAGTGGCAAAGACAACCGAAAATGCAAAATGGTGAAGAGAAGCTATGGAGTGAGGACGCTCTGAGAGAGCGAGGGCTTGAAGAGGTGCCTGTCTGGAAAGAGAGTGAGGCAATCGGCGAAATGGACTTGTGAGCTCGAGGCAACGTTTGATTCAGAACGCTGGCAAAGATTGTTGGAAAAGTGAAGGAGAATTGATCAAGGAGAAACTGAAAGGATCTTGTGACATGCTGATTTTAGGATGTATCTGTTTGTGTGTTGGGGGGGGGTATATGAGTGTGTGTGTGTGTGTGTCTGTGTGTCTGTGTCTGTGGAAATGAGTGTGTACATGTGTTAGTTAATTTTTGTGATTCTGTATCTTACGGAAGAATTCTGCGGGTTATTTCCATTGATTCTTAAATGTCTTCTCTATTCGTATTCAGCAAGTTTAAAAAGGGACCATAAACAAGAAATTTTAATTCCGAGAATTATAGCGGTATCTTTAACAACGATATTAGCAGGAAATGTTGTACAAAGAAAGTCAGTATCTCTTTACTTATTACTTTCCCGTATACCTACGTATATAAGGAGTAATATACGTAGTATTGTTAAAGTTATGTAATGCTGTGCGAAAAACTTCCGCAGAAAAAATTATTGTCGGCCCGTGATAACGAAACTATTGGTGCTACAGAATGGCACATGCTTTCCCATATTAGTTTTCTATTTCCTTGGGTCTCGGCCAGCTATTCGGAATTGCCATATGCTCGTGCCAGCTGCCATCTATCACCGCTCAAAATACATTTTTTGACATTTTCTGAATTTTTCTCTAAGTTTCCTAATAGTAAAACTGAAATATTATTTTAAGAATATCAAAGAACAGTAAAACTTTGAACTCAACGGCAATTTTCTTTGAAAAATTGGAGCCGTTTCTAAGAGAATGGCGTTTGAGCGCTACTGTAAATGTGAAATTTGAAGTTCATTTTACAGATAATTTTTCAATTTTCAAAAAACTTCATTTGAAGCCATTTAAAGCACAGAACTCGCAAATACAGTTGTTTAAAAATTGCTGAAAATGTGCATGTTAATGGAGTGAGTGATCTTTCAAAAACAATTATTTGTGTAATATTTGAAAAAACAAAAATACCCAAAAATGAATTTTACGTCATATTAAAGAGTGCAACTGTCCCTATCCGTACAAGTTTGAAGCAAAAAATTTGGAGCCATTTATGAGAAAATGTGATTGAGCGTTTCCGAAAATGCAAAATTTTGAGCTAGTTTTCACAGAAAGAGTTTTCGAGAAACTTTACTTGACAATATTTAAAGCACATATATATAATAATAGATATAATATAATAATGTGAAGAAATTGCCGCTAGTGTAAATATTAACGACGTGAGAGACAAATAAAAAAATACATTTTTGGAATTTTTGAAAAAGCAAAAGAATAGAACAATATGGTGTTTATGTCATCTGATAGAGTACATTAGGTACTATCCTTGCAAAACGTTTACAGAAAAAATTTTGGAGCCGTTTTTCAGAAAATCTCGTTCGTGTAATTTTTTTAAAATTGCACATATTTCGCACAATATTGCCAGAAAACTACTAAAATTTTGAAAAAAATACATGACATTAAAAGAAATCAAGAGAAAGAAATCACTATGGAGAACAAATTTTGTTTGAAAGAAAAATCTCTATCTTTAATTTTGCAGTTGTTGGAAGACGCCGAAAAAAATTCAGACTTATGCAATTTTCCAACATTCAAAGTTAACCATGAAAATCGGATCTATGCCACCTTAATAAGCGTATTTTACCATATTCTTGCAAGAAATTTAAAGAATAAATTTGGAACCGTTTTTGAGAACATTTCGAAAATGTTCGGAAGGCTCCATGTAAAGTAACCCCAAATTTTGAATAAAGTTTTTCAAAATTGCGGCACTTTGAGTGAAAGTAAATAGACCGCCCACTATCCATTTTGTAATAAATCGTACTCCTTACAAAATTCTATCTTATACATTCACATAAATTAGGTTAGAGAACACGATGATTTATAATTTAGAAACGATATCTGAAACATAGTGGAAATATTGTTTTTACAAAACTAGTATTTTTAAAGCAAATACATAAACGCAAATTTATCAGTCAGTCAGTTATATATCTTAACAATACCATTTATGTAGTAACTAGGACGCTTGAAACGTTACAGCAGCGTTCCATTTAGATCTGCTGCTTTTTTCTCAAACACGGGGATTTCAGATTGACAGAGAGAAAGTTGAGATTCAGTTTTCATTCAAGACCAATGCTTTTGCGTATGTATTTCCCATAATGATATTTTTACGGATTATTTCTTGGAATTGTAATATGAACGGACAACGTCAAATAACATTCGATTTCATTAATTCAGTATGTCCGTGATTTTATCATTTGAGAAAAGAGAGTGACTAAAGACCTCACATTTTTAGCGATAGCACTCTCGAAATACATTTTTGCGCAATTATATTTGAAGTTCAAATCCGAATGTCATGTCAATTCTAGTAGTAATTAAGAACTTTTTTGTATTTACTTGCATGTGCGCATGCACGTTTTTGATTGATTAAATAAGTGTATTTCGTGTTTTCGCTCGGTAGGTGACGGTGATATTTTTCCGTTGGAGTGTGACATCCAGCGCCAATCTACCGCCAGCTAGCGGGGTTTTCCCCAACAAAGTATCTCCCACCAGCCAGATACCACCCCAGTTGGGACAAACTCAAAGCTCCATACCGGTGTATCGTCATGCGTGGTAGTAAAGTGCATGTAAGTGTAGGTGTGTGCAAGTAAGGGGAGAGGACAGGACATGAAAGGGAAGGAAAGATCGCGCGCGGTCCCTTTGTTAGGGTACTGCTCTGGCATTCGGCTGGTTTTGAGTGAAGAACCACGGAAAACTATCTATTAGAGCGGCCGGCCGCTAGACTTCTCCTCCACACAGCGACCCCATGTGCATTGGACATGGACTATATCCAAATATGAACCATGATAAATGTTCGTGATTGAATTAGAGAAAGTTCGTGAGGATTGAAAAGATCATGAGGTCGTAGACATTTCGTGGATGTCTCGATGGGTGGGGAAGTAGTCATAAAAACCGGTAAGAAGAGCTTGCCGGGAAAATCGAAGCAAACTACTGGGCGCGAATATTCCGGTGAAAGTGTCAGTGAATGAAAGGGCTAACGAGAGGACCTCTTCTCGTGCCAGATAGAGAGACGTTGATAATACCGCGACGGAGAACTTGACGAGACGGGGAAGATCGGTCAGCGGATCGGTAGCGGCGGCGACGGAGGCCGCATCACCACCAGCCGCCACCGCCTCATTCCGAATTCAAGGTCCCTCCGCACCCGCCACCTCCTCCTCCTCCGCCGCCACCGTACTTCGCCGCGATCGCAGCGCCCCGTAAGCAAGACGGATGGGCGATACAGCGCACCATAAAAGCAGATTGGGGCGGCCGCCCCAATTGCCGGCGGCGCCCTCCAAATTGATTGCGTTCCACCTCGCGGCCCCGCCCTCCCCCTCCCCCGTGCCCTCTCCCTCCCTCCCTCCCTCCCACCCGCACGCCTCGGCTAAGTGCGAGAGCGCTTTGGAGGATGTGAGAAATTTGCATGCGTTTATTGGCCGAATTTTGTAACGAGCGCCTCCGCGCGCTGCGTGGCCCGCTCGGTTGCGTTGTTTTGCGTCCGCTCTCGCGGTGGCCTTGGGATTTCACTGAAACAGCCATTAGTCTGGTAGCGTAATCACTTTGCGGAATTTTACGGACTTTGATGCATGATTTTCATGTCGCTCGTTGAATTTTCATTTTGCTAATTCAAGCGTCAATGGAGGGTGGTGGGTTAATTAATTTAGATTAAAGTACCAGTATAAGGTGAGATGTTTTGTCACAATAATGGAATTCATTGTTTTTAATAATTTCATAAGCGTTAATAATTTATAACTAATTAGTAGTTTTATAATAATTGTTCTCTCAATACAATAAGAATATTGTGGCTTTAAACTATTAACAACAATTAGAAAACCCATTTCTCATTATTAAAGTGCTTTACAATTTTGAAAGTCATCGTTTTATTATCTTGATTTATTTAGCTTTTGTATTTAGCTAAGACATTTAACTTTCTTAATTCTAATTTTAGTTCTTTACTTTTAAATAAGATTGCATCGTTTTACGAACATCAGTACAATTTTATAAACAATTATGTTAAATTTTGAAAAATATAACAGTAAAAAATAGAAATAAATAATGTTCCTAAAATATTGTCTTATTTACAATATTTGGAAGAAGAACACTTCATCCTAAATACGATCCCTTGAATGCGAAAAAATAAAATATTATGTTCTTCCTGTATTCCCTTGGTGGAATATAGGACAATAGAAAATGTATATTTTCAAGTACGGGTCATTTGGTTCTGCGAGATCTCAGGTACCGGAATAATATGAACTGAAAATTGCAGTTTGAAAGCGCATTAAATGGGTTAATGGAGCCTTCCTCCGCGCTTTTGAGCTTCGGGTCGATGGCTTTGAAGGAACGGCTGGGTGCGAGTGCGGTCGTGCAGCAGAGACACGTGTGTGTAACGCGTCGATCGCCCTCTAGTGCCGGGGCTATTACCCGAATTCCGCGAACGAGGTTTTACTGAGGTGCGCTGAAAAAGTTCGGGATACCGTGGCCAGGGTGCGGCACATCCGGTCGTGCTACAATCAGTGAGAAGAACGTGTTATCTCAATTGAGTAAAACTGCTACATATTTTTCTTACATCATTTATCTCTCCACGGGCCACACAATAGCGTTTCAAAGGGACTGAAACAGATCGCAACATACGCTTGTTGAATATTTTCTGGATAAGTGAGAGATCAACCATTCAAGGACAGGATATCAACTTGTCACCCAGCGCTATGAATGGGAAAGAAGATTGGATCGAGATGGAATAATTGCGTGCTATCCGTAGCTTCACTGAAACGCGCAAAAAATCAGTGCAGAAACTCTGCTTTCTCAAACGCCTTATTCCTGTTGTAATTTATTTCTCTTTCGTTATCTCACCATGGGCGTAATAGCAACTCAGATGACTCGCAGATGTTACCAGCAGATCATTCTCGGAAATTTTCTGGATCAGTGTGGGATAGGTACTTTGAAGACATGGCAGCTCTGAGAATGAGAATGAGTACTGGTTGTGAAGGAAGATTGACTAATATTTTTGTATATGGGCGAGTCAATTGCTATGGTCATTAATCCTGTAGATATAGGGCATGTTATTTCCTGGGGGTGGCAATGTTCCTCCCCAGCTAAACGGTGAGATCCGCAGCCGACATATATGCCGACTTGGAGTGTATTCACCATTTAGATATCCCACAACAGTGAGACACCGTCCCATCTGTAACAGGCTTTTAACTCCCAACTGGTCTCCCGACATGAGCGATAGTCCTGTGAATGTAAATGTAAGTCCGAGTAAGAAATAAGAAAGCAATAAAGATAAGAAAGGATCGCACACATTCCGTGGCCCATTTGCTAAGGTACTACTCCGGCATTCGCCTGGTATTAATCGGAGAAACCACGGAAAAAGCACCGTTCAGAGCAACCTGCCACTAGAATTATTCTCCAGACATAGCCTGAATTCAACCTACCTGTTTAGCTACTGTCGAAGAATCGGCACCATTGGAACTCAAATCCAGAGAGAGACGCTGTGGTGGCAACAAATTGTTGATTTGAGCCATCTCAGCCGGCAGGAAGTACTGCATCGTGCGCGCCGCGTGGTCCGTTGTTTAATTAGAGCACCGCCTCGGCACCCACCTGAAATTGATGAGAGGAGTCCACGAACACCGTGATTCGGGCAGCCGGTCTCATTCACATCCAGAGAGGAGCCAGTTGCGTGCCAGCTATTACACGTGTCGAAACGCTACCACCTTTGGGATTCCAAAGTATGACCTCCCGCTTTTCAAAGTTTCCAGACTGCATAGCTACTGCAGCCGATGAAACTGTTTCCCCAAAAACATAAATTGGGCAGAGAGTCTGATTACACAGCGCATAGGATTAATATTCATTATTCACTATATTCTCTTGTTGTACGTCTATTTATTACTTCTGTAGGTATTAACGACACTATTATTATTTGCTATAGTTCACTATTATTATTATTATTATTATTATTATTATTATTATTATTATTATTTGTATACTTACACTAATGAATGTTTCAAAATATGTATTAAATACTTTCACGGTATGTGTATGGGTCCAAGGTCATGACATTTTGTCACTGAACATGTGATGGGAAATCTCCTATAACGATGTTTCACTTATGACATTTGCCCCTGATATGTAGGCAACTAATTATACATTGGTGTTAAGCAGTGAGCGTTGTGACCATGTCAAAGACATTTCGCGCACCCACCAAGCTCCAGCATGGGACCAGTTCTTTACCAAACTGAGGCAAATTTCACAGGTTCAACTTCATTTTATGAGATTTACCACCATACTCTCATCGGCGAAAAGTGAATTCGTATATTTGACCGCTATGGTCTAAAAATTTGTAAAATGTGACAATTCTGTGACATTCTCTATGTTTATGGCTGTGAAATTTAAGAAATTTATTGGAAGTATATTAAGTAAGTGTCAGAAAATTAATGTTGTTATTATTATTATTATTATTATTATTATTATTAATATTAATATTAGACCAGGTTATTGGGTATAATTATTAGTTTAGATTATTGGATACGGAAGAGCCATTTTCGAATGCAGGTATTCATGCTACAATGCAATAAAGACTTTACAAATACATTCAAATTATTCCTATTGCTACAATAATGAGAAGCATGGAACAGTGTTGAAATATTCTGCGATGAGACAGTTTCCTTCTCTGTGTTAAAGAAAGTATTTACTGAAAGTGCCATCTTGGGGTGAGCTTTCATGGAGGTAAAAAAAGTAAAGCATGCTTTGGAAATGTTAATAAAACATCGCTTTGTCCTTGTTTTATTTCTTTTAAAGAGTGTTACCAACTTTTAATTATGTGTCGCATGATATGCTTTGTTAAAATATGTTCTGCATTTGCTGCGCTTTTTGATGCTTCTTCACAAAAGGAGGGTATGTTGGCTTCTTCGAAAAGGACAGGTAACACTTGGAAATATAAAAAGACACAAGAGAAACATATACGCTATTCGCACCACTCTTAGAATAAAGTATCCCAATGTGAAATACATTTTAAATTTTCGACTATAACTTTCCAAATAAGCGCAAATGTGAAGACTTCTATAGATAATTACTTAAACCAGTCATTTATAATACGTTTGGTGAATATTATTCACTTAAACATATTGGAAATTCAGGATATTTCGTAATTACAGAAGGTCTACAAACATTCCACATTAATGCACCCTGTTCCTGGGTGCCCTGTTCCTGGAAGCGGAATGATTTTTGTTTTTGGAACATGACTAACGCATTTATGAACAGAACATTTCTTTACACAAGAATACATATTTGGTTTAATATTAATCGGCAATTCCTGCCGAGTAACCATATACCTCCACAATAGGGTATAGACTGTTAACCCGGTAGTGGATAGGTGCAAAAATGTAACACGAACCAATGGGTTGGTTCTGAGGGACCCGGTTAAAAAAGGAATTACATAGCAAATATTTTGTTTATAGCATTTTTAGAGGACTTAATAATGTTATTTTGATATAAAAGAAAACATTTTGGTTAATATATTATGCGTTTTTTATTCTTATCAAAAATATTTGGTAAACTTAAGAAGGAGCACAATGAGGTCTCCCTAATACGATCCTCGGCATTCAACTGGAAATTTGGTCTCATTTCTGACATTAAAGTTCAATTTGACTTTAGTTATACGTAATACAACACGTATAATATAATTATCTATATCGCAATAATAAATAATTTTAATAATACTAATACATGCCTACTCGATTTTAGTTACACGAACTGGTGGGCTGGGTCTAAGTGACCCAAGCACGAAACAAATTACGCATATAATCACGTATTCAACATATACTGCAATATCTACAACACTGAACGGTTCATTTGCAAATAAAAGAAAGGTGGACAGACGACCAGGCTTCTGGTATTATCTGTATGTGATACTTGCCCATTGACTGAAGCCCCCTTTCTTTATGGTGACACTTCGGTCCATAAGCGTAAACATATGTTTTTACACAAATACAAAACTTACTAAACCATAGTAATTTTAATATTTTAATTTGACTATCATTGTACAGCGCATTTTGGTTCATTTCGTGCTCAAATGTTCATTTCTTGCCCTTTGGATGAGGTTTCGCCCCAGTGTGCGGCGCGCCGCGGCCAGCGCCGTCTCGCGGCCGCTCGCCGAAGCGCAAATGGTAGCGGAAGCGCGCGCGTCACCATTGTGCCGGCGCGGGGCGTGGCCGGCGCGTGGCGGGGCGCGCGGGGGAGGGGAGGCGTAATTTCCAAATGGGATTTGCGCTGACCAGCGCTGGCGGCACCGCGCCCGCAATGGGCAACGCTCGGCGGGGCAAGGGTGGGGGGCACACTCAGCGACCAGGGGGATGAATCGGTAGAGGCGATGACTGGCACTACACTGGAAAGCAATGCTTTAGGGCTGCGGGGGGAAACGAACAGAACGGCTAGAGGGTTGCTTGGCAGAGCGGGGAAGACTGGCAGATGGCAGGAGAGGAATACTTGGGAACGAAGGTGGGAATGGAATGGATCATTAAGGACGTTAATAGACTGAATGGCAATGAATGGCAGTTCAATGAGAAGCCATACTTTGGATTCGGTGGGGGAAGGGTAACAAACAAAATGACTAAAGGTTTAGTTGACTGAATGGCGATGACTGGTAGACGGGATGATTGCAGTTATTTGTAGCATGGGTGCGAGACAAATGCATCCAGAGAGATAGTTGGCGGAATATCGATGACTGACAGTTGACTGGAGCACAAAAGTTTGCGAAATGGCTAGGGACGAGCAGAGAAACCGAAGATTTGTGTGAGTGGCGATGACTAGCAGAAGGCAGAAGAGTAGGACTTGGATCGGCGGTGGCGAACGAATAATGCATGCAGAGGGATAGTTGACAGAGTGGAGATGATTGGGAGTTGACTGGAGAACAGTGATTCAAAGGAGTCATAAGCGTTCAGAATGCTTCACAGGTTTGCTCTTACAGATTTACCCCAAAGGGTAAAAACACCATAAGTAGGCGAAATGTTTTAATGGTTTGGCGTATATGAGGGTATGATATTAAAGCTTCTAGAGCAATAGTGGAGTAAAAGGGACGGGAAAAGAACGAATCATGATAAACTGTGCAACAACCCTCATTTTCACCCCACATTCTATACACTTCGACCGGGATTTATTTCCAGATATCGAGAGGTGGAGGACGTGCGGTTCCACCATTACCCTCCGACGGGTAAACAGAAACGTCTGTATCCCCTGCCCTGCGGGGAAAGATTATTTGCACTATTATGCCCGCATAAACCTGAGAATTAACTTCGAACGAAACTCATCGCCTCCTGATTTTCTGCAGAGTATGATATAACTATTGACAGTATTCTATCTCCTCTTCTTTTAAAACTGTAATGGGTGCAGTTTTAATATACCCGCGGTGGGTATTCTATTATGTAAAGCACGAGACAGGATAACTCTGAGGGGTAAAAAGGAGCTACGTTAGTTCCTTAGTGTTAGAAACTTTAGAAGTGACACGTTTTTAGAGCGAGAGTAATGCAGCCTAACAAGTTATTCAAAGATAAAAAAATAGATTCCACGGAATACAACGTAAACACACATCTCCACGAATTGGAATAATGAAACATTTAATTTAGTATATTCTTGCCCTTAAAATTGAATCATATCGGGATTAAGGTAAAAACATTACCTGTCGTAAGATAATAGAAAATAGACCACCCACCCTGTCCACCCCGCTTCGAATTTCTCCCCTCTCGAGTCTGATTTATATCTCGCCACTCACCACCTTTAATTCACCACTGATGTTCAAGGCTTACAATCGACGAATTCCACCCACAAGTTTTCCGTACAGAATTGATAGTGACATTTACAGGTGAGCGAAACTGATATTGTATTGAATATTATTTTACACAAAAAATAGGTTTTCATTTTGATTGTAGAATTTTAAAATTTTGTTGTATGTTTTAAAATGTCAACTTTAGTTTTTAAAAGTTTGTAATTTTAGGTTTTAATAAAAAATGATTGTGATAAATGCAATAAGCATCAAATCACGAGTAAAAATATTAAAAATTTTAAGAAAAAGTGTTAATTAAATAAGTCTCAATGTAGTCAACAATAGAGATAGATGTACTTCCACTTGCAGATTGGATAATTGTTAAAGTTTTTGTTAATAGAGGTAATTGTGAATTGTGAATCTTGTATGCAACTTTTTTAAAATTCGATGGACTTCCAGTGCCTGAAGATGTTAAAATCAAATGTCATAATTTGTAATATTAAACAGAAAATGTATACAACAATGAAATAAATATGAACTGTTTTTATGTCTGTACACATTTACTGCCTTGAAATAAATTTGGGATTTAAGTTAGTAGTGAAAATGGTGTAAAAACCTGGATGGGAAAACCAAGCAAGCGTTTAGTTTGGGTTCCATCGGGACAGGATCTTTGCCACATCTCGGAACTTGTACTACACTCACGTGACTAACGACTAGGGAGAGGACTTTTACGCCCTAAAAATCTTGAAATATGCTTTTAAAAATTTACATTTATAACCTAAAAATCCTGAAATATGCCCTTAATAAATTATAATGATCAATATTTCATTTCCTCTATAAACCTTTCTTGTTAAAATTCAGGAAAAGCATTCTTGGAATGAAAATATATATTTTTGTGCAAAAAATATGATGTGTTCTTGCGGACGAGATAAATAGTTGAAGTAAATATTCACCTTTGTAAAATACATTGTATGTCTTGTTGTATTTCTTCTGACTGGTTTAAAAATATCTTATCAAGAAACATCCGACATTTGCACAAGTATTTTATCATCTATAGAAAACTATGCAATCTGCGACAAGCTGTTTCACAGATAATAAGAATAATCAATGAACGCTCACAAATAAATAGATTCTATGAAAAGATGAAATTTTTATAGATACGTCTCTATTTTAAAGAAACGCGCCTATAATTTCACAAATAGGCACCAACAGGAAAAATCGGACAAATTTGCACAAATGTGCGTTAACATATTAATCTATATAGCATCCAATTCTAACCAAATATCAAGAAATTCTATTTAGCTATGCACTGAAGCAACAGCCAAAAATACAGGAAATCATAGAAATCCGCTCCCCTCTGTTGACATAATCCTGAAACAACAACAGCCCTTTCCTTCCAACCGGAGAGGTTCCACCCACTGTCGCCAGGGCGGCGCGCTCAGCGCCTCTCGACGGCCGACGAAAGCAACTCGCGGCAGCGCCGGTTCATTAGTCGTGTTGGTAAGCGGAGGCAAATTATTGTTTGTCCTAATCATACGAAAGAGCCTTTAAACTTCCATTTAAATCAAACTAAATAGAAAATTGATTCGTGATTACGCGTGGCTCGTGGGAGCACGCGGGGCATTGTGGGGCGGGCAACGCAATCAGTTCGCCGCGCGCCGCCGCCGCCGTGGACGCCGCCCTTGCAATAATAATGGGGGCTGCGGCGGCGGGCGATTGCCGACGTGCAAGGGGCGCTGGATGGAGAGGAGGATGCGTAGGTAGTGCAGGTGGGGGAATGGTGGATGGGTTTGTGGGGATGAGGACTGTACGAAACAATTGGTGGGGGAGGAGTGTAGGTGGGGAGAAGTGTATGTGGTGGAGTAGTGATTGATTCATTGATTGTTTAGTGTTAACGTGTACGCAATTGAATAGGCTGTTGGTCCCATAAGTGTATTGTATGATGCATCCCTGAGGTATCTCTTCCTCTCACGTTGCAACGTGTGTTCCGGAGCCCATTTGCATGTGGACGTGTTTGCTTTGCCTTCTCCATGTACGGAATATCCTCCCCCAGTCCGTTTGTAAAGTTACTGCTGTGACATTCGCCTAGTATTAAATTGGAGAGAGCACGGAAAACTACTGGTCTGAGCAACTATCCGATTGAATTTTCATTTAGACAGTGATTGCATTCCACCTAGCTATGCAGCTAGAGTAAAAAATTCACCACTACCTTAGGGATTAAACCAACAGGTGAACGAGGTGAAATTGAAGAGCGGGTTCAATTGGAGTTGGAGTTACGACCTCACTAAATGGGAAAGGAAACCGTATTCCTCCTCAAACGAGCTGACACTATGAGCATGCACGGAGCTTTCCTCTGTGTCAAAATATCCGAAGAAAAGTCTTAATAATATTTCAAAATATGAAAGGATGAATCCATTGGATACTGTTTGGCTAACAAGTTTTCTGTTGCTTGTCGATAAGCTTTGGTCCTAAAAAAAACCCAACAAATACTTAGTTTTTAAATTGAGTTGATAAGTTGAAAGTCAAATCTTTCGTCTGAATAGGAAGAAACTGTGTAAAATTGGAATCTAGCGTACTCGTTTTCCCCACTACCAGTCTCCATTCCCCTATCATTAATTATTATGATGATTCTTCATACCTGACGCTGGACAAGACTAGAAACCAGTCACCTTGTCGTGCTGAGAGAAACACAGCGGCCTGTTATGCTTAACGCTTCACCTCTATCGAGGAACAATGGTAACTCGCAGCTGTCTGTAGAAGCAGTCGTAACGTACTTTGAGTTTAAGATTTGGGCTTTCTCAGCTTGGATGCAATACGTATGATGAGATAGACTTACTATTTTTCATATTTCTATGTTATAATTAATATTTATAATATATTATATAAAATGTATGTAGTTTATAAACACATTGATTTATTTTTCCCTTTCTTTGCCGTCTTTGGGCTTTGCAGCTAGTCTAGATTCCCCAGCCACTTCTGTTCAACAGCACTTTATTGACACTTGTGCAGCAGATATACTGATGCAGTTAGGAGCACAATCCCTTTACCTCTCTACAATGTAAAAGTCGTAGTACTCTGCTCACTTCTCGTTTTTTGAAGACACTACGCAAACCTTACACTTTATCTACTTTGATGAAAGTTCAATCCACAGTGGAATGTAGCACGAACACCTTTGTCTACATTTTTGCTACATAGTTATACGTAACTGCAATGCAAAATCTTTCTAATATTACACTCTTACAAGTGGTTGCAATTGCATTCAGTATCTAAAAATAAGAGGTGTCAGAAAAACTGGGGAGTATTATGTAAACTGCACTACGCAATCGGATAAAACTTAAAGTTTATGACAGTATTTTCTACAATATTTTCCAAGTTTTGATTCGTATTCCTAATAGCAAACCTGTAACTAATTTGGCGAATCTGTTTGTTGTTCTCGTAGCAACGAAATTTACAACTATCTCTAAATATTTTCAAAGTTCGCCGACTAGCAACGAAGCTAATAGTTTCGAGATGTTCCTAGGTATTTCTTAAAATGTATTTTGCCTGTGTGACTGGACTCGGCGGGAGGGTACAGTATCAGAGGTGACCTGAACGCCATGATGGCGATAGTGAATGTGCTCATCATGAGGGGTAGTCACTAATGGAAGTATCGGGGGCTGTTGATGTTGGCGGTCGTATTGAGCTCAGTAAGTAACTGCTGAAGAAACTACATTCGATTGAGTGTTGTGCTGTAGAATAGTTTGGGGGAATAGTAAAGTAGAGTAAAGTTTGAGTGCGAAAATATTGACTTTTTTGCTTAGCATTTCTACCTATGTTTTATGCATCATATCCATTTTTTAACTTAAAGGCCAAAAGTTGATGTTATTGATTGCATCACAGTACACAAGAAAAAAGCTGAGGATATTTGACCATTGGACGTTTATACGTTAGCACTTTTAATCAGAAATATTTAAAAATAATCCCTTTTAAGGACAATTGATGGAAATTTGTTAATGTGGTCGATAATACTTAAAATTGTTACCGTTGAAAATACAAAAAATGCTGTCATAAAATTATCACACAAAAACTTGGTTCAATTCTAATAAACGGAAATTGTGGAAGACGGATTTTAAGCTATTAATAGGTTAAAAATGTAAATTGTTTAGAGTAAACAAATGAAGACAAAGAAAAGAGTGGAATAAACAGTATATAAATAGATATGTCAAACTATTGCCATGCGATTTTATCTCTTTATACCATTTAAGAAATAAGGACTACAGAGGCGACATATCAATAAAACCCCAGCAGAGCATATGAAAGGACCGTCGGTTATTATTCCAAAAGTATGTAACTGTCAGTTTCCATCGCCCTGAGCTGCAGAAGCGAGAGTGAAAGATCTTTCTCAGAAGCGGAAGTACAGCGGCAAAAGGCAGGGCTTCTTGGAAGAGATGTTTCTAAGAAGATTTCTGTTCACAATTGGTTGCATTCAGCGGGACGCAGGGACAAATATCAGTCAAACTTACAAGTATTTCCGTTTGAGACTAGACACCATATAGCTGAAGAAATCGCGCAAATGAATTGCCAACGTTATTTATAATTTGCATTCTAGGTACAACAGTCAGTTCGGGCTTGTATTTATTCTTATTAATTTTGTATTTTACGTATACAAATTAAAGGAACTACGATTTATAGGGATTTATTTTAAATTGTAGGGAAGTTATTAGGTTCTTCCAGGCTTACCTGATTTTATTTACAAGAATTTGCTGCAGAGAATACGTCCTCAAAGAATAATGGTTCATTCAATACGTAATTGGACTACCGAGTATTTCAATGCTTTATCGACACAATCAACTCTTTTTAGAATATCAACTAAAATATTTTCACTAAATTTATCTGTTGATGATTGAAAGTGAAATGACGTAATAATTATATAATATAGGTTTACCTTATTGTGTTACATTAAAAACTAATGAACAGGTATTAATGTGAATCGAAAATAGTGAGATATTTCAGTCCGATTGTGAATGTAATTATATTGTTTTTATTGTTTTGTCTCTTGGACATTCACGTTGTCCTAAATTTGCTCATGTGGTAGAGGTCGTATTCCTTTATTCTCTTCCTTTATAATTTTTGTTTTACAAATCTTTTAGTTAAATCAACAATTCGCTTCTGAAGAGATTGCTAAAAAACTTTCAATTTAATTTATTTTTATTTTCTCTCACATTACTTACCTGTACATACTAGTCTCTACAGAATATGATGAGGCTGAAAAATTTATAATATTCAAGTGTGCTGATGTTTCAAAATATGTAATGTTATTACCAGGACTGCACAGACAAAACATTTATTTTATTACAATAATTGTTTTGTTATAGTATTCTCATTTCTCATCATATTCAGCATTTGGCGTCCCGAAAGCAATTTTAATTGTATATCACTCCTAAAGACCGCCTTCTCCAGTCCGCTTCTTTGAGATCACATCCACCAGCCTTCACAATACCAGGCGAATGCTGGAGCCTTGGACCACATTCCGTCTTTACTTCCTCGTTCTTACCCCCTTCTTTCCCTTACACACACGCTTGTACTTGCGAGTATTTCACCACCACACACATCTGGAGGCAAACGTCTGGAGCTTATTTCTGCTGGGGCGGTGGCCGCTGGAGGAATTTCCTGGAGGATAGCCGAAGTGTAGGTCAGCGCTGGATCTCGCCATCCAAAGGAAGAATATCACCACCGCGCACGCACTCACAGACATGCACTTCACTCATCTTAACAGCTGACACGCTCGGAATCTGTAATCAATCAATCGATCGGCGCCAGATCTCACATTCCAGCAAACTTCACTATCTTACAAACTACAATTGGTACTGCACTTATTGAACTAATGACCAAAATAGTTGATGAGACCAGAAATGGTAAATAATAAATCAGTCAGTCAACAAATTGAGCCTCCGATATTTTCTCTTCCTTCCGCCCCCCCAACTTGCGTTTTCTCTTCAACACAAATGACTCTGCTTATTCTTTAAGTTTCGTTTCTTCGTCTTCACTTGTCGAGCGTCCAGCCTCCGCGAAGCCCATTCCACTTGCCAGTCCCCCTT
Organism: Acheta domesticus; assembly: GCA_031308135.1. Classification (NCBI taxonomy): domain Eukaryota; kingdom Metazoa; phylum Arthropoda; class Insecta; order Orthoptera; family Gryllidae; genus Acheta; species Acheta domesticus. The sequence continues at coordinate 20,090,485 of JAHLJT010008756.1, read as the reverse complement.
CCTTGTCCGTCCGCTGTCCTGCAGCCGACGCCCGCCTCGCCGCGCCCGTTATTTGAGAGCAATTGGGTCGCAACGATTGAACTCCCCCCCCCACACTCTGTCCCCTCGGCGGAAGAGCCGTCCTCGCGAGGAGGGGAGAGGACGAGGACGGGGCAGAGGCGCCCACGCAGACTACACTCGAGGCGGTCGCGCCGGCTGATGTCCTCGAAATTTCTGCTTCCTTCGCAGAATACACCGCTGTGACAACTGTGTATGACTTTTTCAATTACTCTCCTCGCGTTTTGTTGTCGGATTTATAAAACAACTTACGTTCCCATGCGGAAACTCTCGCATGTTAAACCTCATCCTCTTCCGTATTCTTCCATCTCTGTATTAAGCCCATAGCATATATTTTTCTTCAAACCGTCTTTTCACTTGTTCTACGTATCGTTGTACCAACTGAACGTTTTTTAACTTAACAGTACAGTACATTTTTTATTGTTTTCATAATGAGATTTATGCTTTTGTAACTAATACTGTGCCATAAATTGTATTAATGGCTTCCAACAATCCTTTTAATCTTGAGCGATGACTTTTGAATGTTCTGTAATCTCAATAATTTAATAAGATGTCACGAGATAGTGAAACAATTTTCCTAACAAGAATATTAATATAATTTTGATTTGATATTTTCAAGTAGTATAAACTGAAATATTTCCAAGAACAGGCAGGGGTATAAAGGAACCAAGAGCCCTTGTCATCCTGAAAATTTTGAGAAGGATGCCGTTGATCAACGTAATAAAACTTTGTAAAATGTGGTCAATTACGGTTTCCCCCTCTCTTTTTATGCTGAAAATTCGGAGAAGAGTTACACGATACTTGGGGAAGAGGCACTAGAAACCATCTAGCAACACTATAATTGATTCAACATAAAACTAATTGTAGCATGAAAAATTACTTCATTGTTTGTATTATATTTTATTTATTTACTTGTAAAATAAGACATTTGAAAATAAAATGAACAGAGGGGTCCAGGAATATAGAATCTTTCCCCTCACGTTTTCACCTGTGAACACCTATGCTTGCAAGTATAGAGTAAAAAATATGTTTATATATTAAAAACATATTGCCGTATCACATCCTCAACGGGCATTTTTATAAATATCGATTTCCAACTTGTAGTATTCATGTATCCTCACTTTATAGTAGTAGTTCCGTCAGCTATTTAGTTTAATAGTACACCACCTACACTCACACTAATGGTACGTATTTCCTATGTACTTCGCCATCTCTGTTAGAGTAAGTACCTACCTAGTGGACAGAATATATTGTTGTTTAGTGCAGCTAGGTTCTGCGATGCAAGGTTTCTAGGAATTGCGTGTGAATAATGCGCGCGCGCCTTCTGGAGGTTGCGCGGGCGCCGTAATTTCCTCGTAAGCTCTTAATCTACGTTCGCGAGCCTCGTTCCGTAGCACTATTCGCTCTTTAAATCTTGTGTGAACACACCCCTTCAGTGTAGTCTCGAGAGAACGAATGGTGTGATGATAGTTTGAAAATGTATTTTAATCCTCTGGGGCACGCGTTACTAAAAAAGTATTCGACTACATGCTGTGATTTCTCGAATACATTTGAATATTTGGTTATTTTGCTTCGCAAATTGACTAGGGTCTTTGAGGTACAAACTGACATTAAACACGTTTACTGACATCGAAATTTTAAAAATATATTTAAACTCAACGTTTATCAAATAATAATAACAAGACACACGTTAGAGTACTCTATCGGTTGTAAATTGTACTACACGCTTCGGTCTGCGGTGTGTTGCGCTGCGCTTGGTTTGATTGAGATTATTCTGGTGACGTCAGCATAAAGTCTATTGGCATGACCGGGAAGTTGTGACATCTGAGAACAATAACAGGGGGTAAGGTTCTGGGAAGGACGGTGTTTCGAAAATGTGTGACGCTGTTTCAGAGGGAGAAAAATTCAGTCATCTGAGTGATCGGCCATGTATTGCAGGATTAAGTAGTTAATTAATCAGAAATTATTGAAGATACTATTTTATGGTTGTATAAAATAATTGAGATTTAATTAATTATAGTTCGAATAAATTGTAAGATACTGCATGTTAAATAAAAATTTTTACATTATGTTTTGAGTATAAATAAATGTATGAAGAAACAACCAAAAACTAAGATAAAGTGATAATTATTTAGTATTCAACACATTTTTATAGTGTTATTAGAAAAGATTTTCAGTCGTTTTTACATGACTTATATTATTCATTTTCTCGGCTACACATTTATTATTTGTGGTCTGATCGTGTATATATGACTCTGGCGTTTTCTTTCTCTTTCTCCATATCTCAAGCGCGCTCTCTTGCTCTCTTTCTCTCTCTCTCGCTCTCGTATTGCCAAACACTTAAACACATCCTATTCGTTTGACATTAATTTTTAAAGCAATGTAAATTGTCATTGTTAGTGGATGGCATTTGAACGAATACATAAGTTAAAATTTTTATCTTTTTTGTGTCTCAAGAACAGGTAAATCTGCAAATAAATGTTTACAGTCATTACATCCCAGAATGTGATGTTCCTGACCCATTTGGTTCTAATTTTTTAAGGAAAAATTTAGACGAACAAATTTACTAACATTTGTTTGGTTTGCATCAATTGTGTTTGGAAAACCTGCACTTATGAAAATGATAATTGAAATATTTTATTTTCGATTTCGACAAGTCAAACAGCAATAAAATATGGCTTTAAGTTCCATACGTATAGTTCGTCTGCTGAAGCGTGCTAAGCGATTTTTTTTCATAATAAATTGCTTTTCTTTTTTTATTGTACCAGTGATGGATACCGCAAGTCTTATACTTAATCTCCCTTCTTGTTCTTTAACTTGTTGAAATCGAAAATAACCTGTAAATACGCCTAAGCAGGTGCCACTACTCTTTCTTATTAAAATGGGAATTGCTATTCAAAAAACACACAAAACTCTTTCGAAAATTATTTTATAAAGAACAGGCACGTCAGATATTATTATCATCAACATTTGACATCAAGAAAGCTCATAGTGTTCAGTAGCGAGCTCTGAAAGGGAATAGTGTAGGAAGCAAGACGAGTAGCGTATTGTGCGTTCGTTTCCTTTCCGAGCGCTAACTCCCTTTCGAAGTCGCCTAAAGGAGCGCGCCCTTTGTCGTGGGGCGAAAAGGGCTTTCGTCGCTTCGCGTCGTGTTTCCGAACGAGGACACTGTCCTCCTCGCCGCTGGGCAGCAATCGAAAGCGGCTGCGAGGCCATCGGCCCGAGGGCGGCGCGTGGCCCGACGCCAATCACCCACCCGCACGCCCCAAAGCGCGGGCGCAGCCTCACTTACACACACTGTGTTGTGAAGTGCAGTGCTAGTGAGTATGAACGTGAGAGTGAATGTGTGAGAGAATGAAATGCACATATAGTTATAAGAATGAATGAGTGAGTGAATGCAAAAATGAAAAAGAAAAAAGACAAGAACACTAAAAAGAACTATTTCTTATCTAAAAATTACCTGTATAAAAAACTAGGCTAGGCCCAAAGAGGCCAGCCATGTAATAGTTTTAAGTTAGAAATAAGTTAGTTTGTAAGTTATTATATTTAAGATACCCGCCCTCCCCTCACTCCAGAAGCCAAATCGACTGGAGTTGAAATGTACTGCCCTGAGCTAGAATAAATTTCCGCTTCGCCAGGGCAACTGGTGGGGGGAAAATCGAAAAAAAATACACACACTTGCTTACAAATTGTACAATCACATAAAACATAAGCTGGACACATACGACCACAAGGACACATACATTCACAACTAATGCGCATATGAACACATACGCTCACATGAACTCATATCACGCCCATACATTCTCATAAAACATAAGCACACATAAACACATACGCTCACTTGAAGAAAGAATCATACATAAAGATGTTCATTCACATAAAACATAAACTCACATGAACACACCACTTTGCATAAAGCATACGCGCAACATAAATGCATACGCTCACATAAATACATATGCTCATTTAAACACATACTCATACACATACATATAGCTCCCAAAGAAATAGTCACTCTACTGAAACATTCGCCCACACGGAAAAACTCTCTCGCACTGAAACTCTCTCTCTCCCTCACATTCTCAGACACATAGAAACACCTATGTGTGCACAAGCAGCAAGTGTAGTTTATAAAAGACACTGCCCGAGTGCATTGGCCTGTCAGCTTACTAACTCAACCACTCGTACGTCTTCTTGCTTGATCGTTCTCTGCTCATTCACAGATCGTCGGCAGACCGTGTGCTGCTTGATCGCAGACTCTTCAACTACCCATTTAGCTGTCTATTAAACCGTCCATTCAACCGATTCATGAACCGTTCCCTTCAACAACACCTTCAACCGCACCTTCAACCGCTCCTTAAGCCGCTTCTTAAACCATCTCTTGAACAGCTCCTTCAGCCGCCCCTTCAACTGCGTAATACAAACTGCCCTTACAACCGCTCATCCGCCTAACAATCAGTCCGTTCGACCACTTAACTGATCAAATTGTATTTTTATTTAATACGTCATTTTTATGAATTACAAAACCTAATACTGTGTTCCCGTGCCCTTCAAGCCATTACAAACCTACTTTCTACGGCAGTGTACATAATATGTAATAACGAGCTAATCAATAAATAAGTAATATTCCGATTAAATTTTTCACTGGTGATGTAATTTCATAGTTAAGTTCTTAGTCGACACCTACTGTTTTTCATTCTTAACGTTCGACTTAATCTTGATATTACAAACTGGCAAGTTGGAATGATGGATAAATAGGTATCTTAGCTGACCTTTTGCAGATCAAGTACCTCAGATTGTTTAAGAAGGCTGAGAAAAAATTGAAGGGGTTTACTCCTCCTAGATAAAAGAGGGATTAATTTAGCTTAAAAGTTTTCAAAAATAGTACAAATGTCTAAAATAAGTGGATAGAAGCTTCAAGGAGGAGAAAATACAGCAATTTTGAACTTTTATGAGAATGCATGATTCTTGACACCCCACTGACGTTTCTTGACGATTGTATCAGACCTTTCCATAAGCAAATACTGCTCCGTAAAAAATTATTTATGTGACGTACAAACATGTCAAACCTAATGTACTCAAGAACTTCTATTACAAAACTGTGAGAAAATATCGGTTTAAAAGTTTCCATAGTGATCTTTTAGCTTTCATCCTTCTTTTTTGTATTTGCATCAATCTTCGCAAATATCAGATCAAATACCACAAGCACCGACACCACACTGCCTCCTCTTACACTACCACCGCTAACACTACAGCTAACATTACCACCAATATTACCAAAATCACCAACACAATGACAACTAACACTGTCAGTACACGTTGTTGGCTGAGATGGCTTAGTGCAACAACTATTGTTACTGCAAAAACTCTGACCGGGTGGTTCCGAAGATCAAGTCCCCACAGTGCGGTGGCAGGATTTTGACAGGTCGATTGGTCGAATTCAGGCGCTGTCTGAAAGAGAAGCGGCCGACTGCTTTGAGCGGTAATTTTCCGTAGGTTCTCCGATCAATACCAGGCGAATGCTGGAGCAATTCCATGAGAAAAGTGGTCATGAATCCCGCACGATCATTCCTTCCTTTTTCTTGTTATATTCTCTCTTTTTACACAGATACATACACACGTACTTACATGCGCTGACGTCAGGAAAAAAATCGGGCGGTTAGTTCCTTATCCGTGCTGGCGCTATGTTGCGTTGGGGTATGTTCCCGAGAGGAAATATCGCCAGCAGACATGTAAGTCTGCGCCAGTTTTCACGCCCCCCACAAGGAATGAACATCCTGCGATAACATACACTACACTTACTGGCCTAAGAACTAAAGCAGATGGCGCGTCTGGACACCCGAAATACTCGATCTTCCTTCACTACCATCACTACTACTTCCAAGACCCCGATCACTACGTGCTTCTATCACCAACACATCGTTACCAACAAAGCTAACATCACCATCGCATGCTACCTCCCCGTCTCCGCCAACGCAACTAATAGTAATTCTACAATCATTGTTAGACGTACCGGCACAAACTACCACTGCCGCCGTCAGCACAACAGCCTTTGATACTCTTGAACGCCGTGCCCCCAGTCATCCACATCGCTTCAATGGTCTCCGTCGGCACCACAGCTGCATCGAGATCATTCCTTTCTCTTCCTTGTTCTATTCTCTCCCTTTACACACACACACACACACACAGACACACCCATAATTAGAGATGCGAGAGATGTATATACGAGAGATGGATCATGATATTACTGCAGTCCCTCTGACCGGGTGGTTCTAGGTTCGAGTCCCAACTGTGGCAGGATTTTCGACGCTAGCTTATCAGCTTCAGGTCGATTTCAGTCGCTGTCTGCAGGATACTTCTAGCGGCCGGCTGCTGAGGTTGGTAATTATCCATAGTATCTCCGATCAACACCAGGCGAATGCCAGAGCAGTATCCTAACAAACGGGCCTTGGATCGCGCGCGATCTTTCTTTCCTCTTTCTTGACCTATCCTCACCCCTTACACAAACACAATCTTACACTAACACGTACTACACTACCACACATGCCGGGAGACCGGTCGGGAGCTTACAGCTTTTTCCCGGCTGGAGCGGTACTCCCTGGTGGGAGATACCTGGTTGAAGGAAACCCCACTAGTCGACAGTCGGCTCCGGAATTCGCCATCCAGTGAGGGAAGACCACCGCCACCTCCCGACCAAAAACATACACTACTCTTACGGAACCAACGACCCCAGTAGTTGACGTGCCCGGAATCACTAACAATCAACCGCGGCCGCCATCGCCACCGTCACCAACCTCGACGTCGCCGTCGTCATCATGACGCTTTGAGCGCCTGGAGAAGGCGCGCGCCGGGCAATCGTCTCAAGAGACGGAGCCGTCACCGCCTGCGCCCTTTCTCGCCTTCCCTTCCCTTCCCCGCCCTTCCCGTCCCTTTCAGCCGCCGCCGCCGCCCACAAGCGCCGCCGGGCAGCGCGCACAATGCGGGGCGCCGAGGTGGCACTTGAAAGGCGAAAGATCACAATGCACTTTCCTCTTGACGCTTCGCGAATTCCTCTGTAGCCTTTGTGAAGTCTTTGTGTTAATTTCGTCGCGCGCCTGTTTGTGGAGCGAGCTTTGAGGCGCCCGCCGCCGCCCCCCCCCTGCGCTTCGCCCTCACCACGCCGCCGTCGCCTTCTTCGCCCCCGCCCCCGCCACGCCTTCGCTCGGTCGGGCGCGCGCGCGAGCGCTCAGCTTGTCTCGGCGAGGGAGGTGATGTCGATGCGGGGGAGGTCGAGGCCGGGGAGGAGGTGAGGCGGTGGCTCGTGGCAGAGATGGTGGGAAGTGGTGGTGGTGGTGGTGGCGTTGGCGGTGGAGGACGTTGGAGGGAGTGACAGGGACCAGCTGGTAGCAGAGATGGTGACGGTGTCAGGGTGGGCTGGGGGTGACGACTTGTGGGTGCGGGTGGCGACGGAGCCTCTGGCTTGTGGCAGAGATGGCGACTTTGGAGAAAGTGGTGGTGGTGGTGGCGGCGGGGGACGCTGGAGGGAGTGGGGTGGAGACGGGGACGAGTTGGTAGCAGAGATGGTGACGGTGTCAAGGTGGGCTGGGGGTGATGACTTGTGGGTGTGACGGATCCTCTGGCTTGTGGCAGAGATGGTGACTTTGGGGAAAGTGGTGGTGGTGGTGGTGGTGGCGGCGGGGGACGCTGGAGGGAGTGGGGTGGAGACAGGGACGGGTTGAAAGCGGGGGCGGAAGTGGAAGTGGAGTAGGGGTATCGGCCGGGTGAGAATGGAGCTAGGTGCGGGAACGGAGGTGGAAGCGGAGCCGGAAGCGGTTGCTGAAGTGGGAACGGAAGGGTTAGTGCTAGGGGAGGGCGCATTGACGAGAATAAAGGTGAGATCGGGGTGGGGGCGATGGCACAAATGGAGGCGGAGCGGGGGCGGGGACGGTAACGGAGACGGGCATAGAGTCGAAGATGGGATGATGTGGGGACGGAATCGGAGGTGAGGGCGGAGGGAGACGGGTGAGAAGGACGAAGGGGGAGGTTGATGGAGGCGGTTGCGGCGGCAGCGGAGGAGGTGATGGGGTCAGGGTAAGCGGCGGCAGCAGAGGCGAATGCCGTCGCAGTGGCGGCGAGGAAAGAGGCGGTGGAGATAATCGTGCAGGGGTGAACGAGAAAATGTGAGGTGTTGGCTCTAGCGGCAATGTGTTACAAGGATACAAAGAGGAAAGAATATTAAGTTTTCGGGTTTGAGTCTAAGTGTGAGACCATTGCAGACGTCGTGCGTGAAATTTGTTTTTAAATTGAATAAAATATATCTTTTGTTTGAAATGCTTTCGTTGTTATTACGCTTAAAAGGGTATTCTGTAATTCCAACGTTGCTATTCATGCAGTATTATTATAATAATCACTGAGAATGGAGAAGATGAAGTAGGTTTTGGTGTTAATGGTAATGTGTGATAATGTATCACATTATGTGAAGTTTAGGGAGGAAAATAAGTTAAAGCATACCGATGTGAGACCAATACAAATTGGATATAAAATATGTTTTGATATCATATGGATTTTCTTGAATTTTGAAATACTCCCTTTTAAAAGCATGTAATGTCTGTATAATTCTATATTGTAACACGAACCATATTATACAAAATATGAATTAATTGTGTTTGTTTTAAAAAGTAAGTAAGCGGGTTTGTCAATAAGTATCTGCATTGCCGTTCTAATCATCTGTAGTTTGACTGTACAGCTCTGTGCAGTTACCAGCTTTAAGATGGCATCGATCACTTTGCTAATGGTAAGTTTAAGTGTTATCACCTAATGTTCGTGGGACATGATAAAACGTGAACGTCTCTGCTCCACTCTCCCTTTGCACATAAAGAACAGGATTTCTAAATCCGTTTTATGTGATCTGAGTGTGTACCAAAAGCTGAAATCGTAATGTAGGTTCGATGTTTTTCTTTTGCAAAGACTTTGCCTGTGTAGTGAACTACGCAGTCACACAAGCAGAATGAGAAAAGAGTGAGATGTCCAGTTTCATTCACTATTGGTCACAATATTGAACACAGATTTTTGCATGCAAGAACGCGGAGATGGATTGTCTAAAGACATTATTTTGTTGCCAGACAACGCAAATCCACATACCGATGCCCAAGCTGTTCAAAATACATATTTAGAGGTGTAAAAACATCCTGGATACAGTTCCGACCTTGTCACGTCTACATATGGTTCACATAAAGAAGCTTTAAGAGGCCGAATATTTGCTGCGGTTCTTTGGTTGAAGAAACAGTCTATAGAGGACTTCTGCTCTTTTTCTGAGAGTATCGAAAAGCGAACACTGTGGTTGACCAAGTAGGCATACATTGTAAAACAAGGTGCTACAGTTAAAAAATGGTCTCCTTGTAAATTTTGTTCTGTTATTGTGCTCAACTTTACACACTGAATGCAGATACATATTTGCCTTCGTATTTATTAAATAGTCACCAAATCAATGACTTGGATGTTTGATTTTTATATTATACATTATAAAAATGAGTTAGAACTTTATAAAAATTAAGTGTTTTCAATGAATCTGAGCCCTAGGTATGTCACAATTTGTTTCTATTATTATGCTTTCAATATCTTCCAGTATATTTCTTTTTGATTTATGACAATTTATTGATTTAATCTCCATCATTCGAATGCAACATCTTTAATAATGTTGAAATTTTTGAAAAAAATACTTTAACTAGTGTCGAAACATAAGCGAAATAATTTGTTCAAAATATTTGAGTGCTTTTAACAAGGTCGAAAAAGTATCACAATTTTTTACTCGTATCTTTACATATTCTTCACAGGCATCGAATGAGTTCATAAAAGCGAGTGGGTTGAAATAAATTCTGGCGATTTCTTAAAAAGAACTTATGAAGTCGTATGAAAGGAAATGTGATCCAAACTTCGTCATTTATTCTCCTTAGCTTACATTTACAGCTACGAGCAAACTATTACGCTTACGCCCTGTAGTAGGGAAGAACGGTCTACATAATGGTAGCACAAACGGATACTGCAATGGCACGAACGAGGCTGTTCGTGGAGGCATTGATATTAGTGGTGGCAAACGGAACACCAATAGCGGCTGCGAGGTCGACAAGTAACGAACTGCGTACGACGCCAATACGTACGGCGGATTAGCGCACCGGGGCGACGCAGTAAACGAGATTTGGCCGAGATGAACGGGGCGAAAGCGAAATCAAATAGAGGCGGGGCCGTGCGTCTTCCGGCAGCGGCGGGAAGCGGGCTGCCAGAGGGAGGCGGAGAATGTGGGTGGGAGGCGGGCAGAGTGGTGGGTGGCGGCGAGGCGCAAGCGCGGGGGCGGGCGAGCAGCGAGGGAGTGTGGGGCTTGCAAGTAGATGGGTTTGTGAGCGAGTGGGTGAGCTCGAGTGGATGGGTGTCGGTGGGTGAGAGGGGGTGGGTGAGTGGGGGTGAGTGGGCAGGCGTGAGAGTGGGTGGGTGTCGGTGGGTGAGAGGGGGGTGGGTGAGTGGGGGTGAGTGGGCAGGCGTGAGAGTGTGTGGGCGTCGGTGGGTGAGAGGGGGTGGGTGAGTGGGCAGGCGTGAGAGTGGGTGGGCGTCGGTGGGTGAGAGGGCGTGGGTGGGCGGGGGTGAGTGGATGGAGGTGAGCAGGTGGGCGTGTGGCCTGGCGGGCGGGCGACTGAACATGTTGGGGGGGGTGGATAGACGGACGAGTGGGCGGGCAGATGAGTAAACGGAAGGGAGAAAGGGCGGACCGAGGAGAAGGTGGGTGAGTGGGAGGTCGGACGCGAGGGCAACGGGCAAGTGAGCAAGCGGGAGGTCTCACGTCTGACGGGTGGGCGGGCCGGCGGATGGGCTGGCGAGTGGGTGGGCGAGCGAGTACAGAGGCCTGGCAGGCAGGCGAGCGGGTGGGCGGTGGTTTGTGTGCCCATTGGCTCCGAAGCGGACTGTAGAAACGGCCGTCGCTTGTGGAGATTTTCCGCGCCACTTGCACCGTCGCGTCGTCGCCCGCGTGCTCCAACGCTCGTTTTTCGCTTCGCCTGCCGCCCCTCGGCTACTGCCTTGACGTGCTCCACGCATACGCAGTTCAACCTCATTTGTCCTAGGCCATCGTACATTCCTCGGTACCCGTCCTCTATATTGGGGCTGCGACGATCCATTGCGCTGTATACAGTTTCACTATGCAGCTGTTGTTCTACGATCAAAGTGAAGGTCCTAGGACACTAGTTTCGTCTACTTTGTTGTTATGTGCTTTTCGTTGTTGTCTCTTCTCGTTCCAGAACATCTCATGAGTTTTCTTCACTTCTTTTGTCGTTTAGTTCCAACTCAACCACTTCTTTCATTTTTCTGTTTCTTTCCACCAGAATCTTCCTCCATGAAATGTTTCTTCTTCTGGGTTTCTCTTCAAGAGGGGTCAGGTAGTCTCAGTTCATTTAATCCATGATAATTCTAAAAAGAATAATCGGACGCTGAGCACATTCAATGTGACAGCACCCGTGGAAAATTTACATTTTATAAGAAGGTATTTGACCTACTTCCCACATTAGTTGCAGCTTCACTCTTTTCACTCATCCGCCAAATCATTCTTCACAGCCTTCTACAAACCAAACTCTCCACCAAGGTTCGTCCGCTCTCTTTCTCTCTCTCGTTTCTGCAGGCATCTTGGTGTCCATGTTGTGTTCACTGTCGATTATTTCTTTTGAAGTCAGAGTCCGCACCCACCTACGTCTTTTCGCTTCGAGAAATTCTTAACGATGTCTCCCTGTATTGCATGCGCATTGCTCCCTCCTTCGACATCACCCACAGAAAGATCTGTGGAAACGTTACAACAGAAAAGTACTATACTATTTGTATGTTCTCGATACGGAAAACCAAATATTCCAAAAATATGTTCCATGTCGTTCAGTGGTTATTTTCCAAGACTAAAGAATTCAGAGGTTTACAAATTCTGGAACAATACAATCTCTATTTACTGTGAATACAGAGGTACGTATATATATATATATATATTTATTTATATCTTCTATTTATCAATATCACTACGTGTAGAACGTTGTGCAGTGTAAGAGGAAATCTTGGTATCAGTCTGCCTGTAATGGCGTAACAGCTCCTGACGGGGCTGAGGGCTACCAGCAGCGTCCCGGACATGGGTTAAGGGGTACGTGTGGTTAGCACACAGACATCCCTACGTCGCACCCTGGTCTTCTCAACCTGATAAGTGAGCTTTCTCTTCGTCGCACTGCAACAGATACTAGGACATTGTAAGGAAAGAGCACACTATAATCTGCCACGACCGGGGATCGAACCCAGTGTCACTTCATGAAAAGTGAGAATTCTGCTATCTACAGTAACTTAAGTAATAAAAGACACGTAATTATATACACTGAACATATCTGTCACTCATGCCAGACACTTGCTGAGTGATATGTACTCATTAATCTTAGAATTTATAAGCCCTCTTTAATTTTCAAATTAAAAAGCTTGCTTTGAAACTTTTACACCTTTCGATATATTTATTTCAACTCACAAAAAAAATGATGAACAAAATAAACAACACAGGTGTACTCGTAGTGGATCCTGATAACGACGTAATGAGCAAATTACGGCAGATAAGTTTTCATTCCATAGATTTAAGATATAAGAAAATGAAGAGATTTTACAAAAAAAGGTTAATAAGAGCACATTACATAACACTTCTAGAGCCCACTTCTTTAAATTTTAAGCAAAAATCGTAATATTTGTTTAAGTAGAATGCTCAGATTTCTTTCTAAACGAAAATACTTACTGTATTAGATAAAGAAGTTGCCCAGTCGCTGATTTGCAAGGCTGATGGCAACGACATTCCACAACACTTTACATTTAATTTTTACTTTCTCGCTACTGCTACCACGGTAAAGAGAAAGTTATGTAATGCTGCGCAAAAAAAAAACGACAAATTTTTGGTCGAAAAACTTGTATTGTAGGACTCTGGTAACGAAAAATTGAATAAATCCAGTTTTATCCTATAATTTAAGGGGATAATCTAACACGTGGTATAGCCAGAATCCGTTTTGTAGGTCTTTGATACCGAAAAATCGATTGGTCGCAACCATATTTCCGTCCGTGTGTTTGTCTCTCTGCCTGTCTGTGAACAACAATTTTCTCCAAAATTGATTTCCTCCAATCGATGTGGCTGATGTCGTGGCTCCTTGAATTTGAAATCCTTATTTCAATTTTGGTGGGCATTAAACCTGTGGGACATTTAAAAATTTTCAAAAAAATGGCGCTATCGATTTTGATTAAATTTTGTTGTAGGATTATCAAGACATTCCAGAGAATGGTACAGGTCTCATTTTCTTTGAAAACCCTGATTTTTCGAAAATTGTAAAACTTTTGAAGATTTTTCGGCGTCTTCTTACAACTACAATTATGAAGATGCAATTTTTTCTTAATGAAATATGTTCATAAAAAACAGATCTTCAAAAAAGTTCATGTTGGATTTGTTGAAAATATGGGTATTTTTTGTGTAATTGGAAGATATAATCGCTCGCTCCCAATTTACTGCGCTACGTGAACGTAAAATGCACGTTGAGTATGAGCAATTGGATGCTACGCAAGTTACAATTTGTATATTATTTCATATTTTCTGATATTATTATTTATTATATTTATATTATTTCAATTTAAATTGCATCCTTTAATTGTGATAAATGTGAAAACGATTGGAAAATTTTGTTTTGCAATAAGACATAGTATTGAAGAGTAATGCATGTAAAACCGAGAAAGTTTAATGAATATAAAAATATTTTATTTAATTATTATGTTTTTCTATCCATTTTCATTTTCTTGCTAGCGGTATCAACAATTCTACTCGACAAAATGTGTGTCACATAAGAATTATCGGTCATTGTTGCTTGTTGTAACGCCGCACTGATAATAGAAGACGATAATGACGGCTGCCTTTCGTTCGCATTAATATAAACTAATATTTTTATATATTTGGAGAATATTACAATACTATAGTGTTAAGTAATTTCTATTAAATTTTTTGATCTATTTGAGTTTGTTTCTCAACGATATCAGTAGTATTTATCAAATTTTAGTTATTTTACTCTCTCGCATACTGCTCATGCAGTACATTGTAGGGCTGAAAAGGTAATCGGATGTGTTCCTGAATACTCTTATACAATGACATCCTTATACATACATATACAATACAATGACTTACACACCTAATACAATGAATTCAATAACAGGAATTTTTCAATTAAAATTTTTAACAAAAATCCATTGCTTCAATCTATTTAATTTTGTCACCAAATATTCTAAAATTTCAAATGAGTTCTACAAAAAATGATGACAGATGGGTTTATTTGAAGAGAAATTGTGCTATAAATAGTGTTACATAAGCATTACTAAAGGCGAGAAAGTACGTGCAGTTCAGCACCACTAGTTATGTGTAGTTAAGGATGATGAGACAATATGTGCCATCTTGTATAAAAGTGCAGTTTTCAGTTCAACATTAAGATTTAGGCATTCCTTACTGAATCTCAGGTAATATTTCATCGAAACGTGGCGAGATAACGCGGAACATTGGCGTAGTTTTCCTTCACTGGAACAATGAAAACGTGAAAAGCACTGGCTGTAATTTCTTTTCTATTCTCCGGCGTTTCTCGTACATTTGTCCCTTATAAAAATATTTGCGTTAAAAAGTATTTCAAATGATTTAATTTTAAATAAGATGATAGTGACTGTTTCAGAATGACCATCCATAAGATATGAATGGTTTGCTCTAATTAATTTTAATTAACTTTCATTTATTTTAGATTAGTGCCTCGCATAAGCAAACATTTTGATTTTCCAAAAAGGTAGTATGCATGAAGCTCGAGAACAACAAATGATTACACTTTATTTTTGAAAGAAAGAAATGTCACAAATACAAAATAACATAGTAGAGTGTATGTGGATGCAATGTATTATAATTCTTTACATATTAAGATAAAACAAAACCCATGAATAGCAAATATTTAATTTTGGGTAATCTCTTTCACCAAGCCTTGCTACGACATGACTTCGTATGCAGTAGCGCTCTGTATTTGAAAATTTAGTTGGTACTTGCAGTATGATAAAAGTCAGAATAGAGCAAAATTCGTAACTGTTTTATCGTTTTTAGATTTCTTCCGATGTCCTGGCTATCTAAAGATAACATAGATAGATCTCACATTACCGGAGGCAGCATTGTTTTCTTTCAATAACTGCATGCATTGAAAATTTGTAATATACATAGTATTTAGTTTGTCTTGTGTTATTGAATAAAGATGATTTCCACTCATTAAAGAATTCTTTCTGGCTGGAAAAAGTTGTGTGATGCAACGGAACAGTTCTTCCTAGCTGGATGTAGATTGAAACACAGAAAAAACACCACACATTCCATTTAGGCTACATAACGGGAATCGAACCCTAACCCCCCAAGAGTGGAGGACATTAATCATTACACTGCGAGACTATAATAAAAACCCTAATTTTCATTCTTATGAATGATAATCTTACCCACTCTACCGTCATGATCTGTACTCTTCCTTTACACTCATATTCACATTTCGTTCACCCATTTACCCTTCATTCTCCTATTTACTATTCATCTTTGTCTTCACTCATTACCCTACTTTTAGCCCATCACCCTCCAATTCATTCTTTATCCTCCCATTCACCCATCACTCCTCTATTCATTAATCACCCTCCATTACATTCATCACCCTCCTTTTCACTCCACACCACCCTATTTACCGATCACCCTCGTTTTCACTCACCACATTCGTTTTCACTCATCACACTCCTGTTAACCGTTTACTACCTTCCTATTCCCTCTTCAGCCTCCTTTCCACCCCTCGGTCTCCCATTCACTCTTCATTCTCCTATAAACTCTTCACTTTCCTTTTCACCCCTCACTCTCCCATCCACTCTTCATTCTCCTATAAAATCTTCACTTTCCTTTTCACCCCTCACTCTCGCATCCACTCTTCATTCTCCTATAAAATCTTCACTTTCCTTTTCACCCCTCACTCTCCCATTCACTCTTCATTCTCCTATAAACTCTTCACTTTCCTTTTCACTCTTCACTCTCCCATTCACTCTTCATTCTCCTATAAAATCTTCACTTTCCTTTTCACTCTTCACTCTCCCATTCACTCTTCATTCTCCTATAAACTCTACACTTTCCTTTTCACCCCTCACTCTCCCATTCACTCTTCATTATCCTATTAACTCTTCACTTTCCTTTTCACCCCTCACTCTCCCATTCACTCTTCATTCTCCTATAAACTCTTCGCTTTCCTTTTCACCCCTCATTCTCCCATTCACTCTTCATTCTCGTACTCACTCTTCACATTCCTTTCACCCCTCACTCTCCCATCCACTCTTCATTCTCCTATAAACTCTTCGCTTTCCTTTTCAGCCCTCACTCTTCTATTCACTATTCATTCCCCTATTCACAACGCATTCCCCCTCCTTTCAGAGCAAACTCTCTCCTCCAAGATGCCTCCTCGGGCGCTCTCCCGCAGGCGCGTCTCCACACCCGCGCCCTCCGCCGGCCCTCGTTTGAAGCCTTTGCGCCCCCGTCTCTTCCGGTTTCCATATTGAACGCGGTCCGCGGGTCTTCGCGCGCGGCGCGGCTCCGGCGCGTCCTTTGAGAGGGCGCCGCGCGCGAGTGTGAAACGCGCGCCTGATTCGCAAAGCAGCGCAGGCGGCGCGAAGCCAGCGCGCGTGAACGGCGCGTCGAGGTGTCACTGCGAAGGGGAAAGTGTTATCAGGGCGGGCGGAGAGGCTAGCGAGCGGAGAATGGTTTTGAGATGGACGTGGAAATGGGGCTCGCGTGAGACACCGTCGACTTCAACTTTTGGGATGTGCTTGCATAGCTTACTGTTTTGTGTTGGTTTGGGTACCCCATCAAGAAATACATCTGGGTTTGGGGTTCTGGCTGCTAGACACGGTGTCCAGGATGTTTTGAGGTATGTTGGAAATTTCAATCAATTAAATGCATTTATAAACTTTGCTTCTTTCGAAGGTAGAGTTGGAATTTGCTCGCTTAATAATATCACGCATGAATTACGTAACATTTTATCATAACCTTACTTTTTAAACACTCAAAATTTAATCCATGTTACTAATAATTTTTTCTCAAATTCCTACCCTTTTCTTCTTACCTCCCTTTCTCCTGGCTCACCTTTCATTCTTCCCGTCTTCCTGTTTATTTTGTTAGCTATCTACTTCTTCTTGAATACATCTGTCATATTCTTACTGCACCTTTTCAATATAGCATGACTCCACTCTTCCACCTCACCTTTACAATTTCTAAATATTGTGTCCTTCCTTGCTCTCCATTACATTCTGCCCTTTAATTTTTTTAGTTGTAAATATTGTTATCCTATTCAAGCTTGTACCTTACCTTTCCTCTATACCTTTCTACTTCCATATCAGTTCTTTCCTTCGTGTTTCTATTTTCATTATCCCCTCTCTTTTCATAATACAAGACGTGCTTTAATTTATCCCTCTAATTGCTCTTCACTCTCAAATCACCTTCTATTACGGCCTTTCAATGTATATTTTTATAAATCTTCATTCCTCTTACATATTTTACATATCTCTTCCTATCAGCTCAGTACTTTCTACTGTTAACTTCACTACCTGTTCAATATTGAGATATCTTTACCTTTATGACCATTAGGATTGGAAGGATTACCATTTGATTGCTGTACCTCTGATTTCTGCTGGTTGCAGAAGAATTCTCGAACAATGAATACAGTGAGAGATGATGGATCCATTTCTCGATCCCAAGATAGAAAATGAGTGCTAGTAGGATTGCGTAGCGTTCCGCGGTCGTCTTCTTGGATTTTGATGGAGTTGGAATTGATGAGAGGTAACCATTTCTGCCACCAGAAATCACACAGATGTTCAACTGCCTCAATAATCCTAGATCCGCCGCACATAAAACTTCGAGTCTTTTGGTCTAAGAAAATTCAGCTGCAGATTCACGAAAGGTAGATGAACATATTAGTTTACTTGAAAATAGAAGAATGTGCAGGACAGTTTTTTCATAAAACGTATTTCATTGAGTTTATCTTGAAAAAGCCTCTACATTATGATGAAAATTATTAATTTATTAAAATTATGAAAATTAAAAGTTAGTAACCAACTACAATAGTAGGTTGCAAATCCTGAATGTAGTACAAACGTTGAAAAGAATTGGCTGTGTTTGTAGTACCACCATGACTGATTATAATGTGCATATAGAAAGTGGGGATACATGACCCAATGAAAGCTCAAAAATGAGCCGAAACTTTGGTTTTTACTATGGTCATCATTTTTATTCGACCTCAGTTTAAGATAAACCATATTACGTATGGAGCTATATTATTTGAGTTTCTTATTATTTAAAACTTTTCCCTCAAAAAAATAACATGATCTCAACATAAAAGGAAACATATATAAACAAAAATTAAATATTATTTCAACAATTTCCATTTATACGAAAGCTATTTTCAGACCTTTCTTGATAATTGAGATAAATGTGCAAGTCGCGCCTGGAGAGATACAGCTAAACACACTCTCACATGAATTCTAACGCGTACGAAAGGAGCGTGACCGAGTGCGGTATGTTACATGTCGAGATAAGATAACGTTTCTTAAAGTACAGTTAAATGGGAGAGGGGCACCCTGGAAGAAATGTGGAGTATTTCTACGCTGCAGTACGACTCACGAAATTCATGAAGCAAGTATGTAAAATATCTTTACTTCTTAGGACTATTCATATCCTACATTAATGGTGTGTATGGGGCTAGCACGTGTCTTTTGGAAAAGTGAAAAAAAATCAAGGAAGTTCTGGACAAGGAGAAAAATGGTAGGAAGATTTGTTGATGAAAAAAGTTGTGCGATTAAGGAAAATTCATGTTCTTTATCTCCAAGAAAGCGTGAGGGTATGGAATGAAGAAAACATTACCCCAACCATGTGTAAATACATACAGTTTTGATTATCCTTTGTTGTGTTATCTAGCCTTTCACGAACATATATTTTCTTATCTTTTCTTTCGCCACGACTGCATTGTGTAGTGTTAAAAAAACTAAAGATTGTCTATCATAAAATGAGAAAGAATTTCTAACGTTCAATTCCATTCATTCAACGACTGAATTTAAATATTATTCCATTCAATTTCATTCAACGACTGAAATTAAATATTACGTGTTCTTAAAACAGTTTTTCTGAAAATTTCGTCTTTATTTTTGGGTACATACTTTATATGAAACCATTTAATTCCACGACATTTCTGGTGTAATTAAATATTACGTAAGAAACTAAATATGAAAGGGTATACATCCTACACTCTAAAATTAGGGCAGTTCCTACGCGAAATTAACTGAAGCCACCTGTCGAAGCATCAATTTTTGTCACAATCATCTATTAGACAGGAAAATAAATGAAGAAACTTTATTTACATTCCCACCAACCGTTTCCCACTTCGTCTCGCCCAATTCCAATCAGCCAATTCATGCTCGCTCCGACCAGATCTTTTCCTCCCTTCTTCCGTACACCTTGTTCTGTCCGTCCATCCATCCCGTTCCATCCTGTCCTGTACTGTTCTGTCCTGTACTGTTCTGTCCTGTCCTGTTCTGTCCTGTTCTGTCCTTTCCTGCACCATCCTGTTCCGTCCTGTCCTGTCCGGTCCTGTCCCGTCCTGTCCCACCCTGCACCATCCTGTTCCGTCCTGTCCTGTCCGGTCCTGTCCCGTCCCATCCTGTCCTGTTCTGTCCCATCCCGTCCCGGTTTCCTCTTTCTCACTCCTGCCCTGCCGAGATTCTCTCGGTCCTCCGAGCGAGCGATTACCGGAGTAAGGTTACACGGAGCACGTATTTCGAGAATGCACCAAATGAGAGAGGTGGTCGGGATGGGATTTAAAAAACTAGTATAAGGCAGCGTCTGCGTGTCAGGGATTGCGTTGGTTTTGTTGAGCGAGTCGCCATTGTATCTTCCATCAGCGGCGCGGTTCGAACCCCCCGACCTCGGCTTTCTGGTAGGCGAAGCGGCTCCACTGTCAGACATGTGGCCTACACGAAACTACAAATTATTGTGACGGTGGGCCATTCTTCGTCATGGGTGGAAGTTTCGAGGATAGCTCCTCCGTCTGCCGGTCGCTGCGTCCCCACACTGCTCCGTCCTGCCTAACTCCCCTTCCGCTTTATCTCGTCCCTCCCCGGCCTGCCCTGTGCAGACGCCGTCTCGCCCAGACACACCCCAGTCCCATCCAATCCGGTCTGTTCCTTTGCGGACAAGTCCGGTCCGGTCCGGTCCAGTCCGGTCCGGTCCGGTCCGGTACGGTACGGTACGGTACGGTCTCGTCCAAACCACTTCGGTCCAGTACGGTCCAGGCCAGAGCAGCCCCGTCCACCCAACCTCATCCAGCTCCGCTCAGCTCCTTCCTTTCCCCACCCTGCCCCACCTCCTCAACCTGTTTTTGTCCCATCCCTCCTACACTATCCTACTCCCACCATCCTTCTTCACTTCGGTCCGCCTTATTCCGCACCTCCTCCCATTCCTCGTTCTTCCCCGCCCCGTCCCGCTCCGCCTCGGGTGACGCAGCGCAACGGCGAGGAGGCCGCGCGTCATCTGTCTCTGGCAGCGGCCGCCGACGCCCTCGCATTTCGCGGAGGTAGATCCTGCTCCACTGGCGGTGGCGGAAACAGACGGCGGAAGCGTCAATGGAGGCAAGGAGCGCGTGGTGAAAGCAGTGGCGACGCTGATGGCGGAACGGTACGATGTCGGTGCGGATTCCATGGTATAACGGTCAGCGTATCGGGTTGTTGTACCCAACATTGCGGGTTCAAACCTGATCGAAGCCCTGGATTTTTAAGGGCGAAAAAATTCTTCGTACGCCTTCCTTTGAAGAGGAAGTAAAGCCGGCTGTCCCATGTTAGTAGATTTACTTGCATGTAAAAGATCCTCAAGCCTAAATGATGCCTCTTGAGCTAAATTCAAAATCGCCTCTTTCGTCGCCCGAGATAATACCTTCTTTCTCCGCTAGGTGAAAGGAGCGTAGCGAAATTTGCGTGGTCAGACGGAAGAGCGGGCCTGATGGCCCGAGTCTCGCCACGTAAAACAAGGCATTAACTAACTAACGATGGTGGTGGAGATGGTGAGAGGAGGAACGACAGTGAGGACTTGGGGTGGCGGTTGAAGCAGTGTGGTTGGCACAATTTTGAATCGTAATATCTTCTTTACGTGAAGAAGCTTCATCATTGTTTCTAGATTTTCATAATTTACTCTTAGGCTTCCTTTCTTTCGTTATTATTTCCTTGTTGTGCACAAATACATTACAGAATATCTCTAAACACTAATTACGTTTAGTTTTCTTTCATTTTAACTTGTTACTCTGGGAGTGCAACAAGAGGGTGGGAATCTCCTAGGGGAGAGGGGATGGAGCTAAGTACGAGGGCAACGTTGCGGCGGTGTTGGTTCTGCTGGTGGTGGAGGTGACGTAGGAGTTTCGGTAAGAGAACTTTGCGGGTGAACAGAGAGAAATGTAGGTGACAGAATGAGATGAAACGGTGAGAAGTTACGAGGAAGTTCTGTAGAAGCTTGAGGAAAAGGGAGTGAAGAGTAGCTTCGTTAACGAAGGTCTTTTGTAATGATGGTTTTAATATTAATTAACGAGAACAAATATGATTACTGTGTATGACTCTGACAAGTACTTCACCTTGAGAAATCATGATAATTACGTGGTACTAACAAAAACCCTGTGACTTCT
The DNA here is from genome assembly GCA_031308135.1 of Acheta domesticus. Taxonomy (NCBI): domain Eukaryota; kingdom Metazoa; phylum Arthropoda; class Insecta; order Orthoptera; family Gryllidae; genus Acheta; species Acheta domesticus. The sequence continues at coordinate 20,068,667 of JAHLJT010008756.1, read as the reverse complement.
TTCTTAAAGATTCCAATAGGAATACATTCTCTTCAGTTTGCTGATATCCGAAATACTAAGTATTTAAAAACATATTGTTATGGGTTTTTGTTTGAAATTCCAGTCTAACGGCATTTCTCATTTCACTAAAATTATTTATAAACCTTCAAATATTAGAATAGAATTAAACATGGAAGGTTGTTTTGGATTCCAACGACATTGGAATAAATCTAGAAACATGAGCATGGAACCAAACAATAAACTTTTTCTGGTAGAATAAAAAATAACTAAAAGAACGTTCAAATTTATAAATGTTTAAGTGTTTGAATGATTGCTTTGTAGCTCAAAGAGATTTGAAGGAGTCTGAAAATATGGTCCTGAAACCAAACAAACTTTTTGTGCTGGAATAAAAAATAACTGAAATAAGTATTCTCTGTGCTATCTCTAGATTATTGATGAACGAGACAATTTATTCATTCAATTAACATCTCTGAAGTGCTTATAATCTATGTTTGCGTTCGCTATTGAATCATCTATTCTAGAGTTTGGCAATTCACATCCTTTACGATTTCTTAGACAATTACTACTGTCGACATTTTCCTAAAATGAAATTAATGAAACAGTTTTTAATACGTTAAAGTATGGCAGTTTTAGTTCGGAAGTCAACAGATATGAGAGAACTTTAATTTTCTTGGTATCATGAATGAAGACGCGAATTTACAAATAATAACAAATAATCGATCACTAACCTTTCCAGCAAAATTTGACCGTTAGAGAGGAGGCTCCTTAAATAAATGTTACAAGATGACGAAAAATGTCCATCAACTCTAATTGTGATAATTATTAAGAAATAAAATATGTTTTCCATAAAGTCATTTTAGTTAATATCTTAAATTACAAAATACAACTTACACTTCACATTTGAATTACAGAATACAGGAAAATGTTCGGGCATTGATTTTGTTCACTTTCTCATAAAATATATCTTGTAAAGTTATTTATTTAAAACGTTTACCCCTCTTTTGAGCTGCACAGGTTTTCAAACTTGCTAAAAATGTATCTCACAATAACTTCATTAATTTATATCCTTCGGCTGGAAATGTCAGAGTTCTCCCTCAGATATTTCTTACACGTTTTCTAGCCTCCTTTACTTGCCTCCTGTCCATTAGTGTCAAGTACCCTTGTCTTGTCTCTCATTCTCGTACTCACAAACTACACATTCCACCCTCACCGAACCCAACTTTCAAGCAAACTAAGACTTCAAAAAGCTATTTACTTCTGTGAGAAGGGACATCTAATGAAGAAGTTACGCCGGTCTTCGATTGATGTTTGATCTTGCTCCGCAGGCCGTTGACAATGTCTCACAGGTCAGTAAACCTAACGAGAATGCTGTGAAAATAGTGAAACAAACGGATTTTTCTTTTATAGAAACATTGTGATTAAATCCATCTTTGTAACTTCAAAAATAATTTAATCCCCTCCCAGCTGAGAGACTCTATAAAATTATTTAAACCCTTACGCCCTTGAAAGATAATTTAATTCCCTACTAGTTGTGAGACTCTATAAGTCACTTAATAACACAGAATTTGACACTGCGACCCGTCATAAGAAGATACTGAATCAACCATATCTTCTGATTACTTACATTTCATCTTCTATTCGAGTTCAGAATTTTTAAGGATGACCGCTCATTAGAGGTCAATGTACGAAATGTACTTGAACTCTGGCCGCAAAAACAGTTGCCCCCTCAAAAAAAAGGGGATTTCTACTGGTGTTTTATGAATCGTTTATTAGGAAAAACAATTGTTCCACGAAATAGTGGTCGTTATGGAGGTGGCTGTTTAAGAGAGGTTGCCGTTGCTACAGGTTTAACTCTGTGGTGAAATACTTGGTGATTTATCTCTGATTTAAATACAATTACAAAGTTACATTAGTTGCGTTATGTGGTATTCGATCCATCAACATTGCCTGCAAAAATTGTTATCGCAGCCGTTTTCATTATTTTACCATCTCTTAACGTAGATATTTGTCGGGGGTTGGTAAAACTGCGAATCAATTGGTAAACCTATATATATTTTTCTTTTTAAATTTTCACCAAAAAGGAGTAACAATTCCATACGACATAAGGGGGAGAAGATAATTTGCCCACAGTTTGAGTTACAGAATCTCTACCTCATTCGTTTACAATATATACTTGAATTATGAAGGTAGCACCACAACATAGCAACAAAGCTTGGTTACGAAAACCAGAAAACGATACATTTTTGCTGCCAAGTTCTTCCTCCCCTCCCCTTTCCTCCCCCACCTTTTCCGTTGTGTCACAACTATCACCCTTTTTTTCCTGCCCCTACTTCACCCGCAGCTCACGGGCAGTCGCGACCGCTGGGCTGCGCTCTGGCCGCACACAGGGCAGCCGGCGCGGCCGCGCGCCCGTAAACCGCCACTGGCTAACGACCAGGTAATGTTTCACGCGAGGCGAAAAGCAAACCTCCAAATGGCCCAGGAGCTTCGCGCCGCGCCGGCCGCCGCGCAGACCTGGGGAAGAAAGCGAAGCGGAAGGCACATCGCGGCAGCGCGTGATGGACACTGGGAACTTCGCTTCAGCCCCAGCGAGATTTACACTCCAGGCGAATGCCGGAGCAATACCCTAACAAAGGGACCGCGCGCGATCTTTCCTTCCTCTTCCTTGTCCTATCCTCACCCCTTACACACACTAACATACACTACACTACCACACATGCTGGGAGACAGATTAGCGAATGCCAGAGCAGTACCCTAACAAAGGGACCGCGCGCGATCTTTCCTTCCTCTTCCTTGTCCTATCCTCACCCCTTACACACACACTTACACTAACATGCACTATACCACCACACATGCCGGGAGACCGGTCGAGAGCTTACAGCTTGTCCCGGCTGGGGCGGTGCCCCGCTGATGGGAGATACCTGGTTGAGGGGAAAACCCCGCTAGTCGACGGTAGGTCAGCGCCAGATCTCGCCATCCAGCGGGGAAAAGATCATCGCCACCTCCCGAGGAAAAACACGCACTACACTGACGGGAGTAATGACCAAAGTAGTTGACGTGCCCGGAAACACGAATCAATCAATCAATCAAACCCAGCGAGATTTGTTAATGATAGGTTTGTAAAGAAAACATTCTAGTATTACCATAGCACATGCTTTTTCGCATTATTTGTAACTGCTACGCAATGGTATACAATTGATTGATGGGTGCGTCAACTACTTAGGTCATTAGTTCCGTAAGCGTAGTGCGTTTTTCTCGGGAGGCGGCGATGATCGTTTCCCCGCTCGATGCGAGATCTGGCGCCGACCTACCGTCGACTAGCGGGGTTTTCCTCTCAACCACATATCTCCCACCAGCGGGTAACCGCCTCAGCCGGGACAAGCTCTAAGCTCCCGATCGGTCTCCCGGCATGTGTGGTAGTGTAGTGCATGTTACTGTGTGTGTGTGTGTAAGGGGAGAGGATAGGACAAGGAAGAGGAAGGAAAGATCGCGCGCGGTCCCTTTGTTTGAGTACTGTTCCGGGATTCGCCTGGTGTTGATCGGAGAAACGAAGGAAAACTACCGATCAGAGCAGCCGGGCGCAAGAATTCTTCTCCAGACAGCGACTGAATTCGACATTGCTGACTAGCTAGTGTCGAAACGTCTGCCGCTGTCGGAACTCGAACCTAGGACCTGCCGATCAGAGAGACTGCAGTTGATGCACTGAGCCATCTCTCCCGGTGGGTTATACTTTTACTGAATTGAGTTCCCAACCTCTTAGTTTTGGATGATCAGGTCCTGCGTTGTCCACCTTCCCCTTAATCTCTGATGTGAAGAATCGGGAGGTTACAGGGGGAAAACTGGTGGCTAGTTAGCAGAGAGTTTCTTCTTCTGGCGCGAAAATATGCGTACATACCAAAAGATGTTACTGAAGTAAATAGATAAATACAGAAATCTGTATTTATCACTTGAAAGGTTTCCATTTTAAGAATATCAAGCAAATATTAATGAATGGAGTCAACACAATCTAAATTTAAAATGTAGTGTGCTTCGGTATAATAAAATTGAGAAAGCAAAATACTATAAACAAGTTGTAGCGCCGAAAAATCAAATTGGTCATTGTGTTAAAATTCAGGGTTTGGTGACAATATTATCGGTAATTAATGTTGTATTATTGACTTCTTGGTCGAACACTAGTAACTTTACATAGACTTACATTTTAGCTTGTTTAAAATTCTTTCCTAATGGTAATTAAAAATATTTAATGAAACTGGCACATCTCCTACATTGTGCACACAACCACTTTAAAAGTACTATATTTTTTTATTTTTTCATATTTTCACGTTTATTTTGTCCTGTGTGATTTTGAAAGAAAAGGTAATAAAGTGCAAAGTTTAAAAGTGATCAAATATTAAAATGTATTATCAATTAATGATTCAAAGTCTTGTATATTACAAGAAGTGGGAATTTGAGTCAAAAATATTTTAACTTTAAATAAGTACTTCATACGTTATACTATTTCTCTTTTTATAAAAACAATCTTTCTCTAGAAATAATGAAAGGGAATCTGTTATCAGTGGATAGATTTTAAATGAAAACGCGTTAAAAATATTAGAAGAAACATTTCCTGAAAATAAAAATCCAAACATGAATAATTCCATTAAAGAACGTATTAACCAGATTGCGAATAACTAAAACCATTTTATGAAATGAAAGTTCCTTGAGGGGGCAAGGACATGTAAGAGCATTTAAATTTAAAGTTATCTAAATGAGATCGGATCTGAAAGGATCGGACCGGACCGGATCGGAATCGGACCTACCGCATTGATATGATCGAGAGGTGATACCCAATTGTCAGTCAGCAGTTCTGCGGCGAGAAAAAGTAGGGCTTAAAATTAAGGACTGAGATATGATTTTCGCGAATTGGTACTATTTAATAAAAGTACTGAATAGTATGTTCAACTCCAATTAAGAAAAGCATACTCTCAATTTTTCGACTTGTACATTGAATACCAGACTTTCTGTCAACTTCAACTAGTTACGCCGTCCGCTGTGGCTTTAAAGTTAGGAAAATCAACGGAATTATTTACAACATTTGTGAGCAGTTATTGCTCTCGTGGTTGATTCCGCAGATCTCCATAGAGCTGCCAGGCGCTTCAGCGCAGGCGCTGTGAGCGGCGGGCGACGGTGGAACTGATTTTCCGCGGAGTCTAAGCATGAAACATCCGCTTTACCTCCATCGATTGTCCTCCCGCTGGATGCGGGGGAGTGGGACATTGGAAGTGAGGGCGACGGTGGCGGCGGCGACAGCAGAGACGGCGGGGAATTCTACGGCTGCGATGTTGGCGGGGGTGGCAATCTGTGTCGCAGGAAGAAGGGATTCATTTATTTATTTGGTCAAAAAACAGTAAAGACAGTATATGATGCAGAAAAAAAGCGCGAGATTAGCAACATTATTTGAAAAACTAGATATTTTCGTACCCGAGTTATAGAAAACATACTTGCAATGGTAAACGAACTGCAGATGTGGTTTTTCTGCATTGCTAACAAAATAGTAATTCACCCACAGCTCTACTCATACCACTAAAAACAAGGAGTGCTCAACAAAACGTGCGCATAGTGAAGCTGGCATGTACGCATAGTGGTATAGTGAACATAGCTGGCATGTGGCATAGCGTAGTGCATACTGGCGTAGCTGACATGTAGGCGTAGTGAAGCTGACATCAAGAATGACATGTAGGCCTGGTTGGGGTCGGCGTGGCGGGAAGGGGGACGGCGGTGGTGGAAGCGCCGGCAGGGCGGGGGGAAGGGGATGGGGGCGGTCCAAGGAGTGAGGATGACAGAGGACGTGGCATCGGACTTGCTAGGGGCCTGGAGAAGGGACTAATTATAACAGAAAACCAGGCGTGAAAGACGTTCTACAAGGAGGAGGAAGGAACTTTTTTAAAAATCTGATATAATTACCTAAAAAGATGTACTTCTAACAACAAATCTTGATTATCGCTGGAAGAGTTAACTTCGTTAGTTTCGTAAACGCCTAACTAAGAAAATAAAAAAATATGTATACGTCATAAAATAAAAATATAATAGCCAAGAGATGAATGTAAAAATAATAAAACGGTTAATGAAATAGTGAAGTGTGGAAATACATTAATATTAAAACTGAAATAAATTAATAAAAAAGTAACTTTATGAAGGAAAATTAAAGTAAATGAACAACAAATGAGTAGTTTACGAACACATCTTAACATTTTTTAAAAGGCTTATGCATAAAAATACGTCTAATTAAATAAGGATTCTAATATAAATACCATATTTAATATTGTCCCTGTTGTTTAGTTTAGTTATTTAGGAGTGTTAATTTTGTAGTGTACGGATAGACGTATTCTACACATAAATATTACTATAAATATAATGTATTTTAAACGTAAATATTATTATCAATATAAATTTGATTAAGGGGTGAGTGTTGTATTATGCTTCGGAAATGAAATATTCTCGAGTGTGGGCAAAGTATTCCTGACGAGTGCTTTATTATCACACTTGTTGACAAGACTTTTATTGCTCCTACACACATCTATTATGATCCATTGTTGACCATTAAGATCTCGATCAGGTTTTCCCCCATCTCGATTACGTTTTTTGTCGTTTCCCTGATCCTTTGAGTAAATGCTGAGATAGTCCCTTGTTTTGCTTCTGGACATAAATGTAACTTCATTATTTGTGCACGTCTTCTAAATTTCAGTGGGAAATATAGTTATTCAAATTATCGTTTTCCATATTCTCGTGGCATTCCATATAATCGTATTATTCTTTCATGAAGAACATGATGAGGGTTGAGGGCACAAATTTGTAGTTAATTTACCTTAAAAATAGATTTTATTACATAGGAGCGAATATTTTGTCAACAAAAATTGAAAAAAAACGCTCTTTTTTTGTTTTCAAAATGCGACTAGAATACAGTTTAGATTAGAGATCACAGAATTATGAAAACGTGCACAACTTTCACTACTCCCCATAGCTCGTTACACACAGCTTTTAACTGTTTTTGACGTAAATATAATAAAATAAATAAAAAGTTGGTTAAAAGCCAATTAATGTTGAACAATACTTTTAAATTCTTAGTAACTTCAAATTTACTTTTAGCATGTCAAAACTGCGATTGAATTTTTAAACCAACACGCCACTTGTCGCCATAGAAACAGGAGAGTAGTTCGCTTCTTCGCGTGTTCACATACTGTCCCTTTCCGTTCTTGTTTAAATCATATATATTGTGTGAGTTACCTCTGCTTGCAAATGAGCACATAGTTGAGGATTACAGTAGTGCCAAATTTACCTTCATCTCTAAATTTATAACTTTTCAATCATTCGATGAATAATTTAAAATATCCGGCATAATTTTCAAGTAGAACATGTTTCAGTAAGATGAATTTCTGTTGAAGTATTCACACATTGTTCCCTCGGATTACATTTAGTCACTTATTATCCATTGAATCGTTATAAAATGATAATGAGTAATTACATTTAGCGTCGAAGTAAACAATAAATCAAGATTCAGTCACAGAAATAACGGGTCAGGGAATCTGTAGCAGTAACTGGCACAATTTTGAACAAGCATAGTCTTTTAACTTGGAGAAACATCTTGGCATTTTATTTCTTCCATGTTTACCCATTTTTCTCTTGAGCTTTAGTTACTTTGTGCACAGCACTTGTTATACACAGGGGTATTATGTAATATCACTAAATACTAATTACGTTTAGCTCCTCTTTACTCTAAATTTCCTTCCAAGACCAGAACTAACTGGTTGTGAACTCTGTCGCAATTGCTGGCACAATTTTGAGTAGTAATGTCTTCTTTACTTGGAGAAGCATCATCATTGTTTCTAGATTTTCATAGTTTACTCTTAAGCTTCCTTATTTTGTTATTATTTCCTTGTTGTGCCCGAATACATTGCAGAATATCAATAAACGCTAATTACGTTTAGTTTTCTTTAATTTCAAATTTACTTTTAAGCCAACAATCAAAAGGCTAATCAACAATCAATAAAATATATCGCAATAACAAGCACAGTTTCGAATTTACAGCTTCTCGCGCCCGCAAGGAACAGTTGAATGTGGCTGTGAACGCAATCACGGCGAGCCGGTGCTTACGCATTGACTGTCCCTCTCAGCCGTCTGAGAGGGTCAGGAGAGGGCTTGAGTGGAGAGCGCCGGCACCTGGTTGCGTGGCCGCGCGGCTCCTACTCCAGCCAGCGAAGCGCGCAATGGCTCTGCGTAGACCCACCGCCGATTTCATTGGCGGCTCTCCTACCTTCAACGCGGAATTTTGTCTTGAGACGGAACGTACGTTTTATTTAACATTTATTTATTGTCAAAAAACAGTAAAAACTGTATATGACGTGTGGGGAAAGATTTATCTGCCACATTTTCTTGAGGACCAGAATAAAAAAAAACAACAACGAAAAAATGAATTTAGAAAATAATTATTTTAGAAAAATAAAAATATTTGAAAAATGTTTGTTCCCGAGTTACAAGAAATCAATTTCAACGGTAAATGAACTACAAGCAAAAGCAGTGCTCAACAAAACGTGCGCACAGTGAAGCTACATTTACGTCCAGAAGCAAAACAAGGGGCCATCTCAGCATTTGCTCAATGGATTAGGGAAACTGAACAAAATCCTGATCGAGAAAAAAAATGTCACTTCTACTCGCGGATATCGGTAATAGGCTTACATTATGAAATGATGACGTGAAGATGCACGAGTGTGATATTACGATTCGAGCAAGGAACGAGCGAGTATCGTAAACTTCACACGAGTGTATTAATACCAATTACATCGAGTTTCATACGTTACATTTTCTACGTCTTTTATAAGTTACACTTTTACATCGAATCGTTTTGTGGCAGTTGGCATGCAGTATTCTGCCAAGGCCACCTAGCGGACAGCTCCCTACCCACCGTAGGTGGTTTTATTTCACCAGACAGAGAGCCAGGAAGTACAGAAGTTTCTGAAGTAATTTCGACGTCACCATCTTTGCTTTTACACTTATTTCTGGTGGATTCCTGTATCATAATGGCAACTGTACCGAAATGGGTATCATTCCGCAGCTGGTTGAAGCCATTAAATAACAGCGTTATACAATGGGAGTAGAAAAATATTTGTCCCCGTGATGTCCCCAATCAGAGACGCATACCATGTACGCATGTGGAACCACTGAAGGGCTTCGGAGTAAAAGATGGTAAAGTTATAGTTTCTGTGAAATTCAAATTTTCGTACACTTTCGTTTTCTGTCCATGCGCTGTGATTCTCAAATAGTCCATGTTATTGCGCATTGATGTTCATCGGCTGTTATCATCTTTGAGTAACGCATTTAAACACCTTTCAGCGCAATTGTTTACTTGTTTATATCTCGCAGATATTTCCACATCACCATGTTTTACTTCCGAACCCTTCAATTCATTGGCGGCTCTCCACTATTCAACGAGGAATTTTGTTTTAGATGGCAGGTTCGTTTTACTTCTATTGTCCTGTATTTGTACCTAGACGTTAAAGATTTTTCAAAGAAAAATTCATTCAGAAACGTGATCCGTGGTTTCACGTGGACTCACGGTGAAATTCATTGGGGACTCGGCACCCTTAATGCGGAATTTTGTGTCGAGAGAAAGTAACATCGCTTCTATTTGCATATGTTCGTTCTTAGGCGTCCTGAGATTTTCCCTCTGCAGCGGAATGCTCTATAGAGTCGAAAGGTTTCCTTAACGGCACCCAATCTTCTACTACAGTGTGTCAAACTCTCTTGCCCTTAGGATGTTACAGCGTCGAACCCCAAGTTTCACTTTGAAGGTTATGAAATAACAATATGCCCATTTAAGAAATAAGGGATTGTGTAACACTTTATTTATCCTGTCTTGTTTTAGAATGTAGGAGATTACACAGTCTACTGTGTAGAGTATGCTACAGAGTAACTTTTGTATCCTACTCACCCCTCTTTACGAGTTTTAGAGATGTTCCTTGTGAGCTCTCGTGGGAGCTGTCTGATTGAGTTGTTTCGTCAGGGCTTCGTCAGAACTTCTTTTCCAATCTTTTTCTGCAGTCGGCTTGCGATTGCTCACTACAAGCCCACTTTCTTTCAGAATGTGTTTATGTATGACACAGGTAAATTGCTGATAAGGATCAGCAGAAATGTATTAGGAAGATTGCTGGTAACAGATTTGCACATTGAAATATAATTTCAAAGTGGGTAAAAGTAAGGAATTGCAACAGAGCAACAGGAGAATATTTCTAGCCTCTATTATAATACGAATACAATTTAGTTTGCATTGTCATTGTCGTTTGTATCTTCTACAATTCTAACGACTTTCGAATCTCGTTTGCTATGAAAACGAGGGTTTGCTCGACGAGGCAAAATTCCCCCGTAATCGCCACCCTGTTACACTGTGACACTGTACAAGAAATGAATCAAAGCATTTTATCTTCATTTGTCACATTTTAAGAATGTACTAATGAACTGTGTGAACGAATTAATGACAAATCACGAGAGAGTACGAGTACAGTACGAGTGAAACTAACGAATACATCAGAACTAACGAACCGTCTGTAGGTGCTGGAGACGTGAATACATTTTAATCTTTCCAGTAGAGAAAGCCCTCATCGCTTCTACGATTCTATCGAATGTCGCGTCTCGATTTCCGTGCAAACTCTCGTCGTGCGAGTCGAATATTTGCTTCTTTTGAACCCCGCGCTCCATCACGGCTCGGCCCACTGTTGGTCGGAGGCAGGCTCCGGTGAAGCTTCAGTTCGGAGAGGGAGACGACGCAATCAGTTAACGAGGCGAAGGCGGTGTAACGATTCTATCAGGCGCGCTGCCGGTCCGGATAGGACCCCGGCAACGGCGACAGGAACGCGATGGGAGCGCCCCACCCCGCCCCGCTCCGCCCCCCTCAACCCCCGCCAGCGCACCTGCCGGCAGGTGAGTGAGTTAGGCAGCGATAGAGGCACTCGACCGAGGAGAACGCCGCGGCGGGGGCGGAACGAAGACGGACGGCGGAGGCAGGAGGAGAGACTGTGCGATGGGGTTCAGCTAGAAGAATGAGGGGAAGGTGTTAAATCACTACAGGTTTTATAGACTTGAGTGTTTTCGAAAGAAAGTGAAGCTAATAATGATCGAACACCGGAGGTTTAAGAAATAAATATTCAACGAAAAGGAGACAAATTCTCGGACTTGCAACTTACAACTTACATTTTTAGAAGCTGTACAATAGAATAAACGTGAGAGAAAAGGTGATGGCGGGAGCGGAGCGGTATGTGGTGGGCAGAAGAACAGGGTAGGAGAAGGTGGTGTAGAAGGTGAGGCAAGATAGAGGCTGTATTGGGGTTGGGACGGGGTGAGTGAGGGAATAAGGACAAAGGGAGTAGGAAAACACTGAATGGGCAGTTGTAGCTTGCAAAATGGGGATGGAATTGAAGACGTGATGTGGTGTTCATAAAACGCCAGGTTTAAAAATGTAAGTAAGCCTAAGAAGAATCGATCGCAGCAGGTTTTATTTTTACAGACGACTTTAACGAAAAATAGACTGCCACAATTTACGTCTTTTGCTTTAAAGAACGATTGACAAGTGTGGTCCGGGGCACAAGTGAAGATGGGGGTTGAACTGGAGACAGTGGCGGAGGCGGAATACTCGGACTAACATAATAATTGGTAAGAAAGCAGTTTTTCCTTGGACAGTTCCATGTAAATCTTAAATGCATTATTACCAGATAGGATTTTTATAATTCGTTGATGGATATAATAATAGACTAAAAGAGAAGTGATAACTTTAAAATTGAATCGAACATGCAAAATACTCTACGAATTCCAAAATTGTTCTCGTGAAGATTTTGAACATAGTGTGTGTCATATACAAAAATTTTAACACATAAAAGAGATTTCCACCAAAAAGGAGTATTAAAAAAAGATAAAAGATGACGTGGTTAGATCTAGGGAGATGAGATGAGCAAAAGAGCTCATATGAAAACAAAAGAAGCAAACGACGATGCCATTGTGTGGTGGGGCGAGACTCCTTGGAAAACTCTACATAGTAGTCATGATGGAAACGCAAGTGAATTATCTCAGTGGAAACAAAACAAACTATACAATAATGAAAATGAAATGTTGTGAATGATATTATAATCTACTAACGTAGCTTTTGTTACATAAAAGCAATAGAAATTATGATAGACACTCTTGATTAAAAAATAACTAAGTTACCTATGAACGAATATAGGAGAATTTCACCAAGAACTGTATATGTTATTCACAATCTACGTACATGCTTACTAGAAAACTTCTGTAGTGTCTAGTTTCATATCAGTAAATCTGGTAAAGTACGTGACAATACTTGATCAAATTTTTACACACACGACATATATTAAAACATCGGCGCACTTGTAGAAGTAGCCTAAGATGAAGAGTACGTTTGATGATGTCTCATGATTCTTAAAAATGTCTAGAGAATATTCTGAAAGGCGCAGATGATTGGCAAGGAAGAATTGTCTGCAGATGTGACCGGCCTAGAGACAGAGAAATAAAATTATTAAAATTGTATTAGTGATTTTCGAAGAATTTGGATGAAATGCACCTTTAATTTTAGAGAAACAATATTATATGGAGGCGTTATCATAGTGGTACAACTCCATTTACACTCACTTCCAGATATTGATCTCTTAAGTTGAATGATTATGAAGAACTCGGGGATGGAGTTAAACAAAAAAAGTGTGTTTTTCTCTTATAAAATACTTACTTATTTGTCTGAAAAGGATGTAAATAAGCATACGGTATGCTTCGCGGGAATTTTGGGAGGGGTAAAGACTTATACTACCGAAAAATGAGATTAGAGGGCCAAATTTGTAAAGTTGTTCTATGAAAAGTTGGAAATGAAGACAATAATAATTTATTAAAACAGAATAAATATTAAATACTATAAAAATAAGGATAGGATAATATAAAAATAAGGATAATAATATAAAAATACTATTGAGGCATATTCAGTTTTCTTTATCTTCTTGAAATCGTTCGGTTCCTACCTGCAGACCAGTGAAATAAGCGTGATTAACGCTTGAAACGGAAACAAATCAAGCATATCCTGTTTCTTCTCATTAACGTTCGTTTACTCTGGTTGTAAAATTTTATGATCACAGTGTTTCGCTCATTTTCTGTTTGGTGTTATTTTCCAAGAATCGTTGCATACACCGCTCTCGTGCAACGTGATTTCATTTATGCCGAAATGGTACATTTTTTGCTGGGGACTATGATGTGGCTGAAGCAATGTTATAATATTACCGCTGAACACAGTACATACTATCTAAAAAATTAAAGAGAACGCAAATAATATATTTTTCACTCATGCTTATACAAAGGATCGACCATAATAAAAACAATTTTGTAATGTTATCTTCTCACTATGAAAACATACAAGACACAGATAGATGATTAAAAGTATCCTCTGACGCTGTCTACTCTAACGTCAATTACAAGAGTATCATAAATCACACATCTTCTATTTAATAATTTACTTATTTATTTTCAAAAATCAACTGTAGGTGATGTCGAACTTTGTATGTAAATAAAATAGTACATTACGAAACGATGATGTAATGATGGATGTTAGTACACGAGTGTGATATTACGATACGAGCTCGTTCCTCGCTCGTATCGTAAACTTCACACGAGTGTATTAATACCCATTAAATCGAGCTTCATACAGTACTTTTTCTACGATTAATGGTAACTTTTATAAGTTAAACTTCTCCACTAAATCGTTTCATGGCAGACGAATTACAAGATTCAGCCAAGGTTATCTAGCGGACACCTCTCTACCCGACACCTGCAGATGGCTTTCTTTTACCAGAGCGCCTGCGAGGGACTACAAAAGTTGCGGCAATAATATTCCGACGTCACCATTTTCGCATTTTCTCTCATTTCTGGAAATCTCAACACTACCAGAAAGAACTACCATTCACTAAATATTTTAAACTGAAGAATTGGCCGGTTTTTAAGGACAACCACACGGAAGCAGCAAATAACACAAAATGACTTGCGTTCAGATCTTAACATCACTCAAATGTTCTCTGCAATAACTACCACTGCGATAGTCAAATAGGATCAAAGTGAAATTACGATCCAATTTATTTTTAATAATATTTCACGTAAAAATTACTACTAATAAAATAAATTAAAACTGAGAAACAAAATATAATATTGAATGCAATTTTAAAATTCGCAGTCGAATGAAACATTTACTGCAACGATTCTCAATGATTAATGAAGTGCCAATACTTGGTTTGTAAGAGTCTCTGTGATTGGTCAAGAACCTGTTTCATAATGAAAACTGTATCGAAATGTACTTATATGGCTATCCTTGTACTCGCTTGTATACGCTCTCACATGTATCGAAATGACTATCATTATGCAACTGGTTGCAGCCATCCAATGACAGCATTATACAACGGGAGTAGAAAAAGGTATATAATTTCCCAATCGTACGAATTTTCTTAAGTTCCAGAATCTTGCTACATTACTTTGCCCTACTAAATTGAATTACTAATACAGGTATTAAGATGCATGGTTCAAAACTAGAAATTTTCACTCCAGAGTAATAGAATATGCACTTGAAACGACAAACTAACTACATGACATTGATAGTATTACTGACAAAATAGCTCCGCTAGGGTATGATATTCATACAATTCTATGAAATAGGATTGTGAGTGTGATTAATTATTAAACAAATAGAGTTATAATGAAATCATAAAAAACTTAAAAAGCGGAAATGAAACTCTCCATGAGCATACTGAAGAAGATTCTTATTTAGTTTTGATATTATGTAGAAGGACCAACATTTTGAGATTTGATGTCGAGAGGAAATGTTCCCGAAATATTTCCACATTTGTTTAATGCAATGACATTTTAATCCACTATAGAAAAATATTCCTGGCTTGTATCTAAAGAAACCCATTGCTCTACTTCATGGTGTGTTTGCGTTAACGTAAACTTGCTTGCGATAACGTAAACTTTCCTACATAAGCTTGGTTATATGAACTTTCCCGTTTACATCTTATATTTACATTAACGTTTATGTTTACCATTTTTAATGATTATATTGAATAACATGAAATCAAGAACGTTAAGCATACTTGTTAGCCGCGCACGTGTTTTTGAGCCCTCATTTCGCTAGATGCGAGAGAAGAGGTGGGGGGTTGGTTATTTCGACGACAGGACTCTAATATGAAATCTGTGGCTCGTTTTTCGATGCAAAATACGAGTAGTTTCTATAATATGTAATCACTTATTCATAAATCAAATAAAGTTAGTAAAGGAGTGGGCGTAGGTATTCCAGGGCTCCGGAAAACTGTGGGAATAATTCCATTACACTAAATTAGCTTTCAGGTCCGTATTCATAGTCGACTCTTATTTTTGAGGAACACTTAAGTGTTTTCTTATTCGTATTTTCAATTCATAGTTGTCACTTAAGTGTTTGTTTAAGCAATGACTTATTGTTATAAACGAGCTCACCTGTACCCTTAAGTAAACGCTTGTTTTTCGACATGGATAACATAAATGGTTTTTGATGAGTTTTTGGAATATATTGAAATAGCAAATATTCTGTAAAATAGAGGACCATGTCTCCAAGAAGCCTGCAGGTGGCTTGGGAACCCGATGGAATTACTGTCAGAGACACTCGACAGTTGAACCGGAGCAAGGCCGATGATGGAAAGGCCCGAGGAGGCCTTGGGTGGGGGGGTAGGAGAAGCGAAGACGGAACGAGATAAGGAAGACGAATGGTGCTGGATCGTGCAAGAAGGGCCGATGTTAAGAAATCCCAGTAAGATTAGGTACCACCAATAGAAGAGGTTTTGAGTGAAGAGAAAAGAAATTTAGATTGTTTATTAAGACTATTGTGAAGCATATGTTAATGTTAATGATCAGCAATAATCAAATAACAATAATGCCTTGCAGGATTGTTATTTATTAAGCAGGATATTTGCGTGCAAAATATCCTGCTTAATAAATTATCATGTGGCAAAAGATATTCAGCGTAGAGAGATATATAATAAAAAGAGTAGATTGTATGGAAATATTGACAACACTAGCTGAAACCACAAGATAAATCAGTAGAGCAGATTAGAATAAAACGTGGTTTTTGGAATTCCTTGTTCAACACGCTCACAAATATCTGATTAAGATTAAAGAACACTTATTCATTTTTGTTTTATCAAGGCTCCTGCAAGTAAAGCACACACAACACTATACAGAGAAGGCTTTGCAGACGTCTTGAGCTTGGAGGCTTGCAGAGTATGCATGCACAGAGGCGGGCAGAGGTGCCAGTTACTTGAAGGCTCATAAAGTAATACACGTAAGCACGCAAGCCGAAGGATCTCCACTGAGATTATCAGTAGAGCAGTACACGTTTTGCGTTTGCAAACTTTACAATGTTATAGTTTCGATTATATACAAAGAAGTTCTAATTTTCAGTACTGTTGTCCTGCGATATGAGTTCTTACTATGTTACAACGCGAAAAAACGAGATATTCTACAGCCGAATATTTTACGATCCCGAAAGCATCTTAGCAAAGTCTTGACCAGATGCGAACTTCCAGTAAATCCAAAGAGTCTGCCGA
Source organism: Acheta domesticus (assembly GCA_031308135.1). Lineage (NCBI taxonomy): Eukaryota > Metazoa > Arthropoda > Insecta > Orthoptera > Gryllidae > Acheta > Acheta domesticus. The sequence goes on along the minus strand of JAHLJT010008756.1, from coordinate 20,052,030 downwards.
GATGAAAGACGTTTTAGGACGGCATAAAACCTACTGGGAACGAAAAAGAACGTAACTGACGAGCCCAGTCAAGACATTATCTCACGAAACACACGAGATAAAAGCGACGAGAGACGCGGCAGGCTCGTGCGGAGGTCTGAGACGCGAAGAGGAAAAAATAAAGTCAAAGTCTCGGAAGCCCGCCGGTGCTGCGAAGGTCGCGCTCGCCAGAAAAGAAAGCCGCATTGTGACTCGCGCCATTGATCTGCTTCGGGGAATTCGTCGCCTGGAAACACGTGTCGCTCCTCAGGTGTTGGAAGCCTCGACTGCGGGTGGGTAAGTGTGCTTGAGGCTGGATGGCAGAGCGTTGAGAAAACAGAACGCAGAGGTGGGCAAGCTGGAACTGGTGGACACGAGGAGGGTGAGCGAGTTGGATGATGAGCACGTGGCTGGGTGAGCGAGTGGGATGAGGACAGGTGGGCGTGTTTGGGAGAGTTTACGTGAGTGAGCTGACGCGCGAACCAGTGGGCACGTGTGGGAGAAGGGCGGAGAAGTACCTCTAGAGGGTCACTGCACCCACGAACGTTAAGGCATTCGACAGCACAATCGATTCTCTGCGCATGCGCAGTTCAAGTTTTGCATCACGTTTGTGCATCTGCGCATGCGCAGAAGATTGAGATTGCTGTCGGGCAGAGAGCGTGCGATTGCGGGAGCGTGCGAGTGCGGGAGCGTGCGAGTGCGGGAGCGTGCGAGTGCGGGAGCGCGCGAGTGCGGGAGCGTGCGTGTGCGGGCGCTTGCAGGTGTGTGAGAGTACGAGCGTGCACTAGTGCAAGAGCGTGCTATGGTGCGAGGGTGAAATCATGCTAGAATGCGAGCTCGCACGTTCCAACTTGGGAGTACTAGTGAACTAGCGCGTGTGAATGTGAGAGCTTGCAAATTTGCGAGCGTACGAACGTGAGAGTGAGCACGTGCGCTAGACGAATAGGCGAGTAAAGGCGAGTACTAGACGAGTAGTAGGCGAGTAAACGTGCAAGGAAATGTAAGAGAGTTTACGAGAATGACGGGCGAGTGGGCGGACGTCTATTCTGCGGGCTGCAAGGAAGCGCGAGGAAGACGGCGCTGGTTGTAAAGGTCTCGATGGAAAGTGGAGGGAGTTGGGAATTGATTCTCTGTTGACGGAGTTAGAGCAGTTTCTGCAGACAATCACTATTAGTTTGATGGCCTTTAAAAGTAAACGCCTCGAGGAGTTGGTGTGATCGCATTCAGAACACGTAAATGTCAACAGGGGTATTGAAATCAATCTGAAATTTGAAGAATCGTTCCTCCCGGTACTACAGCGATTTCAATAAAAAGTGTGGGTGTAAAATAAGATGTAAAGAGTGGTTGGTTCATTCAGTTAACTGATGCTTTCATGAAGGAGGAAGTAATGTCATGTCTTTACAGACGAATACCTTTCATTCTCTGGAGTCTTATGAATCGAATCGGATGCTTTCTTCTCGTTCCTTACTGATGCGTTCACAGATCTTCGAGTCGGGACTCCTCTTTCTACATTTCAGATGGTCTCTTTTAGTTTTTTGGAGAGTACTTGCAGTTTTTTCAACATTTTATAGAGTTTGAGAAATTCCATTGAGGGTAATTATCAGCATTGTTACCATACTACGCCTACTACTCAAAAACTGCCTCGCCTTGAATGGGGAAATATGGTTAAAAAATATTTTACGACAATAGCCATGGTGAAACAAGCATTTTGTTTGTAAAGAAAAAAATAAAATAGGCTGACAGATTAAAATAGTCAAATCTAATAGTTTATACAAACAAATTTATAATTTTAAGTATTATTACAATATTATTTAAGGTTAAATTAGCATTATGTTGAATAATTTCTTGAAAATGAATTCTACAAGGTAAACAGTTATTTGATTTGCTAATAAAACTTTACTTTTTACTTTATTTCGAGCATCAGTATCTCTGAGTGAGTGTGTTTATAAAACCTATTTTCGATATGTTAGTCGTTATCTTTTTTTCGTATTTGAATTTGAGAAATAAACGCCGTAAATGACTCATATCCCCAGCATTTGATCCATCCAGTCTAGACCTAATTTAAACCATGTCATGGCTTGTCCACACGACCGGTATTTGTTGTGTTAATATAACTAAACTCCGTATATTCCAAGAGTTTTCTAGAATGCAAAATAGTCTGCGATGTTAAGAGCCATGTTAATATAACGATATTTTCTGACAGGAAAAAGAAAAAATTCACTACATTGATAAATTCGATTTTGTGTTTTCGTAGAGAAAGTGCCATCGTCTATAAATTGAATAATTGTTAATATGCTATAAATGTTATGTCTCACAAAATTAAGTAAAAATAGCTTTTGAAGTGAGTATTCAGAAATTTGTTCAAAATCCTTTTTACTTTGCTCTCCCTACCACGTACTTACGTAGGTCAGTACAAGAAATCAACATACAATACACGTACGTTACTTTACAACGCATTGCCAGATGACATAAAACAATTAAAGTCGGTACACAAATTTAAGTTAAAAGTAAAATCTTTTCTGCTGCAAAACTGTGTCTGTACAATTAGAGACTATACTGATCGTTAAAAAGAAAAATAATGTTTATTGTAACAAAACAAAGCTATATAATGAATTAGTTTACGTTTGTATTGTATACATTTTGAAAAAAATATTTAATACGCCTGTAACAAGTAATGTACTTCAGCTTCCGGGTCAATGACCCCCATCTCGATCAGGTTTTTGTCCAGTTTCCCTGATCCATTGAGCAAATGCTAAGATGGCCCCTTGTTTTGCTTCTGGACGTAAATGTAGCTTCACTGTGCGTACGTTTTGTTGAGCACTCCTTTTGTTTGTAGTTCATTTACCGTTGAAATTGATTTTCTATAACTCTGGAACAAACATTTTTCAAATATTTTTATTTTTCTAAAATAATTATTTTCTAAATTTTTTTTAATTGTGGCCCTCAAGAAAATGTGCGCAGATAAATTTCTTTCCCAAACACGTCATATACAGTTTTTACTGTTTTTTTGACAAATAAATAAATAAAATGTAATAAAGAAAAATTATTGTTACTCTGCAGCGCTAACTCGTGATATTTTGTCAAAAAACTCATAATTTGAGGCGTTTAAAAATAGATAAATGCCGTTTCTGGTAATTAATTTCTCTAACCCATTGTGTAGACAGAATCTACTTTTTGTGTCCTTGATTGAAGAATTTGAAAAAATAGTTGATGGTATCCGTGCATTCGTTTGTTTTGTATAGTATTTGCGTAATCTGTGCTTGAAATAAAGACAATTTACAAACAAGTTTTTCTCAAAAACGCTTCAATACTTATTTTCAATTTTTTAATAGGGAAGAGGACCTTTAAATAAATTGGGTTCGTTTCATTTTTGTTCAACACTGAATTTTCGAAAATTATAAAAGTTACAATAGTGTTAGAAAGAATGCGATCTTGTAGCACTACTAGTTGCATTACGGTTTGAAGACGTAAAATTGCCTGTGCACACAACCATTGATTAATAAGTAGTATTTAATACAGTTAGTAAAGCCTAAATAATAATAGTAATCTATTAGATAAAGACACGAGGGCGTTGCTTTACAGAGCGATAATCTTTTAATCTACTGGACAAATATCGATGAAACGTCCGTGCTAGCTTCTTTTGAAGATGAGGAGTGCGTTAGGCTATAATTTACAACCATAAACCTTAATGTATTCACAAAATAATTACTGTTCTGGACTTTTTTTGCATAGAATTAGATCACAGTTTCAAGAGTGCACCAATAGGCAATAGTTTAGCTGCGCGCTTCTAGAGAATGACGCCGGAGGTCTACGCTTGAGGTCATCAATGCACAGAATTGCGTATCTGTTGGTTGTATGAGTGTATTGCATATGTGTTGGTTTGTTGATATATCCGTCAATTGTCTAATCCAAAATGTTTATAATTAAGAATGATTCTGTTTTTATTTACTCTATTTTTAAAAGTAACTCGGATATTGATTTTAGGCATGACTGTACGAAATGTGCAAGAGAGAGGTATACTTACGAAATGCATATTTGAAATGCTTGACAAAATTTTGCCTTTGGAGGTTTGATATTGTCGTAAAAAGGTATGAATGCACACATGTGTTCCACTCATTGGTTTAGTTGGAATACATTAAGTGTGATTATTACGTATTTGCAAATAGCACGAGTGAAAGCGAAACTCATTATGAATGATTTACATGTTAGACTGAAACTGACAGATGGATGAATTTTTGTAGAGAAGTGTTATATTATGGTCGTGAACGCGTACGTTTGAGTGGTGAACAAATGATTATTTAAATTTGTGTAAATAAGTTCGGCAAGAAGAAGTATAATTGAAGTAAAATAGTAATGAGAAATGGAAGGAATTGAATGTGTGGCAACACTGATTTTCAAGGTTGTTGAAATTAGAACAAAAGGCATTTTTTTTAAATAACAGAAAAACTTTGGTCAACGCGGGATTCACTTTGTGATCTTGAATTTTTTGAGATTTTATGATTATATAAGTGGTTAACGGCTCTTTTCCGTCAGCCACTGTTTATCAAGAACCCTAAGACGCGTACTCGATTACAATTAAAAGTACTGTATTTATATTTATGAATCAATTATCTCGGCTTGAGGTCAATGATCATTTTTAAACTTTTCTTTATAAATATATGAGAAGAAAAAATATGAAAAAGAATGAGTTTTTCTATGTGGCAATTAATTGAAAGTCTAGTAATAATCTATAAAATTCCACAACAATAATATGTGAGTCCATCTATTTAATTTTTTATTAGATTTTTCTATTATTTTTAGTATAGAGTGAGTGAAGTTTAGAGTCTGGAACCCCAATTTAAAAAATATAAATATTTTTAGTGAGAAAGTGATTGAAGAAGCGAGGGTATTTCCAGGTGGAAGCAAGACAGAGAGTGGTTGGGCAAAACTCAGTGGCGAGAGAATAGAATAGTAGGCTCCGCAACAGGGCGGGAATAGATGGAATATCTCTTCCTGTCTAACAAATTATTATGATAAATACGCAGGCTACGCTGGATACTTCAGATAGAAATAGTAATAATAACAGTAATAATATAATAATGTTATAATAGTTATTACTGTTTATTTTTACATCTCTCTTCTCTTGCATGCAGTTTGTGAATTTAACTGTAATTTATATAAATTGCATCCATTGGGTCGTATTTAACTAGAAAGATTTTCCCGGGTTAAAAACTGTGTTTCAACTACACTCAAGTTATTGGATGATTGTTGGGTAGGCTGCATCTCCTAATATTAGAAGGTTCTAATTCAGAGCTGTTATCGGGGTGCACGATTGTCTATAATGGTGACAGAAATTGAAAAAGGTAGTAGAAAGACTTTGAAAAACGGAGGTTGTTAAGTTGCAAACGTTGACGATATAATCAACACTAAAGGATTGCGTGTAGAATAGTAATAGGTCAACATTGAAGGTAAATTTGGCTTAAGACCTCTGTCTAACATTCCACATTTTTTTCCCTAACAGCCTTCACTATTATTAATAACATTTTCTTATCTAAATGTCTCTTGGATGAAAGCACGTAAACCTCTTTATGTCCGTGATTTTATTCAGAACATTCGTGTAAAGCAAAAATGTGCTTTCTTTTCAACATTATGAATATTTTTGCAAGCTATTTGCTTGAAATATAATTTCTGAATTTATCTAAGTCAATAGTGATTAAATGACACGCGGTTTGCAAATAATTTCATCCGTTAAAACTATACTACAGCTATTTAGTGAAGAAATTGTTCTTGTCATAAAAATGTATGTTTAATAATTCGTTTCTAATTCATCTTTCTAAGAAAGGTTTCTAAAGAAATTGTAGCACTCCTGTAAGTCAATATTCTTCACTACTTTTCTTCGTGCTTCTTAATTTACTTTAAAATCTTGAAAGAGGTTGTGTCAAGTTTGTTAACAGTCGTCTCGAAAAGTAATTTTCCACATACTGTATTTCGTGAAAGCCACGTAAAAACATTAATATACGGGCGTTTCAGAATAAATGTTACACACTTCTGGAAAACAGAGAATTCGCACATTTCTCCCTGATTTTTAGGGAATATAGTTTGTACAGAAGTTCGACGTCACGTTCTGACATTGTCAAAGGGATTTCACGTAACTCCAAAACGTCTTGCATTGGGTTGACTAACAACAATTGACATAAGTCAATGTACATATGTATAAAAATTCTTTCTTTGTAATTTCTCAAGACATATTAATTTGTAAAATATGATCATTTTCTACCTCTTTACGTGCTCGAGATGTTTGTGATCTCTATTTTGAGATAAACTGTACAATAACTAGACAATTTATATGACTAGAGTGGAGTGGATGCAGAAGATTAGCACCTAAATTAATATGGATTTGTTTTCAAAATAATTACAAGAACAGTTAGTTAATTCACAAAACAATAATTTAAAACGTTTCTCACGCCAGGTTTTTATGTTTTAATTTTATTTGAGATTATATTTACATAGCCAATTGGTTTAGTTTCTATATTTAGAAACGAAAGTCATTTTTATGCCAATTTCATACATTATATCGTTTTAAAATAAAGTTCGTTTAAACGCATATTTTCAATGGAGAATGATAGATGAGATTGTTTTTATTCTTGCACATTTTTTGTAGATTTTTACAAGGAAAATAAATTTCGATAATACGATTTTCCGTACCTTTTCCAACACTTTTTTATTTCAGTAGTGATCATTTTAGAAAGACATTTAATTTATATGTAAACATTACTGAAGGAATTAAGAGCCCTTTACTGTCCCATCGAGGATTCATCGCAGACTTACTGTGGATAACTAAGATGCTAGAATCAAGATGACGATAAAAGTCCGCATATACAAGCGTAATGACCATGCAGATCCTTAGATACACTGTGTTATTCACGCCATGCCAAGCGCATTGTTTGCACGGAACTCAATGCGCCCTCCGTGAGCTCCGACCTCGTACAACACAACTGTTCCCCTTTAGCAGCCTTCTCTGCCCCTTCTTCCCAATGACCCCGGAACCTTCCCTTCCCTTCTTTCTCAACCACGTCCCACTCAATCGGCCTCAATTCAATCCTCACATCGTCCGTTTACGCATTCTTACACTCATCTCCCCACCTACCAACGTCGTTTCACTTACTCTTCAATGCCTCAAGCCCATTACTAGAATTTCTTCTTGCTTCGTTTTCTCTAAACCTTCTTCCTAAACTTCCCTTACCCCCGGCATTCCTACTTTCTTTGATTTACCTCTCCAACCCATCTCTTTCCCTTCAACTCTTTCTCCCTTTCGCATCGCTATCCTTTCTTTCATCTTCGCCATCTCCTTTCCAACGCCTTGCGCTTTACCTTGACTTCCCAACAACATCGACTTCCCCTCAACCCTGACATCCCCTCAACCCTGACTTCCCCCAGCCTTGTCTCCCCCTCCCCAGCGTCCATCCCCTCCCGCGAACCCTCCGGCGCCCCTCCCCCGCTGCGGGTGCGCCCACGCGACCGCTGTCGCTGCAGCCGGGGCGGCGGCCGCACGTCGGGATTGATACCTCAATTAGGGCAATTAGGGCGCGGCGGCGCGAGATGGCGCCACCGTGATACACGGTGAAAAATTTGAGGAACGCGAGGCGGAGCGACAGCTACATCAGGTGCTGCGGGAGAAAGGGGATGAATTAAAAGTAGTTTGAGGTAGTGAGCGACGCGCGGGAAAAAAATGAAGAAGTGAAAGAATTAAAAAGTGTATATAAGAGATAATTTGTGAAGGATTGTGTGTGGGAGGGGGAGAAAGAGATAGTAGAGTAGGCACACTCGAAGTACTAATGAAAAGTATACTCGTACAATAAAGAAGAAATACAGTGAAGAGTTCGAAACATGTTATGGAAAATGAATCATCAGAAGTGATTACGAGTAACATGGTCTTTGAATAGTAGCAAATACATATTTTTGCTTTTTTGATAATGTATTGTATTATTATTATCATCTAATAGTTATTATCATCTAATAGTTATTATCTAAAGCCCTGATTATAAATCATTTAGAAGGTGACAAAAATAAAAAAAGGAATGAAGTATGACAAAGAGCTATTGGGAAGTTAATATTGTTCTCAAGAATACACAGACATTCAAGAAAGTCTGTGGAGGAAATTCTCAGCAGAATTACAAAACACATGTCCACTTATCAATTTATTTCAATAGGATTCCAGAAGCACTTGCGCCGGTAAATCAGGCGCAGAGTGGAGAAAGAAACTGGTAATTGAAACTTCATCTGTTCGCGAATGGTGAATCACAACGCTCACAGAAAATCACATGTCCTATCCATGGTAAACGACAAGAGCTTAAAGAAAGGAAATAAATAGAAAAGCAGCAGAGGAAAGTCAGAGATGAAAAGATGAAGAAAGAAAGGAGAAGACAAAGGAAAAGGGGTATAAGATGACGGAGGAGAAGAAGACTGAATAGGAAAAGATAAGAACTGGCGGCGAAGGAGAAATAGTAAAAGATAGAGGAAATGAGAAGAAAGGAAATAAATTGGAAATGAGAAGACGGAGGAAAATAAATAGGAGAGGAGGAAGGTAAAGAAGAGAAGCGAACATGAAAAGAAGGAGGAAGAGGAAAATGAGACAGGGAAATGGAGAAGAAGATTGCCCGTTTTCTGTGAAGCCAAGTCCACGGCTCTTGGCCAAAGCCGCGGGATCCGCCCTCGTGCTGGCGGCCGCTCCCGTGATTGTATCGCGATTTGCACCGCGAGCGTGATGCAGCGGGAGCTTCCTCGTAAAGCCGCGGCCGCGGGGCGCTTGGCAGGTTAACTGCCGGTTGCGGCCCCGCGCCGCTCGGCGATCGGGAACCGCGCCGGCGGCGGCGGCGGCGGCGGCGGCGGCGGCCGCGGAGGGCGCTAATATTAGGGGCAGCTGAGCACTAAGACTGCGGCCGCGATCGATGCCCGCCTCCGCCCCCTCCCCCGTCGGACACCGCCTCCGCCTTGCCTCCCCCCTCGCCCCTGTCTCTACCCTCGCCTCCAACTCCGCCCCACCCCTACCTCCGCTCCACTCCCGCCTCCGCCCCACCAACGCTTCCGCCCACCCCACCTCCACCCCATCCCCGCCTCCGCCCTACCCCCGCCTCACCCCCACCCCCACCTCCACCCCACCCCCGCCTCCACCCCATCCCCGCCCCACCCCCCGCTCCACATTTGTCTCTGCCTCCGCCCCCACCTCTGCCCCACCTCCGCCTCCGCTTCCCTCCTGCTCCACCCCGACTCCACCCCCCGCCCCACCCCCCCCCAACCCTCGCGCCGCATTCAACTCTACCTCCGCCCCGCCGCCCCCGCCCCCGCTTCCGCCCCCGCCCCCACCTATGCCCCGACCCCGCCTCCGCCACGACCACTCGCCCCGTCCCCTCTCTCTGCCCCTGCTCCCGTCTTCTTCTCTGTCTCCACCTCCGCCCCACTGGGCCCCTCTGCCCTGAACTGCTTCACGTCGACGAAGGCGACCGTCGTGGGAGAATTGCGATTCAACTCACAACAAATATTTCATATTTCTCCACAATTGTCTTCACAGGATGAGTAATTTCAGGTAGAAAAGTATCATCGCCTTCTCCTTAATTAGAAGAAATGTTTTGAATGGAATTTTGGTGAGAAACTCTTCTTTTCTGCACAGCCGTTTGTTCATGATTTACTTTCTTCTATAAGTTCAACTAGAAATTCTACAAAGTCTTGTGTGCTTGTAATGAGGTGTGCTTAATGTATATGTGAGGATTGTTCTAAAAAAAACTAGAGGCTCTAAAAAATGGCAGGAACTTTCTGGCTCTACTCAGTTTTCTAATCTCTGTTGTCTATCATAGCCTTTTGGTATTGTTCCGTCCCCTTTCCAGCTGCTACCCATCGGCGCTTAAAAAAAATGTTGGCAATATCTAAATTTTTCCGCCCACCAATAGTAGAAGTGAAATATGACTTCATGGATATTTGAAAGGAGTAAAACATGGTTGTATATGGGAATTTTCATCAAAAAATTTGGAGCCGTTCTTGAGAAAATGTGCTCTGAGCGTTTCTGAAAATGCTCATTTTGAACTTTGAACTCAATTTCCCAGAAAATTATTGAGTTTTCCGGAAATTTCATCGGAAATCATTTGTGCTCACAACTCTAACAATGCATGCAAATATGCTATAAATATTAACAACAGAAGGGATTTTTCAAAAATACCTTTTGTAACTTTTGAAAAATCAAAAGAATAAATCAATATGACATTTATATCGTGTTATTCAGAGCATTCAGAGTCAGAGCAGTTAGCACAGTGTGGAGACGAAGAATCTCTATTTCCTGCATTGCACTGAAGGAAGACGTTTTAAACTTTTGTAATGTCCAAAAATTCAGACAATTCAACGAAAATCGGATTTAAACCAAGTTTATAAGCATACTTTGCTTTGTAATATGAAAGAATTAACCCAAAATTTGAAGCCGTTTTTGACAAATACATGAAAATATTATTGAGGCTTCATGTAAAGTATCCTCAAAAATTGAAATATCCGTTTCAAATACAAGGCCCGCGACATCAGCCAGATCAATTGGGGAATATCAATTATGGTGAACATCCTGCTTACGAATTACATCCTAGCCTTGTTCACAGAGACAGACGGTCAGACGTTTCGCCGTCAAACAATTTTCGGCTTCAAGGACCCACAAATCGTGGATTCTGACTACACAATGTTTTACAAGGAGTAATTTTCTACGTTTAGGAACAAAAATTATCCCCCTTTTCTGTATTGGTGTCATAAAATACGAATTTTCTCTCGAAAAATTGTCGTTTTCGTCGCCGCATTACCTAACATTTTCTAAACTATGTTTACAAGCATGTGTCCTATATCGTGCTATACCTGCTATCGTCCTATACCTGCTCTCGCTTCCACGTGTAAGCCTTTAGAACCTTCAAATGACACTCGGCCGTCGGAACAGAAGTATGTTCGCTGCTTACAAATAATGCAAATGATATCCTGAAGCTACAACAGCACTCTGAGCCTTGGAAATGCTCATACTGTTGGTGTTATTCTGACTGCGATGTATCTGAAATGCGGTCAAAACATCTTTGTACGAGAATCTGTGCTTCTGGGGCCAAAATAACAGCAAAATTATGGGATTTAATATCAGGAGAAGCACAATAGTTTCTTTTCTCCATATTAAATGACTCATGATTTCTTTAACACAGTTATGGTTTCTTTAACACAGTTATGATTTCTTTAACACAGTTACTTTCTGCAATTGTACAAGCCCAACGCATCTTAACAATTGTAGTGACGAAAGAAATAACCTCACAGACATACGACGAATTGCACTTTCAAATTATAAATTTGTTCCTCGAAGATCATTGTGTGTTTGTTTAGACTTTCTTCAATTTAATTGTTTTTCATGTAGGTATTAAAAATCAAGCACAAAATACATGAATGGTGAAGTTACAAACGGAGCAAGATCGTGCTCATTTGCCTATCCTGCAACAAGTCTTTGAACTGTTCTTCTGTTAAATTATGTGGAGTTGACATTGTGATCTTTCCTCTAAGGCAGTGGTGTCAAGGTCTTCTTCTGTTGGCAGTGGCACGCCTCGCTGCACCGTGCCATGCCACGAGCTTATCTGCGTCACTAGCGTCAGGAAAGGAAACTATTAGTAACCCTGCCGTTTTACAATAGGGATGGCGTTGTCTCTGGTTGTGGGGTGACGAACTGCGTGAAGGGGTGACTTCGTCGTGGCACTCGTGCTATGGACTCCCGCTCATGGAATCGACCTTGACAACACTGCTCTAAGGTACAAAAATGTTAAGGATTTGTTGAAAACACGCATTCCAAATTAAGCAAGCTGAAATGGAATCCAAAGTCAATCCGCGCAGTCGTCTGTTTCCTCGCACAGCGATTGCACATTACTAGAAAACTATCTAGATTTGCACATAACCAGAAAAATGGGTTCACCCTTGGGTCTTGAACCTTGCTGTTGGAGATCGTTTGGAGTTACATTCTTTACGTCATGATGCACAAACTGCGATCTTTTGGGACATTGCGGACTGGTACTGCGACTGGGACCTCCTCATCAGAGTAGTGGCAGTGGCCACGGTTATTGTTCTGAGCTAACACAGCCGCTTTGTAGGATATTGTATTACATTTTGTGGGGGTTCATTTCTTCTAGGCTTCCCCACTGTATTAAGGGAGATCAGAGGCTAATATACTTTAACTCTACAAGTAAATGGAAGTAACATTTATATACATTTCTATGCAATTAAAAACGTTTCGCTAACATATTTTTCTCTTAACTTGGAATCGGGAAGTAAAGTTTTGGTTCGGATTTCGTTAGAATTCTCACTGAGATATTCGTTATTAAAAAAATATTATGCGCGGTACCCTTCGTGCACCTTTATCTTGTTATCTTAACTTTTTTTCTCTGTTTGATCCTTGCTTACTGTTAATTTTTTCACCTGTATTTTATGTGTATTGTGTTCAATGTGCCACACTTCTGCAGAATTATTTTCCCCAAGGCAAGATTTTAATTGAATTACATTCTGATTTTCTCTATTATTCTATGGTCTATACCCTAACTTTATATAAACTTAATTTGAGAGTTATCAAAGTGCATCATTTTCTCTTATGACGACAGAAATTGAGTAGCTAATACGGGAAACGTAGATTGAAAGTTTGCGATATAATTAACACTAAAAGTTTTTCTCGTCTATGCTCACTGAAACGCTCAAGTCAGAAAAAAATACCCTAAATTTAAAAAAAATTCCGATTGCTTGAAATTTGAATAAGCTAATGGCTTGATAGCATGTCAGTGAAGGGGACATCTCCGGACAATAATGTGGGTACGTAATAGAAAAGATAACGTCCGAACGACTTCCTTCGGAATGCAAGTAAAAATGTTGTTCTGTGGTGTATATTTACAAAAATGTTTAAAAAATCATTAATTAATTTAAACAACGAGATAAATTTTAAAATCATTCTGACATTGCTTTGCAGTTTTCCGAAACTCAAAGATTTTTCAAACTTTTTCCATCATCTAATAATATTTTCTCACATACTCTTAAATGTTATAATTATGCACAGGAATGTTTGCAATGAAAGTTTTTGGATTATCCAAGCAGAAAATTATTGTTTTAATGACGAGAGCAGACATTAATGAAATTGTGAAAAATGAATGTAAATTGTAAATTGTAATGTAAATTGTAATAAAATCCGTAATTTCGCATTTCTTGTTACCTTTTAAGATATCATTAATAGTGAAACTGTGAAAACATTTAGAGTTAAGTTCTGCTGCCCTCAAAGAAAGAAGAAGTTCACCCTAATTATTTGCATTTTTAAAATGAAGATAAAGGAATGTAATAATTAACAAATATAGAATGTAATATGAAAAATACAGTTTCAAAAGTTTTATTTTAGATATTAATTTCATCAACCACATTTTAGGAGAAATGTGTACAATACGCTTTTCCCATTATTATGAAATTGGAGATGGGCACCATTATTTTACGTTTGTCGACAATTTGAATAGAATAAAAAAAACCTGATTATATTTTTTCCGTTAGCGATGGCACTGATACATCAATAAACGACTTTCCCTAATGTAATTTGACATTTTATTCTATTTCTTTGAGAAGAATATTGGGAATTCTGACATATTAAGAAACTTTCGGGTATCGGCCATTGATTTTGTACTCGATAGGATAGAAAAACAGCAATTGGTTATGCACAATTAGAGACACATGTGGAACAATATTATATAAAAATATACTACGTTAATAGGACGTATGAGAAACTAACTCTTTTATTTATTTATTCAATAATTTTTATTATTTTGAATATGATACATGGTTCAGTTTAACATTACAAACTTTCTCACATTTTTTAATGCTTATTATCTACATTAAAAAACTAAACTATTACTTCTTTACAACTATTTATTAGGGAGAGGAAACCCACTGAGCACCTCACACGGAATCATCCAAATTGTATATAAAAACATGCTTGGGAAATATATTTTCTATTCTGGTTGCGTTTCTGGGTGCTTTGTCTAGGTTATATTGGGATAGTTGTGTAATTGATGGTAAATTGTTATAAAAATTTTGGGATAACTTAGTGATATGATGTATGATAGGCTTTATTTGAATTTATGAAGTTGTTTGTTTGTGATGAACCAGGGTGCATTGGTTATTGTTCGCAGGAATTTATTCTGTATGACCTGTAATTTATGAATATTGGTTTTTGCTGCATTGATCCAGACAGGACAGGCATAGAGCATTAGGGGTCTTATTACTGCTGTATATATGAGCTGAGCATTTTCTATTGTTATTTTACTGTGGTTGTTTATTAATGGTTTTAATTGGATTAGTTTAACTTTTGTTTGTTGTGTTTTAATGTTAATATGTTCTTTCCAGTTATGTCTAGTGTCTAAATGTAGTCCTAGATATCTCACTGTTTTGTTTTGTGGAGCCCAAGGAAAAATGTTATTGTTCAGTGTGAGAGGTGGTGATGTTGAAATGGTTTTTAATGAAAAGATTTTTGCTGTTGATTTGGATGGATTTAATTTAATTTTCCATTTGTTTGACCAAGCACTGATTTGGTTTAGATATTGTTGTATTGTGTTTCTTAATATATCATGTGATGTGCTAGAACAATACAATGCTGTATCATCTGAAAATTGTGCTATATTGATTGTGTTGGATGTAGGGATATCAGCAGTGTAAATATTAAATAATATAGGTGACAATGGGGAACCCTGAGGAAGTCCAGCCAAAATTGGTTTGGGGTTTGAGAGATGTTTATCTATTGAAACTGCAAAGGTTCTATTGCTTATGAAGCTATTGATGATGTTGGTTAAGTACTTGGGTGTACCATTAATTTTAAGTTTGTACATGAGACTTTCATGCCATACTCTGTCCTATGCTTGGGAAATGTCTAGAAAGGTTGATATGGTGTGTAATTTTCTTTGGAATGCTGTATGAATATGTTCAGTGATTCTTAATAATTGATGAGTGGTTGATAGCTTTTCTGTGAATCCAAATTGATGTCTGGGGATGATACCATTTCTGTTGAGGTAATTGTTGAGTCTTTTCTGAATGATTTTCTCTAGAATGTTTGATAAAGAGGGTAACAAGCTTATTGGTCTATAATTTTCTACATTTGATGGATTTTTGTTTGGTTTTGGTATGGGTATTACTATAGAATGTTTCCATAAAAGTGGGAAATATCCTGTTCTTAATGAGGAGTTATAAGTATTATTTTAGAATGCTATGGCTTGGTTTGGTAGATTTTTGAGTATTTTATTGTTTATTCTGTCATGTCCTGGGGCCTTTTTATTGGGAAGTGCTTTTATTATATTTGTTATTTCCTGAGGAGATGTGAATCTGATTCTGGAGGGTACATCATAGTTAGGAGATGTTGCTATCTGCGTGATTGTTTGATGTAGGTTGTGTGGGTGAGAATCATTGGGTTTGAATGTATCTTCAAAATTTTTTTCCTAGGGTTTCAGCTTTTTCAAAAGGTGATAATTTGTTGCCTGTGCTAGTATTAAGTGGGAGAATGGTATTCTTTTTGTTAAGTATTTTATTTTTAAATTGCCACAATGTATTGTTACTTGAGCTTAATGTTTGGATCATGTTGTTATATTGTTGCTGTTTCTGAGTGAAACGTGTTTTTTGGTAATATAGGTTACTAGATTTAGTTCCTTTTTGACTTCAGGGTTTCTAGTGTGATTCCATAATCTTCTTGTTTTATTCGTTGTGTAGATTAGATATTTTATGCTTTTGGGTAGTTCATTTTTTTATTCTGTGTGTTTATAAGTGATTTGTTTGATTTACTGTTCTGTAGTTCACTTAATATAATGGTATTGAGTATTGTTATTGCTTGGTCTATTTATGGAGGGGTATTTAATATTTTAAATTTTGGGATGGATGTTTTTACATTATTTTTAAATTTGTGCCAATTGATTATGTGTGTGTTGATCTGAGGAATGGGTGAGTGTGTGGGGAGTGAATGTTGTGTTGTTATTATTACTAGTAGATGGTCTGAGTCCATTTCATGGTGTACTGTGGAGAAAAATGTTTGTTGTATATTTGTTATACCTATGTCTAATATATCTGGGTTCCTCGAGTGATCATATGGATAGTGGGTTGGTTCATTGGGTTCTATTATATTAAGTTTGTGGTAGTTTATTAATTGTAGTAATTGTGTCCCAGCTGAATTATTACTTTTACATCCCCACTGTATGTGTTTCCCATTAAGATCTCCTAAGATTATTGTTGGAGTGTGTTGATTAATAAAACCGCTGAGATTGATATTTTGGATTTTTATATTGGGGGCTTATATGCTACTATTAGTGTAGTTTCCAGATTGTTGTTATTATTGAACTTAATTGCTGCTGTCTCAATACCAGGGGTAGGTGGTAGTATTATTTGATAACATGATTTTGTGCTCTCTATGAGTATCATTACTCCTCCTCCATTATTACTTTGTCTGTCTGTCCTGATTACTTTATAATCTGGTAGGCTGAATTTTACACTGTTGTTTAAATGTGTTTCAGTTATACATGCAAAGTCAATTTTCTTATCTTGCAAGAAGTATTTTAATTCATTGACTTTATTGATTAATCCATTTGCATTCCAATTGAGTATGATTAACTTATTAATTTGTGTTCGTTGCATAATTATTATTAATGTATGCTGAGATGGATGATTGAATGTTGTTTATTATGGATGGAATAATTGAGTTGATTATACTGATTATGTGAGTAGCTATCGTGTTGATCAGGGAATTGAGAAAGCTTTGTGTGTGCATGAGAGTTTAGATTTTGGGGGTTATTACGTTGATTAAAATTTTAAACTGTGTTTCTGTTGTTTATGTGTCTAAAGTTGGGGATGTTTTTAAGTGGTTCTCAGTCAGGGAAAGTTAGTTTGGGTATTTTGAGATGGCGCTGTTGAAGATTCATTGGTTCTACTTCTATTTGGGGATTGTTGAGGTTAGGGTTTTGGCTGATTTTTTTATAATAAGGGCATTCTACTGTTCTGAGGTCCGCTCGGTGGTTTCCTTGACAATGAGAACATTTGAATGGTTCATTTATATGGGGGCAAGTTGCAGAATAATGATTTTTGGAACAATAAATACATGCTATTTTATGATTACAATTATTTTTTGTATGTCCAAAATCTAAACATCTCATGCATTGAATGGGGACTTTAGGTCTCTTTCTCCTTTCAGGTTTTACAATGAGATTACAAATTTGACTTATTTCTAAAATAGTTTCTATGTTTTCTTCCCCATTGAATTCGGCTATTTTTGGAACTGGGTTATTGTCTTTTCGGAGTCTGGTAACTTTAATGAGTGATGGGTGTTTTCTCTTTCAGTTCAGTGTATATTTCCTCTTCTGTGATTGATGTGTGTAGGTTTTTGAATATAACTGAGAATTTCTTATTTGCTGGGTCCTTGTAAGTATGAAATTGTCTTCCTGTGTTTATTAGATATTTGGTTATGTCTCTGAAGTCACTGATCTTCTCTGGTTGTATTTTTGATCTATTATTTATGAATTGAAGTGTGAAACTATTTGTTACTTTGGTATTAATTTCCTTGCTAAATTTCGTGATGTTAGTTATATTTGCTACATAGATTGGCGGGATTTTAACAGATTCTGACACACTTGGCGAGGTTTCATTTATGTAACTAAACCAATTTTGATTGTTGGATTCTAATTCACTGCTCAGTGGCTGAAATCTGTTGCCAGTGGGGACCGAATATGAATACTGCGTTGAACTGTCTATGCTGGCTTGCTTTGATTGCAGATTAGACCGTTTTGTTTCGTTAGCCGAGGTAACATCATCAGAAGGACGCTTTAAATTTTGCCCTGCGGCATGTTGGCCTGAAGCGTTACCTTGTAATGAGTCCAGGTTTTGCTGTCCGAACGAGGTCTGTTGATTTGGCTGAGGTCCCATTGTTGTTTGGCTTGATTGAGATTCCATTGATGTAACTTCTGAACTGATGGTTTCCGTTGTTTCTTCATACAACATCGATACGTTTAGTTCTGGGATGGAATAATCACTATTTAGTGTTAAGGAATTACTGATGAGCTGCCCGGTTGTAGAGCAGTACCCGTTGTGCATAATTCGTAGCACCCGCTAGTGGTACTATTTCCACAGTCCACAAGATTTTCGCTGGTTCACAGTCCTTTCAAATTCACACGGATATCACTGTTCACAACGATAAGAGAGGTCCGTTCGGTTCGACAGTCGTGCGCGGAATGAAAACTAACTCTTAGGCAATCGTCTCCTGTATTATTTCAGTAGTATACCTTTGGGTTCCGGCTCTCACACGCAACCAATCTTTATAAATGAGGGCTCTAAAGAAAGAGAATTTCATGGAGACTTGACGAATTCCATTTTGACTTTAAAAATACGGATGATTTCTTTAAAAACACACATCGAAATATTCATATAAAATGCAACCCGCATTACACGTCAACCTGTATCGGCAAATAACTCATAAACAAAGCATTTTAGAGCCTTAAAAAGTACAATTTTGAGGCCAAAGGCCTCACAGAAACGTTTTTTCTCACCGTAATCTACAATATGAGACATTCTCTGATCCATTCAATTAACTTTTCGGTTCCACGCTTTAATCCTATCAAGGCCTCCTCAATATTTCATTCCTTCCTGATGGTAGCAATTTTTGTGGCGACACGCTTAGAAGGCTTAGATTCGACAATCTTTATTTACGCTTTCTGTTAACACCGTAGACCGTAGTTTGTGCAGTCTGACGAGGTTTATTTGCAGAATCATTAATGTAAGATTTACTCTCCAGCAACAACTAGAAGTACTATTATAGTTGCTTGATACCTATGCCTATGAAAATTGTTTCTTATGCGTGTAGTGAAACTATTCAATTAACGTTTTTTCATGGTCTATAAGTGCTGTGTACTTAATTGTGGAAGGATGTGGGTGTTCAGTGAAGAGTGAAGACAGTGTTTGTGTTTTACCTGCACCAATATTTTCGTTATCATTCGATGAAATGTTCAAGTCAACGGGTTCAGACACGTACCTTTCTCAAAAGTAAAAAGCTAATATTTTTGTAACTATCCCGAAAAACTAAAACCTAACTGACAAAGAATATTGAATAATTACTTCAAATGTTTTGAAGTAAGTGTTGGGAATTGTTCCAAGCAAATTCTCCGTGATATTGAATAAATACTTATTGAAAATTTCTTTTACACATTAATTGCATTGGTTTTTACTTTTATTTGTAAGTGTGTTAGTACATTGCAAGTTACCTTTATAGATTTTAAACAATTAAACAGGTTTCGTTAACTACTTTCCCTCTGAGAATGATAATAGAAGGATAGGGATGAGTGTGGGATCTAACATGCGAGAGTTCTCGCACAGGTACGCAGGGAAAACTTGTGCTATCGCACAACACAAAGAACAAACTTTTTAAAGCAGCTAAAGTAAAATAGCTTGAAACAAATGGAAAACAAAAATCAAAACGCGCTAGCCTACAATACTACGTGAATCAATTAAAAAACAACTAAATTTAAAATTATAGAAAGAATAGTGCAAGTCACCCGACAACTGCCAACTATCGCAGTCCAAACGCACGATTTAAATGTTGACGGTATTTGGAAGTATGTACATCAACGCCCAACTGCAAATTTATATTGTAAATAAAACACTGTTTGATATTAAACTCAAGGTGTCGGTTCGTTAAGATAATAAAAATGCAAACATAGTTTGAGCAACATTCCCATGTACCGAAGTGGGCTTACTAATGCCTACTAAATTGTTTCTAATGCTAACAAATGGTATTTAGTACTCAAAGGTGAAAACATTATTTTGATTATTTTTTGGCTCGGAATTGTTTTTCTTGAGGTACGTAAGGACGCAGAAAATAATTCAATACTTTTTAGTAAACAAATAATTTTTTAATTTTCTCACCCCAGCAAGCATCCTGACTCCCCAAAACCCACTCGGTTCTTCATAACAAATCAAGGAAATTTAAATAATATTGCAACGAGTAAGTGTGTTCTTGCCCGATCCGGTATTTACGCACTACTTTAATTGGTTTTCTCAAGAGTAAATATCTTTTCTATTATTTGACTATCAAGGAAAGAGAAAAGCTAACTCTCAAGGAAGATTGAAAAATTTCTTCAAATGTTGTTTTTAAAGAAATATGAATTGTTCCAAGAACATCTATTTATAATGTTGAATAAATTTTAATTGAAAATTTGTTTCAAACATCAATTGCATCAATTGAATTGTTATTTTGTTTGATATTCTGTAAGTACATTAGCAGTTCCTCTCCTTTATGGAACGGATAGACAAATGGATAGGGAAAGGGTGGTATTTAACATGCGAGAGTTCTCGCACGGGTACGCTAGTGTATATTTATTATTAAATGAAAGCACTTTCCAGTATTTCTCTTTCTCGTGAATTCAATCAGATACATTTATTTCGAAACGACGAAGGATTATTTTATTTTTTTGACATAACTAATTCATTTCCATTTTTACTAGAGTTTTTACTATTTTTGCTTTCTATATTTGAAGTATAAATACATTTTGCATGCAGAAGAGAAAATATTTGTACTAGCGCAGGTAGTAAATCTACGTAAATAAAAATGAATCGCCGAAATATATGTACGCGCATAACTTACGAACGACTGCACCATATTGGGTAATTCTTTTTTCTGTGTTTGTTGCTGTCAGGACAAGATTTGTATAAAAGAGATTCTTAAAAAATCGAATAGAAAATTTTAAAATATATAATATATATAAAAATCAATGTATGTTTGTTGGTTCGTACTTAATGCGCTGCCGTACCGTTCAACCGATTGCCACAAAACTTTCTCAATTTATTGCTTGCACTTGCGGGAAGAACATAGGCATAGTTCAATTATTGTAACACCAGTAGATGGCGCTGCAGCACAAGATGGCGCATCAGTTAAATGCATTTCCCAATCCACTTGAGCTTCATTGTCGCTGGGCATTACCGACTACCTTGGGACGAGGTCGACAAGGACAGGAGGAGGGGGCCGCACAAGTTGATGAGAGGAGAGGGAAAAAGAGAGAGGAAAAGAGACATAGAGGGAAAAAGAGAGACTGAGGGAAAGAGAGACAGAGGGGAAGAGGACAAAGAAGGGAAAAGAGAGACATAGGGGAGTAGAGAGACAGAGGGGAAAAGAGCGACAGAGGGGTAAAGAGGGACAGAGGGGAAAAGAGTGACAGGAGGTAAAAGAGGGACATAGGGTAAAAGAGGGACAGAGGGAAAAAGTGGGACAAGGAAAAACAGGGACAGATGGAAAAAGAGGAACAGAAGGAAAAAGAGGGATAGAGGGATAAAGTGAGACAGACGAGAAAAAAGGGACAGAGGGTAAAGGCGACGCATAGGGTAAAGGAGACGCATAGGGTAAAGGAGACACAGAGGGTAAAGGAGACACAGAGGGTAAAGGAGACACAGAGGGTAAAGGAGACACAGAGGGTAAAGGAGGCACAGAGGGTAAAGGAGATACAGAGGGTAAAGGAGACACAGAGGGGAAAGGAGACACAGAGTGGAAAGGAGAACAGAGGGGAAAGGAGAGACAGAGGGGAAAAGAGAGACAGAGAAAAAGACAGATAGGGGCAAAAAGTCAGAAGGGAAAAGTGAGAAATAGAGAAAGGTGAAAAAGAGAGAGGAGGAAAAAGACAGAGGGGAACAGATAGGGGAAAAATGAGGGGAAAAAGGAAAGGAGGAAAGAGTGTGGAAAGAAAGAGGGAGGGAGAGAAGAATATATCCACAATTATTTCTTCCGTGGCAGTAACGCGCAGGGTCTAGGAAGAGTATAAACCTTCATCCCAAAGCTTACCAGTACAAAGAGAAATTTACTTTTATATTTTCTGGCTATTATATTAAAATGTTAACCATATCACCTTCTCATTAAATTTTATTGCGCACTTTATCCTATTTAAGGCTTGTAATGAGTTGGTATGTCGTTCATCAGTGATGTACAAATTTTAAAATCGTAAATTTTACTATAAATGGCATTCAATGAGTTTCTGCAAGGAGATATAATGTTAAGCTTCATTCCATGAATAAATATTTTGCAAACGTGTGATGTTAGGGGTGAAAAAATATTGTTTATAATGCTGGAATAGAAAAAAAATATTTTGCAGTTTGGCTTAGTATGTGAATCTGATAATAAATAAATCTAAAATCTCAAATAGGCATTCTTTTAAAAATGGTTTTGGGTAGCGCTAGACATAAGAGAACAAAAGAAACAAATATCTCCAGAGAATTTCCACTCTGTTCCGCCCGCATGCTTCACACACCAACGTCCCATTCCGAGAACACGTCTAATTTAAATGGAATAATTCTCCGCGAAAGCAGAGATTGTAAGAAAAAACCGAAGAGCATCACGTTCTTCCGTCCTTTATACCTCCCGTCAGGGCAGTTTCGCGCTTCCATCAACATCTAGTTCATCGCGCCTCGTTCCCTCCGCCCCCCACCGCACCCCCCACCCGCGCCTGCGCCTGCGCCGGCGCCTCCGGCTGCTTCGCCGGCGGTTAATTTCGCGCTCAATGGAACGCGGCTGCAGCGGCAACAAATGGCCCTCGCCGCCCGCGTTCCTCCCTCTTTGCGCGCGCAGGCGGAGCGGCGGCCGCGTGAATGAGCGCGCTCAGACGGCTCGAGGGGGCACCGCCAGCCGCCACGCCCACGCCGTCGACTACCGCCACATCGCCCGCCGCTTTCCTAAGCCCTTTGCCACCCGCCGCCGCCAACCC
This sequence comes from Acheta domesticus, assembly GCA_031308135.1. NCBI lineage: Eukaryota > Metazoa > Arthropoda > Insecta > Orthoptera > Gryllidae > Acheta > Acheta domesticus. Next base: position 20,029,258 of record JAHLJT010008756.1, on the reverse strand, counting down.
ACAACACCTCACGCTTACTGCCACCCGAAACCTTCCGTCGTTCACCACTATCCCTCGCCCTCCGCTATCCACCGCCGCTCACCGCTACCCACTACACCTCACGCTTACTGCCACCCGAAACCTTCCGTCGTTCACCACAACCCTACGCCCTCCGCTATCCGCCGTCGCCCACCGGTACCCGCAACAACCCACGCTTACTGCCACCCTAAACCTTCCGTTGCCCACCACTGTCCCATACACTTCGCTACCCACCACACCCCACGCTCACCGACATGCTACACCTTCCGTCACCCACAGCTAGCTTACTCCCTTCGCCACCCGCCGCCGCCTACCTTTACCCACAACACCCCCCACTCACTGCCACCCTACACCTTCCGTCACCCACCACTATCCTACGCCCTTCGCTACCCACCACAACTCACGCCCTTCACCGACACTCTACGCCTTCTGTCGCCTACCGTTACCCACCTCTGCACCCACTGCCACCCTCTGTCACGTACCTCCACCCACCGCCAACCACCGCTACCCACAACACCCCACGCTCACTGCCACACTAAACCTTCCGCCGCTCACAGCTTCCCTACGTTCTTCCGTCATCCTTCGCTTCCTTCGCACACCGATTCTCTACGCTCTGTGCTACCCACCACTACCCATCACAACCCACGCCTCCCGTCGATCCACCATGCTCACCACCAGCCTACGCCTCCCGTTGCCCACCGCTACACACTACCATTCTCCACTACCTACCCCGCGTTCACCGCCTCACACCGCCCCTTCCACCCTCCGCTACCCTCTTACGCCCACTCTTGCACCACTACTTGCATCCTCCACTGCCCTCCCTTACCATTAGCACACCACTACCAATCGCCACCTTACAACCACCGTCCTCCAACGCTAGCCACCGCAATGTTTCGCTCTTCTCTGTCCTCTGCCGTAAATATTCCCCACCTTCCTCTTTCGTCACCACCATCTACCATCACCACCCACTACCACACAGAGAAGGAGACAAACTTTAAGGCGAGTACAAGGAGTAGGGTCGAGAGAAGACGAAAGATAAAGGGAAGGGAAATGGAAGGCAATAATAATAATAATAATAATAATAATAATAACAACAACTCCACCTAGGGAGTACACGACCTTGGAGTTGGTGGTGAAGCTTGAGTACCCCCATGAGCCTGAGAGCTATGTCAGTGGTAGCCTAGCTACTGGTAGGGTCTCCCTTGCTGAATAGGTTGAAGGTGAGGGGTCCGACTAAGAAGTACTCCATTTTGAGGAGAGTGGGAAGTAAGTAGAGAGGGAAGGGTCATGAACCTTTCGACTTCCTGTTGTCGGCCCATAGAGGGTACAGGAGAGAAACTGGATTGGCACACCAGGCCACTGATTAGAGTAGAGGCCCGAACCTTGCATTAGCCAGCGAAGGAGGCTGCCTTCAGCAGTCAGTGAAAATCCCGTAGGGTTTAGTAATGCCGACTGGCGATCGGAGGGACCCCTTGCTGGACCCTGCGGGGGGATGCCCCGAGGCCACTGTGGGTCGCAGTAACGGATGGCAGGAAACAACCCGAAAGTTATGTGTGATCTGTGAACTCGAACTTGCATCCTGCGAATCTTCAATTCAAACCAATGAGCAAAATGGATAGAACAAGCAATGTAATGAACCTTAACGTGCCTTGTTCTACCAATGTCCCATACCTGCTCAGGAACCGAGCTAATGTCACCTTGTCGACATCTGGCCATCCCACGGATGTTAGTCCCAGGGACCCAGAGCCGGCAGTAGCTCAAAGCCATCGTCAGAGATGGACCCGGGATGAATTAATGGAGGTGATGTGGTGCTTTTACTATGCAAAAGCGAAAAATGGGGGCTCAGAAATAGAAGTTTTTAAGATATGGAGAGAGCGGAACCCAGATATGAGACCTACCCTAGACTCAAAGAAGCTTGCCAGTCAACGACGATATATACTCAGCAGTGGAAAATTCACAGCAGAACAACTTGCAGACATCCAGAGAAACGCAGAGTATCTTCATCGATCAAACCATCCACATGAGGAACATTTAGAACCATCTAATATCCCTGAAAACGATGATCCACTTCAAGGTTCATCTCTTCCAAATGAAACATCCGTCAGTGGTGAAAATTCATCTGGCCATGAGTCAAACGATAAGGACATAATGCGGGACCTCCTCCGACGCGAGATAGAACGAGTTCGTCTTCTTCCATTCGAATCTCGTGCACCGTTGAGGAGAATTTACGAAAATGCTAAAGCTAAGAGAGTGATAGAAACAGCGAATTCTGTCTTAAATGAGGTTGTACAGACCTCAAGTAGAGATCTAGATATTACTGAAATCAATCACATCGTGTATGCAACTGGATATCTAGTATCTCAGATAATCTTGGGACCAGCCAAGAACACCGATGGCCGACAGCCAGACAGAGTAAAAATCTCCGTACCTCCGTGGATGAAAAGAATTATAAAACGGATAGCCTACACACGGCGTGAAATATCACTCCTAGCCGAGGCTTCTTCTAAGTCAAACCACACGTATAAAGTTCAACAAAAAATACTCCATGTTGAATAAAAATACATAATTGATAATGACACAACAAGGCTAATGTAGCTGAAAAGCTAAAAGAGAAAATCCAAGCATGGGCTCAACGAATAAGACGGTACAAACGTAGAATCGATTTCCGTGTACAGAACCGGTTGTTTGAAACAGACGCGAAGAGATTCTATCGCAGTCTGACTGAAAAACCGAATGGCAATGCTGCCCCTCCTTCAAAAGATGACGTCGAAATATTTTGGTCAGGAATCTGGGAGGAAACCAGATTCTACAACAAAAACGCATCGTGGCTCCAATCTGAAGTTGATGCTGCCAATGGACTCGTGGAAACAGTGGAACATGTTCAAGGATTCTCGAAAGAGGACCTATGCCAAACAATTAAGAATATGGGAAACTGGAAATCCCCTGGGGTTGATAAGATCCAGATTTATTGGATTAAGAAATTAACAGCACTACATTCTCATCTAGCAAAGGCCGTTAATAAAATTTTAGAAAACCCTAACGAACTCCCCGAATGGCTCACTCGCGGCATTACGTATTTGCTACCCAAAGGAGGAGACAGCTCAAAGAACTACAGGCCAATTACTTGCTTGCCAGTAATGTACAAACTTATAACTGCAGCCATTGCTGAAAAATGTATAGGCACCTAGAGAAGAACCATCTGTTGCCAGTTGAACAGAAAGTAAGTCGTAAAGGTTCCTATGGCTGTAAGGAAATCTTGCTTCTGAATAAAATAATTTTGAATGATGTAAAGAAACGAAAACGTAATTTAAGCATGGCTTGGATTGACTACCAGAAGGCCTTTGACAGTGTACCACACGACTGGATTTTGAAGACCCTGGAGATCTATCGATTTCATCCTAGACTTGAGTTTTGCAAGGCTAGTATGAAGTCGGGGAGCACCAGGTTACTAATACACAGCGGAAAGGGAGTAGTAGAAACAAGAAGTATTCAGATTAACAGGGGAATTTTTCAAGGAGATTCACTATCCCCTCTGCTGTTTTGCATTAGTCTGATCCCTTTATCGAGACAGCTGTCGCACACTGACTTTGGTTACAAGCTCCATGGTGATGAAAGGCCTGTATCACATTTATTTTACATGGATGATCTTAAAGTGTTTGCTAAGAATGAAGCGATTCTCTCCCAAATTCTGTCTGTCATCAATGATTTTAGCAATGACATCTGCATGAAGTTTGGTCTTGACAAGTGTGCAAAAGCCAACTTAAAAAGAAGCAAAATGACCACGTCCGAGAACATTGAAGTTGATAGACACACTGTGATTCAAGATCTTGAGCCAGGTAAAACTTACAAATATCTGGGCATTGAAGAATGTGAGACCATCTCGAACGACACAATGAAAGAGAAAGAGAATTCGCAGGGAGTATTATAGACGAGTGAGACTTGTCCTGCAGTCCGCTCTGAACTCAAGGAATAAAATATCAGCAATAGGTAGTTTGGCGGTGCCTGTAGCCGAATACAGTTTCGGACTAGTAGACTGGACTTAACAGGAAATTCGCATCATGGATCGAAAAACCAGAAAACTGCTTACAATGCATCATGTTGCCCACCCCCGAGCTGATGTACACAGACTTTATGTGTCACGTAAGGAAGGAGGAAGAGGCCTGAGACAAATTGAAGCCTCCTGGCACAATGCAATAACCGGGATGGGAAAGTATGTAGTCAGCCATCAAGATGACCCACTAATGAGGCAGGTCATGAAATCTGACCGAAGAATGGGAAACAGAGGCATTGTAAGTGTAGCAAGAAGCATTGCCAACAAGACTATGCAAGACAACCAGAATGACAGAGACACTGAACTTCTGATGCTACTTAACATGAAATTTGAGACACAGAAAATGTTAAAGAAATCGTGGAGAGACAAACCACTCCACGGACAATATCTAAAAAGAATGGACAAGGTGCAGATCAATAATGATCAATCATTTATGTGGCTTAAAAGGGGAAGAATGAAGCCAGAATCGGAAGCACTTGTAATAGCTGCCCAAGATCAGGCCTTGAGAACACGACATTATGATAAAGCGGTTCTCAAAATTTCCCAAGCTGATAAATGCCGCATTTGTCAGGAACACGTAGAAACCATCGATCATATTGTCTCAGCTTGTCCAATCCTAGCAAAGACCGAATACTTGAAAAGACACGACAGGGTGTGTAGCTACCTCCACTGGCAGATCTGTACCGCCCTCGAAGTTCCGAACACAAGCCCTAAGTGGTACGAACATTCACCGAAACCGGTGACATCTGTTGGATTGTGTACGATATTGTACGACAAACAAATTCAAACTGATCGCACGATAGCAGCAAACAAACCGGGTATAGTCATCCGGGATTTGGAGAACAAATCGTGTTTACTTGTGGATGTTGCTGTACCTTGCGATCAAAACGTCGTTACCAAGGAGGCAGAGAAACGTCTTAAATACAAGAGTTTGGAAATCGAGATCAGCCGAATGTGGGGCGTAAAAGCACAGGTCGTACCGATAGTTATCGGAGCTCTGGGATTTGTTCCGCAAAATTTGTGTAAGAACTTGTCTAAACTCCCAGGTAATCCAAAAGACTGGGAAGTGCAAGAAATAGCTTTATTTGGAACAGCCCACATTTTGCGCAAAGTATTGTAGAGGCACCGACAGTTCCTAGATCTGCTCCTTAGGTAGCTGGTTGCAACCTGGAGTAGATTTTATATTCAGCCGACACATAACATCTTAAGTCGTGATTTAGAGGAATAATAATAATAATAATAATAATAATAATAATAATGTCAGAAGCAATAAGCAAATGAAGAAAAGTTATGGTTTTCTCCCATCGCTACCCACTACACACCATCAGTGCCATTCGCTCCTTGACCACGTGTGGTACCCACGTGTGCTTCCCATTCTCGCCCAACCGGTCTCCGTCAATCCAACTTCAGCTGCTCTAACCCCTCCTCTCCCCAGTGTCTCACCCTTAGACTCAACCCTCTGCCTTCGTGGCCATTGCCATCTCGACATGCGCACTCCGCAACCCATGCCGCCCCTACCACCCAAACATCTACCGCGCCCCCGGTATTGCCGGGTTTGCTTTGACCATTTCCACGTTTGCCTTCACCGACTCCTACATCCTGCCTTTCCTTCCACCAGGGGAGGTGGCTCGGGGCATCAATTGTTGTCACTGAACTATCTCTGACCGGGAGGTTCTAGGGTTTGAGTCCCGACAGTGGCAGGATTTTCGACACTGGCTGCGTATAGTGGGATTTTTGTAACTTTGCCCCTCAATGCCCGTCTTCACGATGGAATATGTCAAGGTATTTCGCGTCTTTCTCAGTCTTGCCGCTGGACATCGGATGATCGCGACCGTGTAATGCAATTTTTGCGATCAAGTGGTATGTACCGGCACGTGCGAGAAAGACACGAAATGTCGTGTGATATTCCATCGTGGAGATAGAGGCTTGAGGGGCACAGTTATAAAAGTCGCACTATAGCTAGGTCGAGTTCAGTCGCTGTCTGAGGGAGATTCCTAGCGGCCGGCTGCTCTGATCGATAATTTTTCGTGGATTCTCCGATCAACACTATACGGATGCCAAAGCAGTACCCCAACAAACGGGCCATGGACCATGCGCAATATTTCCTTCCTATTTCGTGACCTATTCTACTCCTTACTTGCACATACACTTACATGCACTACACTACCATACATGTCGGGAGACCCGACGGGAACTTAATTTGTCCCGTCTGGGGCGGTTCAACGATGGTGGGAGATAGCTGGTTGGGAAATAAAGCCGTATCCGATGGTCGGTCAGCGCCGGATTTCTCAATCCACTGGTGAATGATTACTGCCACCTTTCGCGATATAACACGAATGAGTCTACTACACTTTTATTTATTTATTTATTTGTCAAAAAACAGTAAAAACTGTATATGACGTGTGGGGAAAGAAATTTATCTGCGCACATTTTCTTGAGGGCCAGAATTTTATTAAAAAAAACGAAAAAATTAATTTAGAAAATAATTATTTTAGAAAAATAAAAATATTTGAAAAATGTTTTTCCCGAGTTATAGAAAATCAATTTCAACGGTAAATGAACTATAGGCAAAAGGCGTGCTCAACAAAACGCGCGCACAGTGAAGCTACATTTACGTCCAGAAGCAAAACAAGGGGCCATCTTAGCATTTGCTCAATGGATCAGGGAAACTGGACAAAAACCTGATCGAGATGGGGGTCATTGAACCGGAAGCTGAAGTATATTACTTGTTACAGGCGTATTAAATATTTTTTTTAAATGTATACAATGCAAACGTAAACTAATTCATTATATATCTTTGTTTTGTTACAATAAACATTATTTTTCTTTTTCACGATCAGTATAGTCTGTAATTGTATAGAAACAGTTTTGCAGCAGAAAAGATTTTACTTTTAACTTAAATTTGTGTACCGACTTTAATTGTTTTATGTCATCTGGCAATGCGTTGTAAAGTAACGTACATGTATTGTATGTTGATTTCTTGCACTGAGCTGTTGATACTGACACTTGATGCACGTGATTTCTACGGCGTGTGTTGTAATTATAAATACAACTTACTACTACACTTATGAGTCTAATGACCTTAGTAGTTGACGCGCCCGGAATTGCTAACCAACCAATCAGCCTTTCCCTCCGGTGAACATCGCCATCACCTTCCGACTTCTCAAGCCTTGCCGCGAAATTTCCTGGGACCTCCTGTATTCTTACATTCATTCATTCTGTGGCACTGTCCCTGTCACATCCGTACATCTTTGCCCTCTCTTCGTTTCCAGCATCTAATTTCCCCACCCGTTTTGACCCTGGCCGTCCGATCTTTTGTCTTCTCTTCCTTCACGCCCTTGGCATCCCTAGCATTTCGTATTTCGTTAGTCAGCATGTATCATTTCACTGCTCTTTATTCGACGCCACGTCCCTATATTTCGCTGATTTCTCTGAATTCCTTCACTTCTTCTTTGACTTTCCTGCCAACTATCACCGGATTCAATGTCCCCACTCCCATTTTCCTCGCCACTAACCTTCTCATCCCCATGACTGCAAAATGCATCCTGGCTAAGCAAATATCTATTGCAACCTCCGACACGCCGTCCTCAACGACCTCCGCCTCCTATTTCCTTCTGTAATACCTCCAAAGACACGCCGTCCCCAGTGCCACCGCTGCCCCCGCTCGCGTTCGCCCCATTGACTCACATTCCTTTCTCCTTCTCGTCTGTCTCACGCGCCGACGTCTTTCATCCTCCATCTCGTTTTCTCCTCTTCCGTTTCCTTCACCTCCTTTCCTCATCCCCAACTCCTCTCCCTTCGCCCATCGCATTCGCCCTCGACGCCCCCGGCGCTCCGCCTTCAACGCGGAATTGTAACAGCGCCTCGTAATGCGAGATTTGCCAGTGAGGGAACGTTCTTGTAGCGGCTGTAATATACACTTCGCGTTCGTCGGGCGAACTTAATGGAGGAGGCAGCGGCGGCGGAGAGTGAGTTTGGCGGGTGGTTTGTTCGCGGCCGCAAGGAGGTAGAAGTTGTGGTGTTGATGGTGGCAACGACTCGACTGTAGGGAATGTGTTGACGTGGGGCATGGGCCCCGGCGGGGGGGATGACGAAGTGCGGGGTGGAAGTTGGTACGCTTGTTTGGAGCGGGTTTCCGTCGGCCGTGATTGCTTGCGTTGCGGCAACGAGGCGTTAATGACAGAGCGGGAAAGACGCTGTGAAGATGTGGCCGCGGCGGAGGGAGCTGCGGTGAGGTTGCTGGCGCGGGGGTGGGAGTGCGGTTAACGCCTGTTTCCTTTCAGATATAGGAGAGCTTGATCACGCTGTGCGCAGTGTTGCATTTCCTCTATTTAATAGCTTTGAAATAACTGGCGAAGATATTTTCATGCAGATACTGGTTTTGATTATAGGTGCATAAACGCCAATTCCGGTATAAGAATACTATTTATTAATAGTGATGACAACAATTACATTCTCGATTTCACCAATCAGTGTAGTTCAATAGTAATATACTATTTAAATGTTTTAGACATAAACACAAACATGTCAATGGGGTAATTGGATGACAAGGGAACTCACAATAAAGAGGGTTCATGGATTGCGCCTGGTACTAAATGAAAATATAAATTTGTACGTGTTGAATGAACTCGTGGCAAAAATAACTATTGAGAGATGGAGCGTCGGTTGCCATGGATACAAGTTTGTGACGGGAGACTGGATTGCGTTTGCTAGAAAATAGACGCCTGGATGTAAGCAGAAAATATTAACGTGACATTCTGGATTTAAAATCCAATTAATATCGACATCAAAATATTGGAAGTTTCACGAAACCTTGGGGAAAGCTCTTCAGCAAGTTATTCGGCAATTATTTCGTAAGGAACAATATGTATGCGGAAGCATAATAGGTAATATTTGCCGATTGATACTGAATTTAAAATTTCATGAGCAATATATTTGCTTATGTTGGAACTTAAAAATGTTCTTATTTATATTACTTCAACAGAGAGGCCAACAGTCAGCAACGTTTCATGAGTGGCAATTCAGGTGTAGCTGAATTCATTGGCGTTCAAACGATTGAGGGCATTCACAGAGACATTTGGTGTCGCGGGAACGTTGAGTTCAGTAAATTCGTAACAGCGTCTATCGCATCATTTCCTAATACACACATTTGTCCTTTCTCCTTCCCTAAACATAAAAATTAAAAAATACAGTTTACTTTTTGATATTTTATAAGCATTTTACTGCTTTACTGTTTTTACTACTTCTTACGCATTTATGGTAACTTACTGGGATATATTCCTAATTGTGAGATTCACAAAACAGGTGTGACATCTACGAAATAAATGAGATATATTGAATTCAGAGTTCATTACGACCAGATGAGGACTGCTTGGAAGACGAGCCTAAACGCAGGTTTCGGCCGGCGCTGCTTCTGAAGCCCGCCGCTGATCTGGCGATGGCGCGAGCGGCGGCTGCCGTGCCTTCGCCCGCCAGGAGTCGCACCGGGCGTCGCTAATGGCCGGATCGAGTGGCTGGCCTATCGCCGGCCATCGCGCCGCGCCGCTAGGTAATCGGCGCCCATCGGTGGCGCGCGCGCCGGCCGAGGGGGCGGGGCGCGTGATAACTCAATGCAAATGCCGGCCAGCCATAATTGCGGCCATATTTTACTTCGATAACCCCGGCGGCAGCTCGCCCGCCCACAGCCCGCGTCCCTCCGGACTCACGGACGCCCGGCTGCTCTCGCGCTCGCTCTCTCGCCCCGCTCTCTGGCTCGCTCTCTCGCCCGCGCTCTCGCCCGCTCTCTGGTACGCTCTCTCGCCCGCTCTCTCTCGCCCGCGCTCTCGCTCTCTCCCGCGCTCTCGCTCTCGCCCGCGCTCTCGCCCGCGCTCTCACCCGCGCTCGCGCCCACGCTCTCGCCCGCGCTCTCGCCCGCGCTCCCACCCGCGCTCTCGCCCGTGCTCTCGCCCGCGCTCTCGCCAGCTCTCACATCGCTCTCTCGCCCGCGCTCTCGCCCCCGGTGCTCTCGCCCGCGCTCTCGCCCGCGCTTTCACCCGCGCTCTCACCCGCGCTCGCGCCCGCGCTCTCGTCCGCGTTCTTGCCCGTTCTCTCGCTCGCTCTTTCACTCGCTCTCTCTCTCTCTTGCCCACTCACTTCTTTGCTTTTATGTCTTCTCTCTCGCCTTCTCTCTTGCGCGCACTCTCACCCGTTATCTCGTCCGCCTTCTGTCTCGATCTCTCTGCCTTCTTGTCTGCTTACCCTATAGCCTCTGTCTTCCCAACCTGCCTTTTCCATTTTCTCAACTGGTATCTCATCTACCTTCCGTCACATCTTCTCTTCAAGCCCCTCTTGTCTCGCCCACTCCCTTGTCTACCCCTTCGTTTGCCACCTTGTCATCCACCTTCCATCTTACTGTCCACGTCGTATACACCCTTACTCTCTTTTACCTCTGGTTCTATCTCTCTCCCCACTCATCCATTCTCTCCAGACTCTCGTTAATTCTCGTCCAGTTTCTCATCCCCCGTCTTGTTCACCCTCTTGTTCGTCCTGGCGCTCACCCTGCTTCGCTCATCGCACGTGCGCCTTCTCATGCAACGCACGCCTCACTTTCTCACGTCTGGAGGCGCTAGACTACCGCTCTCTCGCAAGCGCGCGCACGTCAGGCCCCGCCCACGCATCCGTGACTCTTCCGACCCCAGGAGCACGCACGAGCACGCGCGCACGCGCGCACGCACGCACACTGCCCACGCAGCTGTGCGCAGGTGGCCGCGGCAACGTCGTGATCGCGTTTTTGTACCAGGGATCTCTCTCTCCCCCGCTCTCTCTTGCATCATGTAGAGCTTCATCACGCACGTAGCTCGAGTTTACTGCACTGCTGTTTGACTTTGCAGTATTCTCCTCTAGGATGTGTAATGTGGTGTCGACGTGTTTGTTTTTGTGTATAAAGTTGTTTGTGAATGCAAGGAACGTATGTGGAAAAATATTACACCGATACAAAATAATGTTTGAATTTCAATTAGAACTTTAAAACATTTAAACTTTGAGATACTTTAGAAAAATCAGTAATTGTTTTTTATTAAAATATTTATCTGCCATTAATTCTAATATAAATATCGCTCCAGAATATTCAGTGATATTTATTTCCATGTATATTCCGCTTCTATTTTATTTGGTTATCTTATTAATTTTTTTCGGTACATTTTTCTCTTTATCTCAATTTTATTTTAAAATGCCGCATAAGTCTTCTCCAACGAATGACAGATCTTTACCGCAGCAAGCACATACAAAAATAAAGCAAAAACGAATATTTTTGCATCGGACGTACAGTTGATGTCTTCGCTTCGCTGTCTCATATAGAAACAGCTCTGAAGACATTGAAAAGCATTTACACACAACTAGTCTCTCACCTCTTCTTACCCACCCGTATATGTATCCACCCATCCACTTATCTCTTCATCCATTCTCTCACCTAGTCATTCACTCACTCGCTTATCTATCCACCCATCTCGTATTTTCACCCATCAACTCATCTATTCAACCACGCGCTCATCTAGCCAACCACGGTCTCATCTATCCAACTATCAACTCAGCCATCCACACACCAACTCTTCTATTCACACACCAACTCCTCTATCCTCACATTAACTACTCTCTCCATACACCATCTCATCTATCTGCATACCAACTCGTTTATGCATTTACTAACTCATATATTTACACGCCAACTCATCTAACCACATTCCCACTCGTCTACTTACACACTAACTCATCTACCCACACGCCAACTCGTCTGCTTGCCTACATTTATTAGCAAACCAACTTATCTTTCCATACATCAACATATCTGTCCACACACTCACCGACTCATCTGCCCATCTTCTCTCTCCTCCTTGCACACACACACACGCACACGCACACACACACACACACACACACACACACACACACGCACACGCACATGCACGTCCTCTCGCCCGGCCACCAGCCGCACGCCGTCCGTCTGTGCCTCTGAGGCGGCCTGTCATCCTTAATAATCAGCCCGGCCCGTTCACCGCATACGCATAGCTTGTTTGAATCCTCCGGGTTGGTTTGTCTGGCAATGTTGTACATCCAGCACCGAGACTAGTTCACCCGATGGCTGTTCAATGTCTATCATGGCACCAGATTTTTCCTTATGAATGGGAAATGAATGGTGAAAGTGATAGAGGTTTATTTCGAAATAAATAAATCTCAGAATAGGTTGAGCAAATGATTTAGTTTTTACGAGTACTATGAGTTAAATTAACTGAAAAATCATTCTATAAAAATAATATTGGATGGGTTTATTTAATTTCTTAGTAATAAGAATGTCTACTTCTTCGCAGACTGTACATTTTTACTTCATACGAAGGGAATACACCTGGAGAGGGTTTCTTGACGTCGTTGACATGTTAAGAACTATTGTAACATTGATTTCTCTACAAACTCTGTGTTTTAAATTGTATCGTTATTAATTTTCGAACCTAGTTAATTAGGATGGAACATACAAGATGTATGTATATAATTTTTAAGTTGGTAAACAATCTCATAATATAGTTTTCACAGAATGCTAACCAAACTATTTTAGAATAAACACAAATCCTTTGTAGTGTAAGTGACGAAATATGTTTCAACGTAGTACCTTTGTTACACATATTTTTGTGATATATCATAATGTTCTGTTGTATTATTAAAGTTCTATTATTATTACTGAGAGTTGTATTATTTGAACAAACAGCAATTTGTGACATTTAACCACACGTAACAAACTCACGGAAATGTTAATTGAATTAGAGAAATAATTACGTTATGATGTACTCTTGATTACGAAATTATTTTAACAACTGAATGAAATAATTTTAATTTCTATTAATTGACTGTAAACCACCATTGTCCACAAATTGATTTTTTTATTTTACTTCTTACAATTGTTGCATATTGTGGTTTATAAAGCAACGCACGTTTTTCAACAATGTGGTCACGTTTCATTCTTTCCTCGTTTTGCTCAGCTTTTGTTCATCGTCCGTCTTCCGTCTTCTTTTAAATGGCAGATGACCCGTAAAAACGAGGTCGACCAAATAGATCGCATTGTAAGCGGACCTAGGAACACTGGTGGAATTTCAAGTATTTGAGAGTCTCTCTCGAGCATAAAGAGAAGATTCTAAAGAAACAGCTATGAAAAGAGATGGAAGTTGAAATCTTGTCTGGCGGAAGAATAGGTCGTCTGAAAAGAAGTCTAGACATTTTCAAAGGAACTGGAATGCCGAAAAGAGAGGAAAATAAAATGGCCGTGAGATGGCAAAATTTGTATTGTTCATAAAAACGATGGGTTAATTTTACTGGCAGAGGGAAAATAAAGATGTGACTGTCGACCTTTAGAAATTTACATTGAGTTTCTTTCATGTATTCATGTTTCTTTCTAAATATGAACTTCCAGGAAAATATTATTTCATATTACCTATGGTGAAACTTGATGTGTAAAATAATTTTCCTTCTTTTCGTAGTTTACGAGTAAGGCGCGAAGTTTATAGGTTATTATTAATTAATGTTTTTATTTGTTGATTTATTTATTTAAAAGTTTAACATAATACACAAGCTACAATCTGTGTGTAACTTGTTATGGCGGAGAAGTGCAATATGTGCACTATTAGATATACCTTTAAGTATGAATTAATTATTATGAACTGGATAAAATGCATGATATTCAACTTTCCTCTTCTATTCTTCCTGTACACTTTAATTCCTTTCCTTTCTGCTGCCTGTTTTATTATTACATTCTGTTACCAACATATTTTTCTTTAATTGCGAAAGTAGAGTGTCTCAAATTTTTAAATCATTCGCTACTTCTCAACTACTCAGGATTCAACATTTAATTAAGTCATATTTTCTGAGGGCGTTTATCACTTATCTTTCTATAAACGTTCTTGTAATACCTTCTTATAATTTTAAACATAGACACATGCATATGTCTCTATCCTTTGTATCGCTATGCCGTGCCTTTCTGGCTGTACTTTTGCTTCTTACTATTATTTTTATTATTCCGTTACTTCTAGTGTTGTTTGCGTTGTTTTACTTTCCCGTATTTGTACGCATAGGGCGTAATGTAAGAGTGGAGTTGTATAGAGAAAGTTGTGTAATGTTGCTGCGAAAAGTGTTTTTTCAACAGAAAATCTGGGTTTGTGGCTCCTCGATATCACATAACAAGGTTTTTTTTGTTCTTATATTTTTTCCTACTACTAAGCATATTTGGAATCCATATTTGTGGTTCTTGAATATCAACAAAGCTCTTTTTTCAAACGTCTGCGAACAAAAACGATATTTTCTCAAACAAAATGCGCCAATCTTCGTAAATTGCCGAGATATATCTATGCGGTATTGAGGGGACGTGACGGTACTATTCATTTCGAATGTTTTCAGGGAAACGAAAGGGGCTTTAAGAGGACTTGGTATGTGTTTAGTCGCTATTAAATAGCAGCTGGGAAGAGGATGGGGCGAAATCATGCTAGCCCCAATTCGAGAATACAGGAAACGAACTCTACGTGAAAGTACCATTTTGTAGCACTTCCTTTAAGATTCGTCATACTGTTTAATTCCTTCCTGTTCACTGGATACATTCCAGGAAATATTAATTCCTTTACTCCGTCGTTCATTACAGAATTTCCTTCAGCATACGTGTTTTACGGCAAATTATTTCACATTGTATTTCAAGTTTTATAATTCTCATTTCCTTGTTTGTTTTAATCTTTCATTTCTAACACTTGCTTATTACATCCAGATATTTTAGCCACTTGACTTTTTTCTTTTTCTTTCTTATAGGATTACTTTCGCTCCGTCATACACTCTACTACATCCACATTTTGTCTTTCTTCTTCTCCCACCATTTTTTTCAACACTCTAGACTTTCATTCACGTGCTTTTCTTTCCAGATTTTGCCTTTTTTTCTCTCTCCTCATTCCGTTACATTCAGTAGTTTACTTCGTTACTCTTCTATTTCCTTTGTCTTTTTCCTTCGCCATCAACTCTATGACCTTCGGTGCTTCCCTTCCATTTTCTTCTTCTCCCCCTGCTATTTTGTCAACTTACTTATTTTTACCACGCCTTATCGAGTCTTTATTCTTCGCTTACCATTTTTGACAAGCTCAATTTACATTCATTTCGTTTCCATCTCGCATTCTTTACTCTCCACTGTCCCATAACATTCGCTTCACAAGTTTCTGTACCTGTTCTTCATCTTCTTTCGCCCCATTTTTTACATTCCACACTACCCTTCTTCTTGATCCCCTCCTCACCCGCTATTTCGTTCCCCTACCTCTCTTCACTTCGTAGCGTATTTATTCTTTGCTTACCATTTTCTGACAAGCTGTACCTACTTTCATATTCATTTCCATTTCGCCTCCACCTTCTTTGCTGACCTACTCTTCAGGCGACGCAGCCGGTGAAAATAGGTCACTTGTTCTTCAGCTGTTTCTCCACCTCTGCTTCGTACTTTTGCGTTAATTTTGAACACTCCACACTTCCCTCTCTCTTTACCTCCTCCTCGCCCGCTATTTCCTCGCCCTACCTCTCTCTCCACCTCGCAGCGTCGCCACTCCGCTCGACGGCCGCCATCACCGCAAGCGCCCGCGTCGAGCCTGCGCTGCGCCGCTCTCCTCAGCGGCGGCGGCGGCGGCGGCGGCGGCGGCGGCGGCGGCGGCGGCGGCGGCGGCGGCGGCGGCGGCGGCGGCGGCGGCGGCGGCGGCGGCGGCGGCGGCGGCAGCAGCGCTTCTTCGCGACCGAGATTTATGGGCATCCCGCGAGAGACGGCGGTCGTGGCGGCGGCGGGGGCGGTGACAGGAGCGGGGGCGGGGGCGGGGGCGGGGGCGGGGGCGGGGGCGGGAGCGAAGCATAGCCGCCGACGGGCGGCGGCGTTCCGGCGTCCGCAGCCTCAATTATGTCGCATCTTCGCGTCTGCCTTCGCCCCCGGCCCCGCTTCCGCCCTCGTCGAGCTAATTCACTCGGCGGCGGCGGCGGCGGCGCAGCCCCACGCGACGGAGCCCAATCGATAAGGCGACGAAGGACGAAGGGCAAAGGGCGGCGGACGAGCCGCCAAGATGGTGGGGTGGGAGGAACGAGGGCCGAGAACGACAGGTTGGGGGAGAATTCGTTTAGTGTGTTCTGGTGTCTTGAACGCTGCACCGTTCACCTGAGAAGGTAGACCATGAAACCCACTGGCCTTCATGGGTATTTATAATAGTGTAAATTTATGAAATTTTGATGAAATAATTTTTATTTTGTTTTATGTTATTTTTCATTTATTTAAGGGTTTGAATGTCCAATTCACACATATTTCAGTAGTCAAAATTTGATCATTTCAAGGAAAAAAATATTTGATGAATTTAATAAAATTCTCCCAATTTATTCTATTTTCAAAATTTCTTGAATTATTTTCTTTAAACTTTTGTCTAATTTATTCCAACTATATGTTCTGAGCCAACCTGTCTTTCTTCTTCTACTTGGAAACCATTCCAAAATTTTCCTGGGAAGATTCGTTCATTATTTTCACGTGTACGTATCTCGAGAAATAATAATGTTTTTAAATAATAAAGATGTTCAGTTTGTTCAATCAATGGGAATGTATGAACGTGGTGACACATTTAGTATTGAAGTTAAGAAATTGATTACAGTTATATTTAGGAGCTTCTTGTTTCAGCATAGTGTGGTTCCCTGTCAAAATATCAATTTTCTGGCATTTATGCATACGATTTTGCAACAGTTTGCCAAAATGTGACACATGCAATTCTTCATTTATGTTTCTAATATTGTGATGGCCACGACCGCACATGTTAAGATTAAATGAATGAATTTGCATAATATTCTTGAATATGTTCTGTAAGCTCTGTCATAGATATCCCATCACTGAAGTGATATTTACAGTGTTTTGATGGATAATGCCCACATTCAATATTGTAATGAATGTAATTTTAATGTGTACGAATGAAAATTAATTAAATAAAATGGCACGATGTACTTTAAAATCTTCTCAAATTCAAAACTGCAGTGTGGATTAGTTTGAGAAATGGCGAGTGAAAGAGAATTGAATAACCGAATGAAATAGAAGAGTTGATTTTATCTTAGTTATATGATAAGAATCTAAGACAGGCGCTAGAGTACGGAAGTGAAATAGTCATGCCGTGTTGGAAAGTGGAGATATAGAAACATTAAAATTGGATTTCCTCTCCTGATTTTTAAGAAACCTCTAGAGCATGAAGCTTCTGCGCAACAAAACCGTTTTCAAATCTTACCAAAAGAAATAACAACTTTCATCCAAGTATTAGCACATGCAAAACATGCAATGTGCACATGCAAAACATAAAGGACATAACCTTAAACTCACCCATTCAACTAAGACACTGACAGTGCTAATTGCATGGAAGTCACCAGGCAGTTATTTCTCCGAATCTTCTGTTTGCGCTCTGTGGAGCAATTCCAGGTACGACTACGTGGCCGTGACACTGCGATATACCGACCATTTCCTCGTAAGCCAGCAGAAACTCGCCATGGACGGTTTGGCGATCGCCGCTCCAGAGTTCGCTGGGGGATTCGTATTCAGCCGAAGCTGCCGCCGCATCTCGCCTGCCCGATCCCATTGACTGCGACTGTCCACCTGGCGGCATCCGCTGTCACGTGTGCCTGCGCGCCCCGCGCCCGCGGGCGGTGGGCGCTGTCGCCATCCATCGCCCACGTCAGTCGTCGCCCGCCGACGCCGCGTATCGCCCTCACCGTTCATCGCCCACGTCAACGCAGCCCCTCGTCGATAACCGCCCGCCCGCCCTCCCTTACGACGCCAATCACCTGTCCGTGCGTCGCTCTCGCAGGGAGCGTCTCTCCCCCGCCCCACCCTGCCCCCTCGCTTTCGTTCGCTCCCTCCGCCCACTCTTCGCCCCACGTTCACCGCCGCTCACACTCACTCCCCTCATCGCTCTCGCAGGGAGCGTCACTCCCCCACCCCGCCCCCCGCGCTTTTGTTCGCTCCCTCCACCCACTCCTCGCCCCACGTTCGCCGCTGCTCATAACCACTCCCCTTCTCCCTAAGCCCGCCGCCGACTTCTCACCTCCCGTTCTCCTCTCCTTTCAACGACTAGTACCCTCCTCCTACTCTGCACTGCACGTGCCCCGCCGCTGTACATTTCGGTCGCTCACCGCTCTCAGTGAGGAGAGCGGTAGCACCGGGGCTGGGTGTTTTCACATCTTTGCCTAAGCATGACACCCGAGAGGTGATTTTTGTAGGAAGCGGAATTTGAGAACGGGTGCGACGACGTGTCGTGGTGAGAAGGGTTGGAGAGACGTGATGCGGAGAGATGATGTGGGGTGAGACGTGGCGTTGCGTGGAGTAGTATTGCAGGTAGCGGACTTTGAATTTGGGTGCGGTGACATGTCATGGTAGAAGAGATGGGGAGAAGCATGACACGGCAATGTGGCGGGGCGAGACGTGGCGGGTCGAGACGTGGCGGAGAGAGACGTGGCAGGGAGAGACGTGGCGGGGCGAGACGTGGCGGGTCGAGACGTGGCGGAGAGAGACGTGGCAGGGAGAGACGTGGCGGGGCGAGACGTGGCGGAGAGAGACGTGGCAGGGAGAGACGTGGCGGGGCGAGACGTGGCGGGTCGAGACGTGGCGGAGAGAGACGTGGCAGGGAGAGACGTGGCAGGGAGAGACGTGGCGGGGCGAGACGTGGCTGGGAGAGACGTGGCGGGGCGAGACGTGGCGGGGCGAGACGTGGCGGGGCGAGACGTGGCGGGGCGAGACGTGGCGGGGCGAGACGTGGCGCGGCGAGACGTGGCGCGGCGAGACGTGGCGGGGCGAGACGTGGCGGGGCGAGACGTGGCGGGGCGAGACGTGGCGGGTCGAGACGTGGCGGGTCGAGACGTGGCGGGTCGAGACGTGGCGGGTCGAGACGTGGCGGGGCGAGACGTGGTGGGGATAGACGTGGCGGGGCGAGACGTGACGGGGCGAGACGTGGCGAGGCGAGACGTGGCGGGGCGAGACGTGGCGGGGCGAGACGTGGCGGGGCGAGACGTGGCGGGGCGAGACGTGGCGGGGCGAGACGTGGTGGGGAGAGACGTGGTGGGGAGAGACGTGGCGGGGCGAGACGTGGCATGGCGGGGTGTGGATTGGCATGCTGTAAGAGATCGGCGGCGCTGGGTGACACTTCAGTGCGTGGCATGGCTCGGGAAAGAGGTGAAACATGAGCGGGAGTGAAGGGGGCAGGGGCAGATCCAGACGATCATTTTAGAGGGGTTCGTCATAGATTTTTTGTTAAATAATAAACATATTGCTGCAGGCTGATTTAGATAAGCTAGAATCATGAGCTACCACAAATGAAATGATATTAAATCCCTGTAAGTGCAAGTTTATCAGATACGCGCTTTCTAGAAAGACAGACGACGGGAAATATAAATTAGGAAATCAGTATATTCCGAGGACTAAATGCTGTAAATATTTGGGAATTGTACTAAATGAGGATCTGGGATGGGCAGAACACGTAAATTATATAGTGAAAAAGGAGTGGAAGGCATTGGATTTTTGTGATTAGAGGAAAGGAAGTGGAAAATCAAGGGAATTAGGGTACACATCTTTAGTACGTCCGATATTGGAATATGGCTCGATATGTTGGGACCTATATCGTTTAGGGCAAATAAAATCTCTCGAAAAAGTACAAAAATATGCCACAAAATTTGTTAGGAGGGGAAGTTCTCATTCTGAATTTATATCGTGGAAACCCTTGGAAAAACGGAGAGAGAAACCTTTGTGCGTTATTCAAAGCAATAAGGGGTGATTGTCCGCGGAGTGAAGTTTGGGCAAGACTATCAAAACCAACATATGTCGCGCGGAAAGATCACGAATTCAAAATTCGGCAAAGAAAACAGAGAACAGATGTAGGTAAATTCTCATTTATTAATAGAACCATACAAAATTGGAACAAATTACTTGCATCAGTGCTAGAGTCTTTTCCTCAGAATGTCAAAAATTTTGAAATTATATTAAATAAATTGTAATTTTTTAGAAAATGTTAACATTAAAATTATTTTTTTGTATTATTCTTGTTATTTTATATTAAGGTTAGCTTTAGCATAAGGTTAATGTAATTAATTTTATAAAATTGTATTCAGTAATGTTCTTTGATGTTCATTTTGTGTATTTGTTGTATTTTTGTAGTGTTGTTGTTTCTTGTTTTATGTAGATTAATTGATTAGAAAACGCTACCACCGGAATTATTTCATGTATCCTAAGTGGCGAAATAAATATTCTATTCTATTCTATATGCTATTGTATTTCAGCTAGCTACCACTACGCTGCGGGGAGGGGGGCTTGTTGCAGGTCGGGGATGAGCGTGGTGGTAGAGGACGTGACGGCACTGAACGGTGCGTGATGGTTGGGGTGTGGGAGAAAGTGGCGTGGCGGAGTGTGAGGCGCGGGTGCGATGATGTGCACGGCGGGCGACTGTCATTCGGGAAAGTGTGTGGCGTTGCGGCGTCTGAGGCGACAGGGCGTGGCGCGGGTGGAACGATGATGCGCGTGGCAGACATTGTCATTCTGACCTTGGGGTGAGATGGGGAGCGGTCGCGCGCTAGCAGTCGGGAAGGATGCGACGGTCACTGGAGGCAGCGGCGTCAGATCGGCATACATCGTCCACATCGTCCACTCTATTAATTAATCTAATTTCAGCTAACAAATTTAAAGAAGGAGGAACAGCCATATTAGAAGATCTAAGTAAAAATCATCATAATGTTAAGCTTGGTATTAAACATATCAATCCCTTATTAATAATCAATCTACGACTACCCAACCGCTCATATACAATATTAGATAAACAAAACAATCCAGAAGAACATAATCTATGACCAACCATTATTGAAATTGGGGGGTTATGGTTTAATACGTGTTTTTGGAATTATGATTTCTTGCTGTTTAAGGTATAATTTTATTTGAGTTGGGATTAGATTGGTAGGTGGTTTTTTAATAAGTTTGGTATTAATCTCGTCCACATCGAGAGCGGCATCGCGGCGATGGCTGGCTGCGCGCTTTCACTCCACGATAGTTTGTTCTCGCACTGTCCATTCTGATTCCGTTTGTATACCCACTCTACCAGCTGAGTTAGCTCAGAGCCTATACTGCCGCTCTCTCTCCTCTGGCCAGAGGTCCTAGGCTTCAAATTCCGACGATGGTGGACTTTTCACACTAGCTAAATAGCTAGGTAGGATTCACCGGCTGTGTAGAGGAGGATTCTAGCGTTCGGCTGCTCAGATCATTAGTTTTCCGTGTGTTTTCCAGCCAACACCAGGCGAATGACGGAGTGGTACCCTAACGAAAGGGCCGCGGACCACGTGCGATATTTCCTTCCTATTCCTTGTCCTACCCTGACCCCTCATGCACACTTACGCTAGAATGCATTACACTGCCGCACACGCCGGGAGACCGGTCGGGAGAGAGCTTGTCCCGGCTGGAGCGGTGCTCTGCTTATGAGAGA
Organism: Acheta domesticus; assembly: GCA_031308135.1. Classification (NCBI taxonomy): domain Eukaryota; kingdom Metazoa; phylum Arthropoda; class Insecta; order Orthoptera; family Gryllidae; genus Acheta; species Acheta domesticus. The sequence goes on along the minus strand of JAHLJT010008756.1, from coordinate 20,007,688 downwards.
TACATAACTGGAGAAAATCCCTGAAAGACGAAGTAAGACGGTGCCGGATCTCGCCAGCCAATGGAGGCAGATAACCATCACCCCCCCAGGATCACCTTGCGTAATAAAACATGCACTACTCTTACGAGACTAAGGACCTTAGCAGTTGACGCTCCCGAATTCACTAATCAATAGTATATCAATTCTTTTCCCACTTTCGAATTCCAACATGATTTGCAACACGTTTCGGGGATAGGTTGTCCCCATCGTCAGACAAACATAGTAGAGCCCATAAAACGAAATTTTTCATCAAACATTGGCAAAAGACCTTGTCAGACGGTCACTATGGGAGAGTAGTGTATTTACTAGTTACTTTTCGTTCTACACTACATTTCGCTTTTCGTTCTTCCTCTCATTCCGAAGTCCTCTTGTTTACAGTCCCTTGCATATATTTCTCTCATTTATTTTTTTCGTGTGTTAAGTATCTTGCTTTCCTTGAGAATCATGTTTATCCTCAAAGGATGACATTCAAACTTCTAAACTGTTGCGTTAACTGTGGAACAAATACTCATTTGTGAATGTAAAACGTCCATGTAATTTCAAGATCAATAATAATTCTGAAGACTCCTATAAAGTCTTAAGCCTATTAATAGTTCTACTATTTTCCATTTCTATCATTATCATGAATATCGTCATTATGTGAACACCATCATTATGAATTGCCGTATCAAAATATGAGACTTACGCATCAACTTTTGTTTTCATTCAGGTTCTCCCTTACGCCTATCGCTCTTCACACATAATTCACATTATTCATTTCAGCACCCAACTCCTGCTCTGTTTTTTCCGTCGCTCTCTACCTTCGCTCACCGCTTAGAAGTCTAATCTTGTTTCCGTGCTACTTGTTCCTGTCAATTTCCATCCACGTCCCCTGGGACCTCTCAGCTTCTGCATCTCCAGCTCTGTGTTATCTCTATCTCTCTTGCTCCGTAACAGTCACATACCAAAGGGGCGTGTTAACAACCGACCGCAGAGTAGATTTTTTCCTATGTCCTTATTTAGGTAAAAACTTTGTTTCATCGTTTGGGGCTTTTATTGGAATCTTTCTGAACCCTTAGTGTTAGTTTTGACTATCCATTCTTCTCGGTTATTTACAAAAAATGTCGAAAATATCACACGTAATCGTTTTGAAGAAATTCCGGCAAGCTCTTACAGCCACGTCTGTCCATAAACATATTATTTTAATATTTTTATGATAGGTTCCATAACTTTTTGGCCTCACTAATTTATATTTTTGGTACAAAGAAAGAAGGTACGTAACATATCACCTTTACTCAACCCCACTTTTCACATCAGTGTATTAACATTTGTAGGCCTTTGAAAAAATACTCCGAGTTTTTATTTACAAAAACACCAAAAACTGCTTCTTTCACCTCACTCTTAATTGAAAATTTTCTTTCCCAAAGGTTTTTCTTCAGTTTTGATAAGTGGTAGACGTCGTGAGGTGCCCGATCTGGACTGTAGTTTGAAAGGTTCAACTCCTTAAAGCCAGAGTCCTTCACAGCATTCTTTGCAACTTATGGAATCACCTATGTATCTATTTACATAACATTTGTGTATTCGGAGACGGATAGGAAATCGTTAGTTCTTAAATATATAAAATGTTCCTTTGATTATATTGCAATCTATTCTATGCTTTGTCGTTGACTCTCCCACCCCAATTGCCGTTTTTTGGAGAGCGGAATTGCACTGGTATGTGATTGTTGGCATTGCAATGCGATGCAGTTTGATGTAGCTTTGAATAAGACGTTGCGATGTTGGGTAATATTAAATCATTAGAGAGCTGAAATATTTAAATATTCGTATGATTTGTATTATTTGAGACTGTAGTCAACATTTAAGAAAAAGACTAATAATAGAAGGGCAAGAAAAATGTGGCTTTGATAGGATAGCTATTTCAATGACAATCAATGTGTGTATATCAAATGTGTGTATAAATTAAATGACATAATAGGTAATGTTTAAGGAAATTTGTCATGGTGATTCAGCAATGCTATACTCTGATGCCGCATATTACAAAATTTGGTTCTGACCAATATTTCGGTCGTAAAATTTTCGAATTGATGTTGTAGGATATTTCTTTGGTTTTGCAATGTATTAAAATATATTCAATGGATTTCTCATGTGAAAAACTATTGAATAACCATCCAGAATTTAATGATCTCACAATGTATTGCAAACCAACGAATTTTCATCACAGTGTTACGAGATAGAAAAGCTGGACCTAAGGTTGCAATTGTATTATTATTGCCTTATTATTTCACGTACATCACTCACTCATCAGTCAATAATGCTAAGAATAAAACAAAAAAGGGCATACGGTCTCCTTCTACCGCTCTTCACCTCCCCTCATGACATAACTCAAGACCTTCACTTCCGCTTCACCTTTCCATCTCATATATCTCCTCTCGGTCTTTCTTGACTTTTCTACCTTCTCGTTCATCCTATCCATCGTCACCCTTCTTCCTACAGCCTGCCTTGCCTCTGTTCGTAGCCCTGAGCCCACATAGCGGCTTTCGCAGCTCACTTTGGAGCGAGGGAGCTTTATTGGGTCGCGTTAAAGATGAACGAACATTCATCACACAGGGGTTTAGAGATGCCTCCGAGCGGGATATCATAATTTCAAGAAGTTCAACGCAGAAGTGGTATGGCCAATTCCTGCTTGATAGGAGTGTGCTTTCCCTTCGGAAGTCTCAGTCTACAGAATAAAAAAAATTAAATAATGTAAACAAATATTAAAAATTCTAACCATGGAACTTTAAGTAATTTACAACTCTTTACCTCTCTCTTTTCTCTTCTCCTCTTCACTCTAATCTCGCATTTTCTCATTCCCTCTCCCTCGTTCCATTATCTTTCTATTTCTCTCCCCTTCTTTATTCTTCACCATTTTCCCCTCTCCCACTCTGTCTCATCTCCATCCTCGCCCTCATTATTCTCTTCCCTCTTATTGTCCCCCTCTCTTCCTTTCCTCTTTTCCCATTATTTCCCTATCTCCTCCGTCTCCTCTCTCCTTTACGTTTTTGTTTCCCACTCTCTTTCCCGCTTTCCATCTCTCTTCCTCTGTTTCTCTTTCCGCCTTTATCTCCCTCTCTCCAACTCTTTCCCTCTATTTCTCTTTTCTCTTCTCTCCCTCTCTTTTCCTCCGCCCTATTTCCTCTCACTCACTCTCTTCCCTCTCCCAATCAACCCGTCCCCATCTTCCCCCTAACACTGCCCCTCTCCCTCTGCTTTCCGTCGCTCTATGTTCTCTCTCCCTTTCATCTCTTTCCTTCTCTCTTCCTTTCTGAGTCTGAATTTCTCTTTCTATTTCTGCGATATCGCTGCAAACTGTGTCAAAATTGCCTGGTAGCAACTATTGGCAGACTCCCGAGTACATTGCGGGAGAGTATTCTGCATTTGAGAACGAGAGATGAGCCAATAGCTAAATCCAATAGATTTGTGAGGAAGGGCATGTGATAATTCGCCAGTTGTAGAACATACTAATCAAGCATTCACCTGTAATTGATTTTAGGAAACCCTTGAAATAACGTTTAGAGCAGTAGGTCTCTAAAAGTTTCATTCAGACAGTAATCCTTATCATACTGAGTCGACCTAAGTAACAATGTATTGTTTGGTATTAAATTCACAAAAAGTAATTTGCAACGCGCAAACACAAATTAAGCCACAATTCTGCCACAAACCCACGACTGGAAACGAGATAGGAAATTAAAACTCGGTTGTCATAAGCTCAGAAGCCTCCAGTCGTTCTCCTTTAACGAATTAGCGGTTCGCGATGGGCATTTGCTGCTAAGGTTCCCCAGCGGATGGTGTTCTTTTAAACATCAGAAGCGTCTTCCTGTTGAAACGAAGGTAATGGTGGTAAAGGGAGAACGGCAAGAAGAAAAGACGGCAGCAAAAGTAGCGGTAATGCAATCCTCAAGGCCAAAAGAGAAATGGGAGCGAAAGTTCGGGGAAAAGTAAGGCAGATGAGCGAAGTTGAAAATGGAAGCAGAATGAGTGCGTAGCGGCAGCTGCTCAAGGGGAAAGGACCTAGCGTCGGTGGAGGGGGAGAAATCCCACTAGGTGAGTGGTCTCGTATGAAACATGTAACGGCTGTAAAAAATGAATAACAGGAGCACGGAACAGAAAACGAGTGATCATGAGTGTCGACGAGTGCGCAGTTCAGTATAAAATTACGTGATACACAGCCAGTTAACTGCATAACCATCAAGGATTTTACTAAAAGTATGAGTTAATAAAGTCATGTGGTCCTTCAATCACAGGAACAAAATGAGTATATGGTTTACGTATTTGAAGGAAGCTTAATGGGAATAAAATGAACAACGTAAAACATTTGAAGTTGGGTGTAAGTAAAAGAATAGCTAAGCCATGAATTGATGATTAAATTTTGATGACGAAAGTTGGTAGAAGACTGGCTAGGATGGAAGTTTGAAGAAAGAAGTATTACGTTGGCAGTAAACCGCAGTTTATCAGTAGCAGTTGTACCAATATTTATTTAGGATTAAGTAAAAGACATGAATTCAGACTTTTTGACCAGACAGTGCTGGGAAAGTGGAAGTGAAGTTAAGTGAAGTGCTCAGGAAATGCTAGTGTGGGACGGCAAGGTATAGAACAGCAACGCCGTGGAACTGCAAGGTTTGGGGACCACAGCTGAGTGCCGATAAGAGTGTGGGACAACAAGGATGTAAAGCAGCAAGTTTGCGAGGCCACATAGCTGTTGGCAGAAAGATTATTGGACAGAAAGGGCGTTGGTCAGAAAGTGTTGGACAGAAAAAAGTGCCTGAGATGGTGGTCAGAAGGAGTGTTGAATGTGAAGCCTGTTGGACAGCCACAGTATGGCAGACAGGGTACGGGACATTCATGGTACGGGACACCACGAAACGGGACAGTCACGGCACGGGATAGTCACGGTACGGAACAGTTACGGGACAAAACAGTCACGTCATGGGACAGTCATGGGACGGGACAGTCACAGTGCGGAACATTAATTTTATATCCCATACCGTCCTGTCCCATACTCTTCAGGAAGTCTCTGTTTGGAATACTATATGGGCCACAATATGATATGGGCCCAGAACGGGCAGTTTACGACACGCGCAGGTTATGGTACGGGCAGAAGGGTAGGGGTAGGGTATACGTACAAGCATGGTGTAGGTACGGGCAGGGTGTGGTACGAGCAGAGCGTTGGTCAGGCAGAGCTTTGGACAGCGGCGGGATGTAAACTGAACGAGCGTCGTGGTCGTGGCGTTGGGGATTTCTGATGGAGCGGCCGCGCCAAAGGACACGGGCGGCGGGCAGGGGGCGTGGAGCAGGAGGGGCGGGGGCGGGGGCGGGCGCGCGGAGGCTAAGCGAGCTGCTCGTTTGTGGCGGAGGCGCCGTCGAGGTGTGATGGATGGTCTCCTGAAGGCACCGCAAGGAGGCCGCTTTATTTGAGGAGCAGCCCGCCGGCGAACGTTCGCCTTCTTTATTTACATCCGGTTTGCGGCTGCCCTCTCTCAGCCGCCCGCCGACGCGCGCCGCTCTAATGAAACGGCTGTTTGCCATTGGGAACGAGAGCGGCTCCTTTTACTGGTCACATCTGGAGCAAGTCTTATTTCGAAACTTAACTTATGTGATAATTCTTAATCGAAATAAAATACTAGTAACAGGGTAAGCCTATTTATAAAAATAGGAATTTACAAATATGCTTGGCTACGCCAAAAATGTAAGTTAAAGTCATTAATATAATATTTATGACTATTACAGCACGCCAGCGTTGATATTTTACAAATTATCTTGGTCATAATTCTCTAACCTTAAAAATGTTCAATAAGAAATTGATTAGATAGATTTATAAGGAATTCTGAAGTTACGTGAAGGAAATTAGTTGCGAAATACTTGAAATACCTGCAATTTACAAACTCTAAGCCTACATTCATCAACAATAAAATACTATCGAAATAATGTATAAGTTCCTCATTCAAACGTTGATAACACTCAACATGTCACCTCATATCAATGCACTGCACTACACTAAACATATTTTTCACTCCACTTCATGTACATAATAATAATAATAATAATAATAATAATAATAATAATAATAATAAAAATAATAATACAACTTACTCTATAGTAAACACTATCAATTTAGCAATATGCATTATTAGTACACGTAAAAACCTAGGGAACTAATTTTTACTTTTAAATTTGCAGAAGCTTTGAAGATAAGTTTGAAATATTGTTGCAGGCAAATTGTTTTAATCTCTAATAGATCGGTTTGGGAATGAAAATTTCTCAACGTCCATTTTTTGTATTCTTGTTCGCATTTTGTGTACGTGCTCTGTGTTAAGAAAAGAATTGCTAAATAATTTACATAATTTAGTATATATTATTGAGGAATATTTTAAGAACAAGAATATAGTACGTCACGGATTGAATAATATTTTACGATCATAACATTATTTTCTTAATATCTATAAACGTTTTTTGTCGGTGAATTAATTTACTAGTTATCATTGTGTTTGGCGTTTAATTTACTAACCGAAAAGTGTTGTGTGTTAGTAGAGAATTTGGATTGCATATATTTAATATTCAGGTTACCAATCACCAATGTTAAAGGCAGACTACCTATGTTAAATATGTGATTTTTGATACACCTTTTTCAGAAAAATGTACATTATAATTTTTTGATGTTTTGCTTTCTTTAAGAAACATCATTTCTTATTATTTTGAAATTTGTTGGTGTTGATTCAAATATTTTATATTTTTTCTAATTTTCCTTTTTGGTCCAGTTTTGCGTAAATCTTTGCGTAAACTTTTTCATCATTTCTGTACAAACGTTTTTTAAAGTATTTTTTTATAAATGGGATATAAAAATGTAGATCTATTGCAAATACTTTAAAAAATGCATTACGTAAATTTTTAATACACGTAAGTTCTTAAATTTAGCTTTGAATAATAGTTTTTGAAAAAAGGTATTTTATAATTACATTTTGGAAAATGCAATAAAAATGAATGTACTTCCTACTGCTATTAAGTACTCTTCTGAATAAATATGAGAATGGCACAAGGAAACTAATTAAATGCTAAATATCAGTATTTACAACTTCTGAAAAATGTGCTTTAACTACTCAAAATAAATAACATAAACTACATAAATAATAGAAACATAACATTCGTGTAAGACGCCATTTTTTGTTTTGCAGTGTCAAAACTGGCGGGGCTTTGCTTCAGCATAGTGCACCATACTAATGAGAATTAAATGGGTTCACAGGTTCCGAATAGAAAAAGTGTATGTTTGTATGTAATGAGCAAAATTGGAACTATTTATTTTAAAAATTCGAAATTTGTTAATTTGATCCTTTTCATGTCTGCCTGATTGCATCAATCGAAATCCATCATTTTTTAAAAATATCTATGTTTCAAAGTTGGTAGACCAATATTAAATTCATGCGCAAAACAATTTAATTTGACAGTGCTCTGTTTATTACGAGGAGACCTCCGAAGCCTATCCCTTTAATTTTGATTTTATTGATGTTTTTCACCTATTTGATAAATTAATATATATTCGTGTAGTCAGTGAGCTTCTTTTAAACAAACCTGTATTTAATTTCTACCTCTGTCGATATTTTTTCATACACATTCTCGCGCCAATATTTTTATTTAAAGACAAAAACTATTATTTTGTACCATACGAAGACCGATATATCCCCATAACATAGTAATGTATTCAAATATATTATACCAACACCTAAATATTTCCAAATATATATACATAATAACCCTAATACCCAAATATAAATACATAATACACCTAAATATTCCATATATTCCGTTTCTGAGTACTTAGTCCTGATTTGTTATCGATAGTCAAAGACGGTTTAATAACTCGAAATGTAACCAATGCTAGAGATACATTTCATCATATTTTGATGCAAAATTATCATAAACAATATCATAATCACATCACATTGATCATAATCATATCACATTGATCATAAACAATATCAATGATTTTCAACTTCCTAAAATATTGTATTCTATAAAAAACAAAAACAAAATGTGTCAGAGGGCCTCTGACACAGGTAATTCTGGGATTAATATTAACCAAGATTTAATTGAAAACAAAGTTAATAATGAGTCCAGTGAGTAAAACAGCCTGAAAGCCTGAGTGCTCACTGTCATCTCAAAGGGTCAGTTCTCCGAAGAAGTGTAAGAAAAGGAAGGAGGCCAAACCCTTACGGCACTTTCGTTGATCGCGTCTCCATGTGAATCAAACAAAACAAAACAAAACAAAATAAAAGCGTTCGATGTCCAAAGGCCTCAGCGTTTGGGGAAATTAGTAAAACTCATGTACTTCAAAATGTATTAAGTTTCATTCACACCAAAATATATTATGTTTATTCATACATTCTTAAAATAATCCTAATGGTATTTTTGGTTTAGAGTTTATGAATACATCGTCATGTAAATTAAAGTGTTGCGGACTTCGATCCTTTTAGTATGCCATTGTGATTTCATTATTGAAGTACGTGTATTTTAAAGAATTACTTAAATGTGTTTTTTGACAAAATCAATAAAAGTACCTAATAAAATGGAAAAGAAAAAAAGAACTTTTCTATCATACGAAAAGGAATTACAATTTACAAAGGAAAGTTCTTTTCCTCTCCATTTCACAGCGCTTCCACGATCACAGCACTTTTTTTATAAACACAGTCTGGATCTACAACTAGAGCAGTTACAAACGGCCCTTTATAGTTTATATATTCTGTTCCCTTAATTCTAATCGTCTTGATTTTATTGTTTTTCCACTCACTTTTTTTTTCTTAAGGCTTGAAATCTGTTCTTCTTCCATATTATTATTGTTGAAATACCACACAAAATGGATAAACCTCAACTTGATTGCGAACTGAAATTTCGAAAATACACACTTTAATTTCAACCTCTCTACAACGAAGGGAGATAATGAAAATTACACAATAATTAAGTGAACACAACAATTAAATGAAGTTAGATAGAGAAAACGAAAAATAAACGTTAAAATAATATCAGAAAGCTGTTATCTGGGAAAACTCCACCAAACGAGCAAACCAAAAGATTGTAAGTCCCGGAAATTGAAAGTTCTTGCTTGCCACTAAGAGTAGAAGGTCTCCTTACAGACATCGCAGAGGCCCAGCAAACGAATATTTACGCATGAAACGATGTATTTATGTATTAAGAATAGTTTCTCGCCATTAACTCAAAACCCTAAAAATTGTGACAAGAAACCTTTTTCTTTGCTCCGATTCATGTACGAATACGAAGAAAGGCGTAGGAAACACTAGCAAATGAAAACATCGATATCGATGTCGCATCCCTAAAAAATGGCAGTTTTGTACGTTCACAGATGTTGTCATTGCCAACAACATTGTTGGCAATGACAACACCTGTGATCTTTTAATTTTAAATGCCAACGACATTTCACCACTAAACCAATAGTTTTTTACGAACCAATTTATCACTTCCAAATATTACTGATAATTATGAAGGTGAGTGTTGTTCTGTTTAAAACACTGAACGCAGTTATGTCTGATGGTCTTGTTAACGGGATGGTAAAACTGGGCCTCTGTCTCGTTGGGAATACTTTTAAACCCGATAAACATGTTCAGACTAGTATATCTCGACCAAGTTGAGAATGATGTTTACAGGAGCGCGCCATCATCTGTGTTTACAAAACGACTGAGACTAGGGTACTAAATTCAAAATTAAAATGGGACCATGCCAAACTATCGCGGAAAAAAGCGCTATTTATTTCGTCACAAATCTATTATCTTCCCAATTAATGCTGTAACTGTATTTGGACATGTCTGCACCTCATATTGGAAGAAATAAAAGTTTATTTTTCTTTGCTAAACGATTCAAAATTTTGAAACTAATTCCTTCGACACGCAAATAAATAGTTTAATTTAACGTAAGTAGTTTCTCAGAATATATACTAAACTAGCCGTGCGAGGACTCTGGCATGTTAAACCCCCCCCTTTCCCTACCCATTTGTCTAACCTTTCCATAAAGGGGAGGGAAGGAGAGGAACTGCTAATGTTCTTACAGGATATCAAACAAAATAACAATGCAATTGATGTTGGAAACAAATTTTCAATTAAGGTTTATTCAGCGTTATAGAGATATGTAAAAAGTAAAGGTAAAGGTAACCCTGTGCAGTGCAAGGCACAGTTTTTAGCTTTTCGTGATAGTCACAAAAATATTAGCTTTTTACTTTTGAGAAAGCTACGTATCTGAACCCGCTGACTTGAAAATTTCATTGAATGATAACGAAAATATTGGTACAGGTAAAACACAAACACAGTCTTTTGAATAGAATCTCTGCCCATTGCTGTGTCGGTCAATCATTAAAATTATGTAATAATCCGTTTGTCGTGCTTGTAACAGAAACTTCAGTGTTCGTTTTCCAAGAATAAGATCGTAGGAATTTCCCCATCACCAGTGCCTCGATGATCTTATTTTACAATGGCTATTCGTGATGACGAAGAAAAGTTTCTTTCAAGAATTGATGACATATGTTCCGTATATCTCGTTCACATTTCTCTACCGAGTGTTATCGACTTAATTGTTCATGCAAATTGCTCTAACAACTTATTTAAAATGACTTCACAAATGGCATGCAACAGATTTTTCAGCAAGATTCCATATTAATCATGACAGCTTACATTTCATATACGACGCAAATTAAACGTTTCAAAGTAACAATTAGGAAAATGATACATTGACTTCCTTGTTGTATTCGCATACAATCCAATTCTTCTCAATTTATATAAACTAGAAATTTCGGAGTATTTTGACATTTTTACACAGACGAGGTCTTTTGGAATAAAAATATGTAAATGGAAGATTTATAAAAACAAATTCTTACACTGCGTTATTTTTTGGGAATTTGAGAGAATGAATCATGCAATCACGCAAGTTTAAGTTTAGGTTAAATATTACATAATGCATGGCAACATTGCATTGTTAAAATCCTTTTACTGAAACATACGAGTAGTTTGCCATGGCATCTGTTCACAGATTCTGCGGACAACTCCACCAGAGCGTTCAAACTTCGTAAATGTGCGTAGGGGTAAATGTCCATGAGAGTATGTCGTTGTACACATCAGCATCTCTAGTATCCGCTTAGTTTTCACTCATGTAATAAAATCCCTTGCAATGTAATCTCTTTGGCATCATGTTTCCACTAGAATTCAATTAAATAATTGCAATTACCTCTGTTGCTTTCCAAAACGTTTTTGCTTCTGAATTATGCCACAACTCATTTCTAAAACCTTTTGAGACCTATAGCACAACAAACACCGGCCTCAAATCCTCATCCATCATCCGACTCTATATTTCTGTCATTATTTCATTTTATTTCTCTCACCTTGTTTCCACGATAGAAAATTTACTGTTCGTGTAATGGGCATTCACGATTTGATGATTTCATGTTCGTTGTAATGGGCATTCTTTTCTCAGCGGACATCTTCTCAATATTGGCTCATCATTCAATCATATGATTTTATCCGAATCATTCGCATTTTTAATGTATGTTTTATAAATAGATCAAAAATATTTTGCGAATGCAACTATGCGAATATCTATTGGTGGTCCTCCAAGGTAAGTGAATTTTTCAGAGGATGACGGAGTAGTCGACGTGCAATGTGTGACGCCTTAGCCAATCCTCAGTCCATTGCTACATGTCAGCTCCACCAATTCTCGTAATTTGATGTTTCACATCGGCTTAGGTGGCTCACAGCATCACTTGATTTCACTGCAGTACCTCTGTCCGAGAGGTCGTAGCATTTGTATCCCGATGCTGGCAGGGTTTTTGAGACTAAAAAAATAGCTAAGGCGAATGCAGCCACCGTCTGGAGTAGAATTCTAGCGGGCGTCTGCTCTGATCGGTAGCTCTGATCAGCGAAAGGAAATCACCGCCTCCTCCCAGGATAAAAAATGTACAACACTTACGAAACTAATGATCATTACAGTTGACACGCCTGGAAATCACAATCAATCAATCAATAATTAAATATTCGAATTTTCTATTCGAAGACTGAATTCGATGATACAGATTTGCATTTTTTTATTTATTTCACAAAAATTTCGATTCATATATCCAATATAAAATTCCCTTCCCTACCATTATAATCTGTACTATTGAATACTTTGAGAAACGTGAAACAAAATATTCTCATGGTATGGTCTTCTCATCCCCATTGTTGCTGTGACCTTTCGCCTCCTCCCACACACACACCCACGACGCCACCATATTTCATGGTCGGCTGACTTCCATTAACACCACCCCACCTCCGCTTTTACATCTCCTTTCAAAACGCACCTGGCCGGCCCTCTGACAGGTGACTGCTCAGAGACTGCGATGCAACTCTTCCTATCCCCTATCTCATCTCCCTGCTTCCCTGACCTCTCGTGACACACTAACCCCATTGTCCCCTTGCCTTCCCTTCTCCCTTTATGACTCCCTCTATACACTTTCCCCTCTGTCCCTCTCTCTCTCCGTACTTCCCCTCTACGCATTACTCCCCACTTTTTCCACCTCGTCACCGCCCCTTTACTTCCCACCCATGGAAAGCTCCTGCTTTCCCTTTTCACCGCTTTTCGCTCCCTCTCCTCTCTCCCCTTCACTCCTGTCCCCGCCCATCATCCACGCTACTGCGCGGGAAGCTCCGCCTGTTTACGGCTACGAGATACGTTGCCAGATCCCGCGCTCCCCCCTTCCCTCGCTTGCCCGGACGTCGGCGACGGCGCGCGCCCCGGCTGATAGCGCTGCCGGCCGCGGGGGCAGATAGGCGCGGCTCCGCCCCCGCGCCGCTCCGTGCCAAGCCGCCCTCGCGCCCCGCCGCGCTCCCTGCCCCGCTCCCCACGATCTGACCCGCACCGCACCCCGTTCCCCGCCCCGCTCGAGCCTCGCCGCTCCCCGCTCCGCCCCACCGCCCCGGCCCCCGCACCTCCCGCCCGACCTCGCCCTGCCCCGCCCCCGTCCCGCCCACGGTCCTGCCCTACTCCCGGCCCTCACTCTCCCCCTCGAAACACTCCCCGCCCCCACCTGCTCCACCCCGCCCCGCCCCCGCCCCACGGGTCACCCCGCGTCTCGCTCTACTCCTGGCCCCCACTCTTCACCTCGCCTCACTCCCTGCCCCGCCCCTACCCGCTCCGTTCCACCCCCTCACTTCTCGCCACACTCTCCGCCACACCATACTTCTACCCCGTCACACCCCCGCACAGTGCTCTTCCTAGCGCTCAGCCCCGCGGCCCTGCTCTGCCCCGTGCCTCCTCATTTCCCAGCTGCTCTTCTCCCCGCTTCGAACCCACATTTACTTTGCACCAAGTACGTGAATATAAGGATATGCGGATGTAAGTGTGAGGGCAAATATTTTACAAATACAGTTTTTTCGCAGTTAAGAACTAGAAAGCTAGAAAAAATATGCGTTAAATAACTTAAAATTTCACAGTATACATTTTTTCTCGGAAATAATTCTACAATATTGAAGGAAACCTAGGGAAGGTAGTACAAATTTACGTGTTTGTAATATTTGTGAGCTGTAGGAAAAATAAAGCTTTTGTATTAAATGTGTCTAGTTTCTATAGTAGACTTCCTGCTGCTTTCTACAAACATACTATAGTTTCGTTCTCATATTTGTGCAATGTTCCGATTATTAAGTTTGTTTTTAGAAGTTATTCTAAAACCTTTATTTTGAAATAAAGATTTATTGAGTGCTTTCACTACTTAACCCATTCCATTTGATTTTAGGGCACGAAGGGCGATCGAAGATGGTAACTTTTTGCCAATAAATATATATAGTGAGAAATCCTGTATAACATTTGACACTGCTTCTGATTGCCAGGCAACTAATCCTAAGCTGTTAATTTGCGGAACCCTTTCTTACACAGTCAATGGAAATTTGGCAACCTACGAAACACCAGTGCCAAATGAGTTGCCTACCAAGAGGGACAAAGAGGGATGCGTAATTTCGTTAAAGAAAATTCCCATTCCATTCTCATTGACATGAAACTGCCTTCGAAATAACTTTAGTTTTTATTATTGAGGTTTGTTGTATTTATTCTTACGTATCAATATAAAAATGTTGACGCACAATGAAATGTTGAATGTAATAAATGTTCTCAATACAAGTACAATGATATTTCAACCGGGACCTTCGGAGAGTTAAAATATTCCATTTAAACATGATCATCGCGACCTGCGTATTAATAGGAGAGGTAATTTATCATAAAACTCATGATCATGCGATGCTAGACCATCAGTTACTTTTGTGCTTCATCAAAAACACATTTAAATTGTATATTTGCAATAGTAAGAATTGTGTAATTACGTTTAGATAAAGAACTTGCTTTGGGAATACAATTTCGTCTCGTAACACACGAGCTTTGAACGAAGCGAGTTTTGGCTCCAGTGGGAGCTTCCTGGCGTTCCTTGCGGCCGCGCACTTGTCCGCAGCCAGGGCTCTCACTGCAGCGCCGTTCGCTCGCTGCCCAAAGCCCTTCGGCGCAAGCCTCTCCCGGCGCCGCGGGCGGCGTGCAATTCGACGCGCCCAGGGGCCGCCTCTCCACGCCCCTCCCGCCCGCCCCCACGCACCATCGCTCCTGCCACCCCGCTACCCTCTTCTTTCCCTCGCCCCAGCCGCCTCCACGATCACAGGAACGACCGCAGACTGCGCCCCCGACGTCCCCGACACCCCGCCGCACCGCCGCTCCCGCCTCCCCGTCGCCTCCACCGCCATCCCACTGCACTGCCTTCCGCCGCCTTCGCAGTTCCCCGCCGCCCTCCCGCCACCACCCCCGCTACCGCCCCCAACCCCCGCCGCCCTCCTGCCGCCCCTGTCGCCCAGCCGTCTCCACCACCCCCACCCACTGCCCCCGCCACCCTGCCATCCCCGCCGCCACCGCCGTCCCGCCGCCTCCGCCACCCCTGCCGCCCCCGCGTACCCAGTAAACCCCTCAAACTCCGCTGCCCCTACCACCACTGCTACTCCGCCCCCCGCCGTCCCCATCACCCCCTCCAACGCTACCACCACTGTCACTCCGCCACTTCGCTGCCCACGCCCCCTCCGCCACTTCTCCTCCCCTCCCCCTTTGCCATTGCCGCATCGCGCCCCAGTCTCCCCTGATTCCCCTGACATGCCTGTCCCCACATCTGAACCTGACTCCCCCTGCTCTCCCCCCTCCCGCGTCCGCCCCTCCTCCTATGACTGCCCCATCATCCCGCTTCCGACATTTCTCGGCCTCGACCTCCTTCCTTGATTCAGTCACCTCACCTCATTCCCCTCCTCAGTCACAAACCCATTCCCACATCCTTCCTTCTCTGCCTCCCTCTGACCTCCCTGAAGTCCCCACCATAGTCCCCGCACCATCCCCCTGAATCCCCGCCCTGTCATCCCTTCAGCCCGTTTGGTTCCCTCCTCACGCCCCATTCTTCCCCGCCTCTCTCCTCTCCTCTCCAGCCTCCTTTCTTCCCCCGCCTCCCACTCACTCACCCCCCGCCCCGATGCCCGCCCGCCTCCGCAGGCCTCCGCGGCCGGGGGCGCTCTGATGGGATTGTCGTGTCCGCGGCGCACCTCCCGTCGCCGCTGCTGCCGAGTTTTCGACGAGCGGCGCCGCCGGATGTTAACTAAATTTGGCGGCCAGCGTCAAAGGAAGGCGGCTGGGCGCGCACAACGGGGAGGGGAAGGGGAAGGGGCGCCGGACGAGGAGAGAAAGCAGAGGACGCGTCTGAAAGAGCAATAAGAGGGAATGACGATAAGGTTTCCATGGTGAGAGGGCGGATAATGTTAAGAAGATAATGTGAGGGAGAAGAATTATTAAATTTTTTGCGACGCGGCCGTAAAAGAAGCCGCGTGGAGGCCGACGGGGTGAGGAGGACCCCTGGGCGAGGGGTCGTGGGAGTGGAAGAAGGGAGGGGGGAAGAGTGGCGGGGGAGGATGAGGCTTATGATCAATAAAGGAGTGGTGATAGTGTTTGGTAGACGAAGGTGATGATGAAGAGGGATAATGGCACTATTTGACGGTCGGTCGCCGTCTCAGAATCCCCTCGAGGAAAGGGGAAGGAGCTGTATAATAGACATAAGAAACTGTAATACAGAAAGATGCTGACGTGCGATGTTCAGAAAAGTATAAAAAGGGGGATGATGAAATTTAAGACTTGATTTCGTGAAAGCCGAATCAAAGTGGAAATAAAATACGCATGTGTGGGAGGCTTGGGACAACTATTGGAGAAGTGAAGGGGAAGATAATAGAAAAATAATTAAGTAGAAGAATGAGAGTGATGATACACGGAGGCCACCGCAGAATCTATTGACAGCAAAGCAATGGTAAAGTGGGTCATTCCCGATCTGTCCAAACTATTCTCTTTACACGCACTTTTATTCTTTTTTAATCTAGATATTTAATACAAATTTGCGTAAGAATATATCTTCTTTCTTTCTGAGTATTACTTCTATTATTCCCCAAGTATTTCTTTGCTCCATTTTCTTCTCACAACCTGTATGTTTTCTCATTTTGTGAAAAATATTTCAAATCTGTAAAAAGATTACAACAACTTTATCATTCTCCTTTGGAAACTCTTTCTGAGAGACAATTAGCACCTACGCAGATAAAATCGAGCATTCTGCTGGTTTTACGGTAATGAACGTAGTACGTTTCTTGAACACGTAGTATACTCAGAATCCACATTTTGGAGGTCTTTGATATCAAATATATTTTTCTCATATCGTCTATCAGTCTGTCGAGAACAACGCGATTAAACTGTACACAAGATTTTTACCAAAATGGATATTCCCCGATCAATCTGGATGAAGCAATGTTCCCTCAAATATGCAACCTAATTTTTAATTTTAGGTGATACTCTACAAAACCCTCGGACATTTTCGAAAAGTTCTCAGAAATGACTAGATTGTTCTATTTTTGTCAAACTGTGCAGTGTACGTTTATACATATGGGTAAAATCCGATTTTCAGTAAAACTTTGGAAGTTTCAAAAAATTGCAAATGTTACTGTTATTAAAACCTGTGAAATTTAGATAATTTTAAAAGTTATTAATGCAACGTGAGCGTTAATGAAAGTGTCAATGTTTCGACGGAGAAACAAATCTTACGAGTCTCTGGAACTAAACATTAAAGTTTTCTTACAATTTTACTAAGGAAGTGGCATGGAAAAGTGACAAAAGCCGTGATTAGTGATGTAAAGAATGCGACGACTGTTAACGGAACCTATGTACCTTCATTTATTGAGTATTAGGGAAAGAAAGTTGAAAATAAATGAGATGGATAAAAGAAAAAATCTCAAGAATTTGAACTATAATTTTGTATTAGTAGTATTAAATATGTAGGTGAAATGAGAATCTTACAAAATGAATGTGATCACGATTTTCACTCGTGTGAACGTTTTCATTGTTCATTTGAAACGTTGAAATGATTAATTTACACTTGTATTTGGATTAATTTTTATATACTTGAACGTTCATTTCTGTAGTAATACTGATGATTAATATTTAATTTATCTCTTTATTGTTTTGTACTTCATTTGAAAATGTATGTCAATGATCCAATGCAAATAACTGAATAGCTATATATCTTTAGAATCGTTCAATTTATTGCCATTTAGTTTTTGCTTTGAAACAAGAAAGAAGCAGATTTGCATCTCGTTTCTCAGTGACAATAAATATGGGATGAAATGTTACCAAGCCAAAGACTACCCATTTTCCCATCCTTGCCGAGGTTCTCTGCATAGAAGAGCTTAAAAACGAACGCAAACGGAGTGCGTAATCCCACTTGTTTCTTATTTAAGCAATTTCTCGCACGATGCTTGCTTTTCTGAGATACATCACGTCTGTCCTTGTAAGCTCAACGTAAAAACTCGAGAGAAAAGCTCTAAAGTCGGCTTTTTATACCGTAAGTGCTTGTTTTTCTTTATTCCCTTCATTTCTGTGCCTTGCATTTTCATAAAAGAGCTTCAGCGTTTCATCTTTTTGCCCAAACGGGAGCATTTGTTTCCTGTCGTCTTGAGATTTTATTGGCAAGAGCGAGGGATCTACGTAATAACAAACATTGAATTTCGATAGACAGAATGCAAATCTTTCTCATCAATATACTGCAGCTGGAATACGGCTGTAAAGAAAGACCGCTTTCTTTCGCTTTTTATTTTCTTCTTCGCCTCTTGCTTCTGTTGGGTGTTCTAAATAAAGGACGTGCTGCTAATGTTTAGTGAACGTTTTAAAATGTAATCTCTTTGTTTCTGGCGTTAGCAGCTGCAGAGAATTTTAAATATCAAAGCGTTAGGTCTCTTTTGGGGATTTCGTGTTGTTACATTTCCGAGTCCCTTTGTTTATTGAAACTACAGGAGATACTATCAACGTTATTTGTTCTTACAAAGCATAATTGATGTAACATCTGTTAGAACATGGCTATTAGAGAAATGGGATAGTTAATTTTAAGTAAGTTAATTCAACATAATTAATTTATGTGATTTAACCGTTGCTTTACCGGCCGAGTGATTCGCACTTACTCTTTTATCTCAGGTTATGGACTGAAAATAGTGTTCTACTGTCAGAAGGGCAAAGAATAAAAAAAGTGCCCATATTGTAAATTATATTTAATTTTTTTAACTATTATTATTTTACATTTCAAGTAACTCGTTATATATATTTTTTATTTACAGGTTTTGTTCGTGCTAGAAATTTAGTTTCCTTATGATATTTTTGTAATATTGTACTGATATGTCGACTAAACGCAACTAGCGGAACAGTCCTCCGTCCAAATGTTCCTATTTTGGGAAAATTTATTTCTTAAATTTCTTATAAGACGTAATACTTTTGTGATTGAGAAGTAATACTGAAGAAATATTGGCAGCATGGCTACACTTCAGTATCATCCAGTACAAAGAAGACGTCGTTAATGAAAGATAATGATCATACAAAGCTGTCTACATTTTGATGTGAGGATTTAGAGAACGCTTCATTGGATTAAAATGACGACAAAAGTTAGAAATAAAGATGTTCAGAAACGCGTAAATGAAAAAAAATTAGTGGGAGATATAAAGGAAACACGGTCTAGATCAGACATACTTTGAGAGAGAAAGAGAGCATACCAAGAATAACTACATATTAAACGCTATGTGAAAGGCAAGACAAGAAGTGAAAGCAAATGCAAATATTATACTATCTTAAGGAAGATGATCCCCTACCAACCAAGCCCTTCCTTTCCCGCTTCCTCTCCTTCCCCATTCTCACTAATCGCTTCCTGTCCCATTCCATCGCCGTCCTCTCCCCGCTGTCTCACCTGTCCCTCACTCCCCGCCCCTTCGCCCCTCCTTCGTCCGTTCTCCCATTCCACCCCAGTTCCCCCTGCACCCTGATCCGCTCCAGCATAATTTCTCACTCCGACCTCTGCCCCCGCCTAGTGTCCTTCCCCGCTCCGCCAGCTCGCTGTCATCACCACTGTCTCCTCTCCCACCCCTATCTCGCCTTCGCCTTCCCCACGTCCATACTCCTCACCGCCTCTTCCACGCCTCCTTTCCTCCTCTGCCCCGACTCTCCTTCGCGTCACCAACTTCCCGCCTCCGCCTCACCAACGCCCCGTGTCGCCTCACCCCTCCTTCCCCGTCACCGCCACTGCCTCCGCCCTCGCCTCGACTCTGACCTCGCCTCCAACACTTCCCCGCCACGCCTACGCCTCGCCTCCGCCCCGCCTCCTCCCAGTCTCCGCCCAGCTTCCTCTCTGCCAACGTCCCGCTAAACCTCGCCCCCTCCTTTGCCGTCATCCCTGTGACCACTGCCAACATCGCAATACACCATTACCGCCACCGTGCCCGCCGTGTCTTCTCCAGCCCGCCGCCTCCGTTCAATCTCCGCCCCGTCTCACCAAAGTCCTGCGTCCCCTCCACCAACGCCCCGCGTCGCCACGCCCCTTCGCCGTCACCGCCACTGCCTCCGCCCTCGCCTCGACTCTGACCTCGCCTCCAACACTTCCCCGCCTCGCCTCCGCCCCGCCTCCTCCCAGTCTCTGCCCAGCTTCCTCTCTGCCAACGTCCCGCTAAACCTCGCCCCCTCCTTTGCCGCCATCCCTTGCAACGCAACATGCCACCGTCCCTACTGCCACCGTCCCCAGGCCTCCACCGGGGAGGCGCGTCGTGTTTGCAGACGCTCCTCGCGCAATGACAAACTGTAGCGGGCGGCCGCGTCGTCGGCGGCGGTCGCGGGCCCCGCGGGGTGCCGGGACCGGGTCTGGGGCCGGGGCGAGGGGCGGGGCACAGCCGCCGGTTATGCATCGCCCGTCAATACCAACCGGCGCTAAATCCCGGCATGCGGCCGGACGCCGTCCAACGGGGCGGACGGCGGCTGCGGTCGGCTCTCCGCACCCGAGAGCCGCCCCCCTCCCCGTCCCGCCCCGCCCCGCCCACGGCGTCCAGCCATTTGCATGCAAAACTGCGGCCGGCCGGCCGGCCGGTCGGCGGACGGGCCACCCGGAACGCTGGCCGAGGCGACCGAACAGTCATAAAAGCTCCCCGCAGGACCCGGCCAAGTGCCGACGCCTCTCCGCCGCGCCGTTCACTCCCGCTCGCCCCCCCACCCGCGCTGCGGACGATAACACGCGCCTCGATCACGCGCCGCCAATCGATATTTGAGCTGCGGATTTGAGGCGGATATTTTCAGCGGAATGACTTGATACTGGAATGCAGCTCCGCTGCTCGATTGTACTATGGAAATGAAATTGTCTTGGTTCATATTTTCAGTTGGTTTATTAACCTGAAGGATTTTTTTGTATCGAGAACGATGTGTGTGGGTCGATCGTGCTCTGCGAGTCCGTTTTTCAGTACGGTGTGGATATTTTGAAAAGAAGTTGATACTTGATTATAGCTGATGCTTGATCATGCTTTGAAAATGAAATACGAATATATTCAGTTGGTTTTTCAACTGGAAACATTTGCTGTTTGGATAACGATATCTGCGCGGTATATCATGCTTTCCGAGTCCATCTTTTTAGTGCAGATTTATGACGGGCATTTGGAAAGAAATTGCTTGGTACTAGGATAGAGTTTGCATGATCGATCGTTCATTGGAAATGAAACTTCTTGATGCGTGCTTTCATTTGGTTGTACTGACCGGAAGTACGTTTTATGTGGGTAATTATGACAATGTTGATCGATATTTTTAGTGCAGACGTATAGCTGAAATTTTAAAAGGAAAATTTGATACTTGGAAACAACTTTGTTACTTGGTCGTATTTTGGAAATGAAACTTTGTTACTTCTATTAAGCTGATCGTTTTTTACATGAATAATTAAAGAAAACAAGACGATGTGGTTTGATCATGCTAGGTCATTGTAATTTAGTTCTAAGGGTCTCATTTTGGGGAACGTATGGAAACAATAATTATGAAACTCCTTCACTCCTTGTAAATCTATCACAGTGTAACCTTCGAGTTATTACTTGTCATATTTGTATCGAAAGTGCTTGAAGTTTGGAAATTTGTGTACGACGATCAGGCGTTTCTCTGCTGTTTGATCAAATTTGTCTGCTGCTTGATCAGGCGTTGTGACTCTATTAAGCACGTATTTGTGAAGGTTCAAAGTAAGCAAAGGTAGTAAATTTCTTTCCCCACACGTCATATACAGTTTTTACTGTTTTTTGACTAAATAAATAAATAAATAAATAAGCGATTCTAGACAACACATCTGACATCTGTGGTAAAATTCAATAAAACTAACATTTCACTTCGTCAAACATTGTTACCGAAACGAATTGAATTTGAAAACCTCCATGTTTGATTTAGCTCATGCTGTGTGGAAACCTATGGCCACAATCGACGATTTTCGTGAATCACCAACCACTATTCGAACGTGTGTTTAAAAAAAATAAAACGTTACATGTTCCTTTGGTAATTCATTTCTTCTCTACGTACTGCGAATGCATGAGATGCCAGATTCTAAGCAGACCTGTTTATGAAGCTGTCTTGCGCTCAAGGGCTGGAAATCGTTCGACTGGTTGTTCTCGGAGGGCACGAAGGGCTCTTAGGGGAAGAGATAAGATGAGAAAGAGAAAGACATGAGCTTTTTGCGTAATCAGTAAATGCGGCAATCTGAATTAGAACGATTTTGTATTATCTTTACAAATTGTATGACTTGTATGAAAAATAAAATCACTTTATTTTCGCAATTTTTTTTCAAAAACGTGGACTTGAAGGAAAAGTTACCTAATTGTGAGCATAGGAGAGTTAAGGTTTATCCTAATTTATTTATACTTCGTACTATCAACCGTCTTAAAAAACACTTATTAAGATGCACTGGAAAAATAATATATCCAAATTAAAGCGAGTTTGCTGAACGTATGTAGCAAGAAACCTTTCTTCTGTGAAAATTTATAATAGTTCAACGCGAAAAAAATATGCAACACTAATCTTTCACAACAGTGCAATGAGCAGTTTTGCTTTTATTTCGACAACTTAAGCTATTAGATCATTGATGTCCTGGACATCGCCATCGAATGGCGCAGCCTGCAGGCTGCTGCTCACGTCACTGCCGCCCACGAGCATGCGTAAGCTCTCGCGTTTGCCACAGCGCCCACTGCATGCAGAAGAGAGTACGCACGTAGAAGATAGAGATCTGACTAAACAGTAGTTGTTTCTTTGAAGGAACATATAAATGCAATAACGCATCAAGCAAAAGTAAAGATCCTCCAACTAAAACCACTCATTAATCACAAAAGTAAACTATCTCTAAACAACGCAATAGCCCTCAACAAACATATTATCCGACCTACTATGTCCTACGCATGCCCCATCTGGCTAAATGCTTCAAGAACCAACTTAAACAAAATCCAAATCATCCAGAACAAGTTCCTCAGAACAATAACTCAAGCCCCATGGTTCCTTTCAAATCTTCAGTTGCACAAAGAATTAAATATTCCATTCATAATCTCATTCATTACCAAGATCTCCAGTAAATTCTACTCTTTCATCAAACAAAACGACCAACTATTCCAATTCAATCTCGCTCAAATCCCGGATTACCGAACTAGAATGAAAAACAGGTTCCCTATTCAAGCTTTTTTAGACATTCATTCCGAGTCTTAAAGTAAGTAAGGCGCTTCATGAGCTCCCTTACCCTGTGTAGTTAGTTTTAGATTTAAGTTAGTATTAAGTTAATTTAAGTTGCTAAGAATGCATATGTAAAAGTACAAGGTACTGATCTATTAACTTATATTACCAATAAAAATAAAATGGAAATGAAGTAGTTGTTCTCACGGTGTAAGGTAGATGGTGTGTCAACTAGCCGCTTTTGGGGCAAATTTTCTGAAGCCAGTTTGAGGCTAGTTCCTCGCTTGTCCGTACGGTGTGTCGCGGTAAGATATACATCTTAAGATGGCATATTAAACTGTGGCTATTACATAGTTTTACAAAACATTTCCTACCCATTTTCGTAACTGCTCGCTCTGGATTTTACCAATTCCACCGCGAAACGACAAATCACTGATTTGAAATTAGAAATCAGCTGGCCACAGAGCTGTCGAATAGATCACGACCAATCACGACCTTGCCTAAATGAGACCTAGCGTTTATATGCGAGAACTGTCAGACTGGGAATGAACACACCTGTATAACTTACACCGTGGTTATTCCTTATTCAGAAGCCACACTCTTAAAATTAACAAGTAGTAATATTCGCTCGCCTTCGTTACAAATCTCATTCGACGAGATATCAGCAGCTTCCTTGCCCACAGTAATTGATACTATTTCTCGTGAACGAATATGTTTTGTAATAAAATACTGGTAACAACATTCGTTGCTAAATTAAACTAAAATTTACAATTTACAGTTACATTATACAAGAGAGAGGCTAGGGAATCTGGAGCTCAGGAATACGTACTCAGATTGTTCTCGTGTGTGAGCTGAGCCACGTAGTTCCTAGCGAACCCTCCAACTCGGACTGCGGAGAGAGCGCAGCGCGCGCACTCGTCGGCAAAAGAGCACTCTGCACTGACGACCTCTGCCGGGCGCGCCCGCAACCGCTGCGCGAACAGCGTTCTTTCAAACACCTGTTATTTCTGCGCGAGCGCTGCGCTGCGCCGCGGCCGCGTTGAATGGCTCGTACAATCACGTGATTTGCCGCAAACTTTCTCTCTTTTGCACGAATTGCGAGCTCCAACTCCAGGGAAGAAAAATGAAAACTTTACCTGGAAGAGGTTGCTGTAAATAGAACTTCATGACGACTACGGTTACCAAAATGTAATAAAAGAAGATGTAAGCATTTTGTCTGTTTTAAAATGCAGATAAACTAAGATTTCGTTACATGCAAATATTCATTGCATGGGAAATTTTCGTTATAGTGTGCAATACGCGCAATGTCACAAAAGATTTACAACACAGTTCGGTATCTTTTAAAGAAAGCTGTATTTTACGTACTGGAATATACGCTACGACTAATAGTTCTAATTATATTATACCCAATAATGTGACAAAACGTGCAAAACAATTTAGCTTCACTGTTTTATTATGACAACGAGATGCAATATTCTACGTAGAAGAGATATTAATTTGCCCCTAATTTGCAATATTCATATTAAATTAAATGAAACCAGAGTTTCGTGTGAGTTATTCGGCATTAACGCGTAGCACGTAGAGTGCGTGGAACCGTTAAAAATGAAATTCATGTTTTTAAATTGTTGCACATACATTTCCGCGCGTGATATAATAATACCAACGTTTCGCTTTAGAATCATTACATCAGGAAGTAACAGATATAACTAATTTGCTCAACTCAAAATTCAAAGTAGTGAAAAGAACTTTTAATTTATTCAGTCCATGAGAAAATGCGGAAAGATCTCATTCAAATATATATTGCAGTATGAAATATCAATTTTATTTTATTGTAAAAGGACATCTTTTCCTATTAGATTATTAAACTTCGTACAAATGTTTTGAACATTATAACATTTATTAAATAGATTAGAATTTCAGTAGTTCACATACTTTATTAATACACATCATTTAATTATTCTTGAAAATATTTATCTTCCGTAATTAGTATATTTTCTCTAAATTTTAATTACATGTATTAATTTACTGTAAAGCTGTGAGCTGAAAAGTATGAATAAAAATAAAACAATCATCAATGAACATAATTTTTTCTTAATGTTATAAGGTCTAACCTAAGATTTTTATTTTTTCATTGGAAAATATTCTGCAAGAATGTAAGTTAAATCTCGTCGTAATGTAGTTTTTGTATTAAATTATCATTAAATATATTTGAATTAAATATTTGATGAATGAAGACTGTGTGATCTAGCAGGCTGTTGCTCCCTCTCCCTCTGTCCCTCGTCACCCTTTCGTCTCACAATTTTTCACCTATCACCCCTCTTTCAAATCTATCACCTCTCTCATGTCTATTATAGGTTTCCTCTCTCCATTCTGTGATCTACGTCTCTTCTCTCCTTTGCCCTCTCCTATCACGTTCCTGGCCTCTCTTCTCTTTCTTTCACCTCTTTTCTCTCGACCGACTCCCCTTTCTCTCCTGTCTCACCTCTCTCTTCTGTCTCTCTCCTTCCTCTCTTCTTCCGTCTTCCTCTCCCTCTCCTCTCTCTTCTCCGCCTCTCCTCTACTCCATCTATCCTATTCCCTTCCGCTCTCTCCTTTTCTCTTCTCTCCCCGTCTACTCTCTTCTGTCGCTCTTCTCTCTCCTTCCTCTCTCCTCTATCTCTCCTCTCTTCTATCACTGTCCCTGTCTCTCCTCGTCTCTCTTCTCTTTCTTTTGTCTCCTGCGTCTGACATATCTCTCTACTCTCTCCCCGTCTTGCTTCTCTTTCCTCCGACTCTCCAACCCCCCTCTTCTCTGTCCTTCGTCTATCTTTTCCCTTTCGTCTCTCCTCTCTCTTCTGTCGCCCTTCTCTCTCCCCTGCCTCTATTTACTCTCTTCTCTCTGCTCTTTCTTGTATCTTTCTTCTCTCTCCCATCTCTCACTGCTTCTCTCCTACCCACACACAGCGCCTCCTTGCGCAACGTCAGCGTGAGCGGCGGAAGCTGCTCCGGGGCCGAGGGACCCGCAGCCAGCAGACGAAATTGCGCACAGCGCGATGTCGCCAACTCGTTTACGTAATCGCTAATTACGGGAATGAATGTGTGAAATGCATACTCCAGATTAATTTTTACTCATCTGCAGTATCGCGTTGCGGGGGAAATAATTACAAACGCAACTGCGAAAAAAAAAGAGAGTCGCACGCCGATTTAAATAATTTTCATTTAAAACTCAATTTCGCGATGCTTTAGAAAATTAAACCCACCGGCCCGACAGGCAGCGATAGAACGAGCGCTGTCTGCTCTCTTGCCCAGCCGGCGTTGCTGACGGCGTGTAACGGTACGTCAACGGTGCCACGCAGTTTCGCCGGCATTTGTTTTGCGGATGCGCCGTTCGCGCATTCTGGTGATGAACTCGCCGAGCGTTGTCGTTCTTCAAATGTTTTGATCTCTGAGTGGGATTTTGTGAGTGAATTTTCCCTTAGGGACTGCCATTTTGTGTTGTGTTTGAGATTTTTAACTTCGGGTTTGGGGATTTTATGATATTGTTGGTTAATAAAAGGAATGAGGATATTTCGATGTCTTATTCAAATGACTTATTGCAATGTAACTGAGTATCTCTGTTGCTTTCTTTTTAATTGATAAAAATATAATAATAGTCGTATTCCAATGCCATTCCGGCCTCATGAAACAACATGAGGGAGGAATTAACAGCGGACCCCCATTAACTGCAAAGTAACTTAATGAAAATATTATTTACAAATAACTAATGATCAACATATTAATACATATAATACAATAATTATTTGCGTGATTGTGTTAAAATACTTGCAGTTTTTTTAGAAAAGTCATGTTTATATACGTATATTGAAAATTTTCTGTACGTGTTCCCCTTTCCACAGAGACGCAGATGGCCTCGTCCTCTTTTCTTTTTGAAGAACTAGTCCAGCATTCAACATTCATAGCTCCAATTACAAAAATATTCTCTACATCAATACATACTCAAATACAATTTCAACGTGATTAAGGGCATGCATGGCGGAAAGAGAACGGAGAATTTCCACGAGGCAATTGTGCATGGCTACCATTTCGACATTTTTTTCTGCTCGATAAACATTGAGAGCCGCATCAATCGCAAAGGGTTCAGAAAGATTCCAATAATAAAAGTCCTATATGATAAAACAGTAACTTTTCACCTAAACTATTACAAAGGTACAAACTCGCATTACTGTAAACTTTGCGGTTGCTTATCTAAAAATGCATATTTTTAACAATGATTAGTTATTATAATTTTCCAACCCCTGTAATAATTATTATTACTGTGACTATTCCGCTTGTAAAATTAAAACCAATACTGTTTACCTATACATACAAAATGCCCCAATCAGCACGGTGTATCTCAAAACGTTTATCGCTTTTCCTATCCGATTTTTCTTACCACTTCTCCCTGACTAATCATAAATTGTGACTCATCTACGTTAGGAGGCGATATACACGCACTTCGATCACTATGTCGATGCTCAGTAAACTTCGTATTTACTCTAACATAATCTTAGATTTTAACATAGCTTTCAGTTGTTTTCAGTATTTGGCCCATTTTTTAAACTCTGTTGGACGTAATTTCATTCGTGGAATGTATGTACTTTGGCACAACAGCTCTTTTCGAACCAAGACCTACCAGCGGCGACCCGGCCTTGCCGCAATGCGTTACGGGGTACGTGTGGCTAGCATATATCCACTAATTCGTATAATATTCATTTTAAACACCTATCGTTCTTTGAAAAATTTTCAGATAAATCCAATCCTAGCTTCGCGAGTTGGAAATTTAGCGTCAATTTGCAAAGGACTTGTGGTATTATCTATAATAATATTTTCGTAATATTTTTATTTTGTCGTACACCATGTTATGTAGTGTGGGGAAAGTTTTGTAGTGGTGCAAAATATGCCAATTTTTCGACAGATGAAGCTGTTTTGTGAGTCTCTGATATAAGAAAAATAGATAATTTTTGTTCTTGTTTAATACTCGTGTTTTTTTGTTCTTATAGTCAATTAGTTCCTATAAAACGCTGTGTAATCACATTTCACGCTTTGTGGATACTTGATATGGACAAATTAATTTACAACAAAGCGTCTTTCTGACTCTCTAACAGTGTGACTGTGTCCTTGTCAGCCTGACGTCTGGCTATGACTTTCTGTGTGTGTGTGAGAGAGAGAGAACGCACGTGCCTTCCAACCTGCCTGTGTCTGGGCCTGTCTGTATCCGTCGGTCTCTGTCTTTTGCAACTGGGAACAACGCTAGAACCTCTCCGGTAAACAATAGACAAGTTCTTTCCAAAAGTGATTGTCTCTCATCTATCTGGCTGGTGTGGCGTGACCTTGTATTCGAAGGGCGTATTTTAATTTTTGGAGTAGGCCCCTACTCTACATGAAGTCTCCAGGTCATTTTCAAAATTTTCTTAAAGAAAGCGCTTAGTTTTTTTAATCATTTTTACAATATTTTTCAAAAAGCGCCAGGAGCCTGCGGAAAGGACAAAACACCAAATACCAATAAATATTTCCCAATCAACATCACCAATCCCAGTATGATCATTATTAAATTACCCTGCAAAACCAAAAATTCTCGCGCGTAAAGTAAAGAGCAATAGAGTCCCTAGATACAGAGAGTAGCGCAACCACCGCCATTTTATATCCTCTCACCCAACAGCCCCATCCACCAGAATTCAGAAGTTGATCAGAAATGACATTTGGTGACGTAATGCAGATTTTTAAGAATATTAATATTGGTTTGAGAGATATTCATGGTGCTCAACACTCAGACTACCAAACATTCCCAATTTTTCTGACAACTGGATATAAAATGGCGGGATTGAAGGAACAATGGAATGCGCTACACTCTGTATCTAGGGTTGCTCTAAAGAGCAACAACTATGCGCGCACTCTTAAGTGCCGCAACCCCTAGTTCAAAAGAGGCCGAGAGATGGCGGCTGATGGGAAGCAAACTGACAGCCGCGAGGCCGGCCGGAGCGGCGCGGGCACTCGTTAGACCGAAGGCGTCGGGAGTTCCCGCGATCGTGTCGATCGAGTATCGATTTGTCGCCGCGTCCTCCTCGCGAGGTGTCTGATCCGCTTCTGCTCCACTGCACGCGACCCCCGTCCGCTGGGTGCCCCGGCGGAGCGGCTGCGGGGGGGGGAGGACAGGAGTGGTGGTGGGGGTGGCGAAAGGGGTGTTTGAGGGCAAAGGCGGAAGCAAAGGCAGCGATGGAGGAGCAGTAGACGAGATAAAAGAGGGATATGGAGAAGGGACGAGCAATAAGCGGAGATGTTTATGACAGTGGAGTTGGAAGATAAGGCGCAAGCGTGTGGTACAAGTATTGTACCACAGATTTTGGGTCGATGACCCCCGTCTCGATCAGGTTTTTCGTCCAGTTTTCCTGATCCTTTGAACAAATGCTGAGATGGCTCCTTGTTTTGCTTCTGGACATAAATGGAACTTCATTATTTGTGCACGTCTTCCAAATTTCAGTGGGAAATATAGTTATTCAAGTCATCGTTTTCCATATTGTCGCGGCAAAAAGTGTTATTTTTTCATGAAGAACATGATGAGGGTTAAGGTCTCAAATTTATAAATAATTTACCTTTGAAAATAGATTTTATTATATAGGTTCGAATATTTTGTCAACAAGACTTGCAAAAAAACGCTCTTATTTTGTGTATTCAAAATTCGACAAGAATATGGCTTAGGATAAAGATCACAGAATTATGGAAACGTGCGCAGAATTCACTTCACCCCATAGCTCGTCACACAGTTTTGAACTGTTTTTGACGTAAATAAATAAATATTTTCTATACATTGCAAGCGTTGCCGGCAATAGAAGAGTTAGAAGCAGAGAACGGAAAATGAGAGATGGAGAAGCAACGGACGTGGTCACGGAGCATCAGAGGAGTGAGAGGCAGAGTACAGAGATGGAGGTTGACGCCAGGACTTAGGAAAGGCCTCAGGTGAAAGAAGTGGTGGAGAAGGAGATGATAGGTGGACTGTGATGCAGCGAAGCTTGCGAGGCGCGAGGAAGGAGTCGAGGGAAATGGACGTAGTCGATGGATTAGGCAGTGACGCAAACACCAAGCCAATGGGGTCGAGGTGTGGGCGAAGGTGAAAGAGGCGATGGCGGACAAAGCAACAATAGGCGTGTGCCTATGAAAACGGTACCGTGACGGAGACAACCGCGCCGGCATTTGCGATGATGGAGGTGTGAGTGGGAAAGTGCGAGCGCTTCGTGAAAGTAAAAGGGTTTAGAACAAGAGGGTGGTGGCGGTGACGCCGGTGGAACCAAGGCGACAGGAAGAGTAGATGGTGACAAAGGCGGAAGAGGTAGAGGCGGCTTATGCGGTGGCGGAGACAGATCTAAAATAGCAGATCACTGGAGAAAAAAAGGCGGATTGTCAAGGAAGAAGGAAACAGGAACGGTGTTGACGGCATTGGTTGTAGAGGTCATGTCCGAGTTCCACTAGGGAACGTAGACGGATGTGAAGTAGGGCAACAAAGGGCAAAAGAGACCAGAACGGACGAAGTAGCTCGATGCAAGAAGACAACGGCAAGTGTACAACCAAGTGCGTGCCGAGTGAATTAGTTTTTACTTCATTTATTGACAAAAATAGTCAAATGTCTTTGTAAAGTATAAGAGAAAAATAGGTGCTGGATGGTGGATACAACAGCGGTTGCGACCGTAGGGATAGCGAAGACACGACGAAGGCGAAGGAGCAAAGGTGGAGTCGAAAGCCTTTGCAGAGTCGATGGTGGAGGCGAAGGCGAAGGCGGAGGCGTGTGAATGGCGGTGTCGGAGGTGGGGAGGAGTTGCGGAGTCGGAAGTGACGTTGGTGGCGGCGAAGGGGAAGCGGCGCCGCGCGTCGGCTGGGACGCGGTCAGGACGCTTCCGGCGACAGCAAAAGGTCGCGATCGCCGCCACCCCCGCCCAATTCTGAGCGTTCCCTTCTCGGCTGTCTAACATACTGACGCGACGTCGTCTCTTGCCACGGCAGTCTAAATTATGCAGACAAAGGCTACACAATTAGTCGGCTTATTAGTATGTTTGACATTACTTCATTTTTTACTAGACCAGCACACTTGCTACCGGATTTGCTAGTCTCCAGAATATATAGTTTTTTTGTTGTTGTTATTTTAGGTTGCATCCACATCTAGGTTATTAGCGATCACTATTGGTTTTAAACGTGATGATATCTATGAGGATGAAACGATATGATGATGACAGTGGGGTGAAAGGACGAACACATACAACTAAGCCCGAGGCGGGACTCGAACCCGCGATCCTTCGGTCCGAGATGGCTACTGCTTTAGCGATCTCGGGATGCCGGGCCGGCTATAATTTCTTATTTGCTTTTGCAATCACCATTTCTATCTACGGCAATCACGAGGATATCAAATGCTTAAAAAAAGGTTCATTTTCTTCTCCGTCACATTCTCGATCTCCGTCACGTTCACACTCTTCACTTCGTTTATTCTCAGCTCTCATTTCTCTCCTACCCGCATCCAGATTTGTTCAGATGACAAAGTCGCCGCGTCTCAGACAAGTCGAAATTCTGTTCACTGCCGCGGCTAACATGACATCGTTGCAAAGGCTGAAGCCTGGAGGTTGGAACGTCCGCAACACTGCGTGGGAAGATGCGACTGCCGGTCAACCTCTCATGAACTCCAACGGCGGAAGTCTAGCCCTCGCCCCCGCCCCCACATGTCCCCTCCACCGCACTGCTCCGTCACCGTCCTCCCCGCCCGCATCGCCCCTCGTTCAAGCGGCAGAAAAGCGACGGCCGCGCGATTTCTCTTCAAACTCATGTTTCTGTGTAACCGCCAGAGCTCCTGAGTTTCCTCCCCTTGCGCTGCCGCATTAATCTTTCTCCTTCTCCGCACGTCTCCTCCGCCGCCCGCGCCGAGTTGACAGATCGCCGGGGCGCGGCGCCGGATGAACCCGGCGAAGGCGTAAAAGCCCGCGTCGCGAACCCTGGGGAACGCCGACACTCAGTCGCCGCCGCTGCCTCTACTACCTCGCCGCTTCCACCCCGTCGTCGCTGCTGACGCCGCCTGCCCCGCTTCCTACCCCGTCCTTGGACTCGCTCCCTCCCTCACCCCCGTTTCCGTCCTCGTCATCATCCCAGCCCCTGCCACAGCCTCCACCGCGCCCCCTCATTCGCTCTCGCCTGCGCCTTCGCTCCTGCCCGCGCCTCCATCCCGCGCCTCCATCGCCATACCGCCTCCACTTCCGCCTGCACCCCGCCTCCACTTCCGTCCCTCTCTGCCTCCCCCGCCTCCGCAAACGCCCCGCTTCCGAATCCGCTCGCCCCCTCATTCACCCCCACCTCCGCCTCCGCTGCTGCCCGCTCCTCCGTCCCACCATGTCCACCGTCTCCGCTTCCGCCTGCATCCCGCCTCCGCAACCGCCTCCGCAATCGCCTCCGTCCCCGCCCCCGCTCTCGCCATCACCCTCTCCAGCCCCTGCCCACAACCCTGTCGCCGCCGCTACCACCACCTCACCGCTTACATCTTGCCATTGTCTCTGTCGTCGTCCCATATTTTGGCCCAACTCACTGACCCACTATTTACGCAGCCGTTTGCCGAGCCAAGTATCCGAAATCGTTAAGATGGGTACGCCATAACAGTTTCGATTCTTTTGCCGCTTCGTGCATGAATATTTGTGTGATGTTGGTAAAGAGAGACTCTACGAATCACTACGTGTTTACCATTTAACTCACTTTCTTTCATTATTGGCTGGTTTGGGTGGCACAGGGACTTGGGGCCTTTAAACCCTAGTACGTATTATATCTGAACTGTGAGTTGGAATCCCGCGTTACGCTCAGATGTGCATGATGTGCATTTTGACATGATATGCATTCCTAGCATATCGTTTATCACCCTTGATCCCATAATCGTACACTTCATTCCTTCCCTTCCCAGTTAAGTTGTACGGGTGGGGATAAGGCCAGGTGCTTGGGTGAAACGTTAGGGATTTGCGGGCGACAGCATCAACGCCACCTCTGGTTCCCTTTCTCCAAAAAACCTTAACCCCATTGGATGATACATTCACGAGGCTCCATGCGATGGAATCACAAGCTACGCCGCAAAAAAGTATATAAGTATATCTAAACTCCAAATTAGCCTCTCGAATCGCATAGGGGTGATACTTGGGAGAGAGATAAATATCCGTACCACCTGGCTGCATGAAGTGTGTCAAGTCTCAGCCGACAGAGGATGACTAACGGAATATACAGATACACCCACGGTGCTCTTTAGACACAGTCTTCTCACAAGATTAATTTTACAGCTACTTCTACTTACTATCTGTGTCCACTTATATTTTACACCCTTGATTAGTTGTCTCAATCTAGAAAATGTGAGGAAGTAAGGAGAAGAGTGAATAGAAGAGATCAAAGGAGATTTGCAACGAAATATTTTTCTAACACAAGAATATATGGAAAGGGATGTAGTTATAAGTAAGGTGTTAATGAATATATGAACATAATACAACGTAGAAAGATTAAGAGTAATTTCAGAAGGAAGAAAAGTAACATAGTGAAGGAGTACTTTAAACGAAGCAAAAGAAAATATCAGTATATTAACAGAAATTGTTTCGTGATTCATGGCTGCTTGTGAGAAGAGGAAGAAGAAGTGATAGTAAAAAATTACCATATTGATAATGACAACAAGAAATTTTATTAAATAATTAGGTGCAAGAATAAGTAAGAATATAAAAGAGTTATCAAAAATGTAAGGAAGAAGTAAAACAAGAAAAATAAAAAAAAGAATATTGAAAATTTCTAAACATGCTTCCTCCTTGGCCCATCGTGTTGGTTAACTCGACCACTTTCACCACCACTTTCTTTTCTATGTCCCCACCATTTTATATTCCTCTCTCTTTCTATTCGTCTCTCTTTCTATTATTGTTTCTATTCATCTTTCTTTCTATTACTCTTTCTTTCTTTTCCTCTTTCTTTATATTCCTCTCTCTATTCCTCTTTCTATTTC
This sequence comes from Acheta domesticus, assembly GCA_031308135.1. NCBI lineage: Eukaryota > Metazoa > Arthropoda > Insecta > Orthoptera > Gryllidae > Acheta > Acheta domesticus. The sequence goes on along the minus strand of JAHLJT010008756.1, from coordinate 19,973,577 downwards.
TCTCTCTTTCTTTTCCTCTTTCTTTCTATTCCTCTTCCTGACAGGTCATCGCCGCCAGCGCCTCCAGCTACTGCAATGCCAACAAAGAAGCGCTGTGGCCGCTAAAGCACTCGAGAGGACCTGCGACTACTTGATGTACTTAACTCTCGTATCATATCTGCTTTGTTCTATCGAGTACTACATGTCCAGATTATAAATTGTAAAAGGAGAAAGTGTATTGCATTTAGATAATTATGCAAAGCTTGGATTCCAACGGAGTTCAGCGAGAACTTGTCCTAACAAGTGCAGGGTTTGGATGAAACCAGAAGAGGGACATTCTCAACATGCATTTGATTTGCATATACAATTATGTGGTCTGAAAGAGATAAATAAAATATACTTCTGCCGCGAAAATTATTTTACCACCTGAAAATGAGAACAAATTTCAGTGGCCCACTGATGATGAACATGTCCAATAGGGTAGCATTGTATGCTCTGAGAATTCTCGTAGTCACTTCAGAGACTAGGAGAATAGTCCACACCCCTCTCTCGCCCGTGGAGTTGGCCACATAGTTTCAGCGCGCAGGAGACATTTCATTACCACCATCGCTGGCCAGCTGTGTGGCAGCATACAAATCACACGTTGAGTGCGTAAAGTTCACGGTAAACTCTAGCCATGCGAGAATAGCAAAGTTCAATTGCTCGTCAGTAGAGCAATTTATAAAGTTGACGAAAGCTGTCCACACGTAGTGCTATGCGGGAGTCGCGTTAATAGCACATGAGTTCTGAGCAACGTAATTGCAGAAAATGTAATTGCAACGCTAGTAAAAGGCGGATGCAACTGCTTCCACGCAGATGAATCTCTAAGAGAAATTCGCAAAATTGTACTGTTGTGCAAATAAAGAATTACGAGGAGAATGCTGCACGTCTACATAAAGAAGTTGGATTGCAAACTTTAAATTGCACACTTGGGCTTAAAAAATAATGAGGCAAGGAGCAACGTCCTCAAGCCCCGGGGTTTTCTCTTAAGCTGAATTTTACAAGAGAAGCTGTTAAGAGTCAGGGTGACTGGTAAGAGAATGTGAGAGGATAAAATATTGAATCTATGGCGCACGCAATTTATATGAGTTCAATCAGGAGCTATATCCTCTTGAATAAAAAGTTAGGTGAGAGAGGGAGTTACTGATATGCAACACTGGACGTGCTGGATTTTTGGATTGACATAAAAATATGACCAGTTTGTTCAGCACCGTGCAAGATATATGTAATTAGATTTTAAGTGCTATTTTATTTATTTATTGTATGGGACTATTAGTGGGGAGACTGCCCTTAGGTAGATGTTCCGCTCCCATGTTTTTGACTAGGCTTCCTTGGAAGCCCATCGTAACTAGATGTATAGTGTTGTTGGAAGATGTTGAATATTAGGCAATTAATATTAAAGCCATCGAAAATATTCTGAATATTTTAAATTCTTACAGTGCTAATTCAGTGTCCGTTGTTGGCAACAAAAGTTAGAAATTGCATTATATTATTGTTATTATTATTTTAATTCGAAGTCGGCCATCTCGGTCCACGCTACTCGTTATTCTCCTAGGCCAAGTCTTATTTCTCCCAGAGAGATTAACGTGTCTTTACTCGCTATGAGGAACAGCCATTTCGGCTGTATCCATTGTTCAGACATGGTTGTTAGCCTTGAAATATGAACTATGAGGTGATAGGAAGATAATAAGCGATGAAGAAACAATCGCCTACGCAGGATGCAAACCTGCAGCCTCCTCAGCGCAGACGAAGGCTGTCGCAACCGTCTGCGCCTCGGGAGCCGGCTATTATTATTATTTTCATTATTACTTTTGTTTTATTCCTTTGGAATATTGAATTACCCTGTTGTATGTTTTTCTGAGAAATCAAATAATAAATAAAAGTAATCTTATCATTATGATAAGTTATTTTCAGGATCTGCTCTCCATTGGATTACCGGCTCGTTAGCATGATATATCCCGTTAGCAGGAGTAGCGTCTCAAGAATATTACTCATTGTTCAAACGACTATTTAAAATCCATTAGGCAACTCTTAGAGAATAACTTACTGAAAAATAGAAATATATGAAATAGTACTCCATGAAACATTAACATTCATTTGTTATTTTAATTTTAAAAGAACTGAAAGTATTAAAAAAATTCCTGCCTTGTAATTAAAATTATTAAGTTTAACAAATAAGAGGATCTAAACATGTAATCTCTCTGCTAATAAAAGAAAGATATTCACGACCAGCAACACGGACGTGAACACGGACAAACACGAACAAACACGCACAATATAATCACATTTATTCTTGACTTTCTCTTAGTTCATTCAAGAATGTCCCTTGTTTGTAGAAGCCCAATTACCGTTCACCACTGCTTCATCACTCCACTGTTATTCCGTTCACCTTCACCAAGCACAGGGCGTTCACACTCAGTCCTTGATCTCAGAGGTCTAATACAAAGCTCTCTGCATCAAACGAAGGTTGAAACGACTTTTATTACAATTACTTACGTATATCTCCAAATACAGTGAAACATTTTTGAACACATCCCAATCAATGAGGATTATTTTAAATGTCCGTAACCGCAATACACGTTCAATCAAAAGATAGAATAAAGTGAGCCAACAAGAGGAACTGAACACATCTCTCAGTTCGCACAGAAGCATTCATTACCAACTCCAGACACGGACATACGCGCACAATACAATCATTTTTATGCTTGACGGCACATTCAGTGATCATCACGAATGACTCCCGTGCCATCACCGCCTCGCCATTGCTCACCTCTCGGCTCACCTCCGCCGACAGCGGAGCGTCGCGGCGCTAATTTCATTAGATTCATAATTCACACCTCGCGAATTCGTTCCGGTAACGAGATTACGGGCATAAATACGCGAACAACTAATTAATACCAGCCCTTTATCCGCGCTGGTGATTTATAATGCAATATTGAGTGTTTCGGTGCGAGGCGAGGGCGGGGCGAGGGTGGGAGAGGCGAGGACGGAAGCGAGTGGGTGGGGATGAGCGGCGGGGACGAAGAGGACGTTGTGCGATGGGGGGGAAGGGTGAGGATGGGGCCGAGTCTGCTTTAAGGGCGGGATGAGGGGTGTAGGTGATGTAAGTGTTCGAAGGTTTTCGATGAGAAGATTCGAGTCTAAGTCTTCTTCTTGGTCTTTCTTTTACGCACTTGTACTCTCGAAGGTTTTTTTCATGATATGCGGACTAAATGGACTTGCGGTATTAGCTCTAGGGTCTAAAGATGAAAGCGAGAGCAATATGAGGTAAAGAAAGATCGTGCGACAACATTGATTGTTGTTTTAAGCTACTGCGTTGAAACTGGAAGAAGTAAACCCCTGAAACGAGCTCTCAGAGCAGCCGGTACACAGAATTCTCCTCCAGGCAGAGAAGTCTTCTGAGCCTGATACTTGGAGAAATGAATTATTTGGAGCTAGTGTTGTTGTTTTTAAAGTTTAGGTTGTTTTCGCAGCGCTATCTTTAAGGAAACGCTTGAGTCCATCCAGAATCACAACACTGCTGACCAGCCCAAAACACTACGTCCTGGAAGTTAGCAGGTCCATTTCATCCAATCACAAAACTGCATAGCTCATAATTTGCAGCTTTTTTGCCGTTTTTGAGATGCGAAAACCAAACATTTGCCGCGAGCCATTTTCCCCCAAAAATCAGTGGTCCTGCTAACTTCCAATGGAAGTTAGCAGGTCCATTTCACCCAATCACAAAACTGCATAGCCCAAAATGATCAGCTATTTTGCCGTGTTTAAGATGTGAAAACCAAAAATTGATATCTCCATTATTTCAAAAAATATTAAGAATTAAAAAAACATTAAAAATACGTTCAATATAAGAGCGCAATCAAAGAAGTAAAAGGACGTCCCCCGTACAAAATCACACACAACAACTCGTAATCGACGCCAAAATTTCCCGAAAACTAGTGAAAAACAAAATCTGTAATAAAAAATTTGCCGCCAACCGGTTAGACACAATTACCCGGGTTCGAATCCCAGATATGCACCTCTTAAATTAGCCCCATTCAATAAATAGACGCATTCTCTAGTAAACCATTAGCTTTAACAATTCGTACTGTGCGCCGAAATTAGCACCAACCAAGTGGCAAACATAATCATTAATAAAATAATTTGCCGCGGATCGGCTAGTTTAAATTACCCGGGTTCGAATCCCCAAAACTTATATTTTTTAAGCCCCTTTCAAGGAAACGCGCGGTGTCTCCAAAACCATTAGCCATAACAATTCAGTATGAGCGCCGAAATTAGCTGCATGAAAATGTAAAATATTATCTGTAATCAAAAAATTTGCCGCGAACCGGTTAGTGACTGTTTCTTGAGTTTTTATCTCCAAAAAATGTCTCCCCACGATCGGCGCCTTTCTAGAATAGTGCGCCGTATCTCCTAAACCATTGACCTTAACGATTCACGTTCTGCACCGAAATATACTGTGAGCAAGTGCCAACTATAAACTGTAATCAAAAAAATTGCCGCGAACCGGTTAGTGACTGTTTCTTGAGTTTTTATCTCCAAAAAATGTCGCCCCTCGATCGGCGCCTTTCTAAAAAAGTGTGCCGTATCTCCTAAACCATTAACCTTAACGATTCACGTTCTGCGCCGAAATGTGCTGTAAGCATGTGTCAACAATAATCTGTAATCAAAAAATTTGCCGCGAACCGGTTAGTGACTGTTTCTTGGGTTTCAAATTCCAAAAATATCCCTCTTCGAACGGTCTCTTTCTAGAATAGTGCGCCGTATCTCCTAAACCATTGACCTTAACAATTCCGGCTCTGCACGGAATGATGCTGTCAGTAAGTGCCAACTACAATATGTACTCAAATAATTTGCCGCGAACCACTTAGTTAGTGTTTCCCGGGTTCAAAATATCAAAAATGTACCTTTTCGAACGGCCTGTTTTGAGAAAAGCGAGTCGTGTCACGTAAACAATTGACCTTAACAATTCCCGCTCTGTACCGAATGATGCGGTCAGTAAGTGCCAACTACAATCTGGAAGCAAATAATTTGCCATCAACCGGTTAGTTACAGTTTCCTGGGTTCAAAATATCAAAAATGTACCTTTTCGAACGGCCTCTTTCCAGAATAGTGCGCCTAATCTCCTAAATCATTGACCTTAACAATTCCCGCCTTGCGCCAAAATTATCTGTGGGCAAGTCGCAACTATCATCTGTAATCAAAGAATTTGCCGCGACCCGGTTAGTTACTGGTTTTTGGGTTCAAATTTCCAAAAATGTACCTCTACTAACGGCCTCTTTCCAGAAAAGCGCGCTGTGTCTCCTAAACTATTGACCTAAACAACTCGCATTCTGCTCTGAAATCAGGTGTGAACAAGTGATATATATATATATATATATATATATATATATATATATATATATATATATATTGTGACCGTACTTACCTTTGCTGGCTCACGGTTACACATATCATAAAATTTTTTATGTATGGGTACAGGAGTTCTTAAAGGGGGTTACTTTAATCTACGGTATCTGGATTCAAAGGCCTACTATCATATAAACAGAATTTATTAGAACAAAAGAACATTAAGACATCATTACATTACCAACATAGCTTGCATCATTGCTTGATCATAATTCTATGGTTCATTCTGTACATCTCTAACCTTCCCACCATTACATTATCATTCCCGCTTATGCAACTTCCAACCCTTTGGAAAAACTACGTGCCATTCATATGCTACTACGCACATCATTACTTTCAACGCTACACAGTGAGCATCCTGAACTGGCGTTTCATTTAATTTTCCTTCTATTTGTTCACAATTAGAATTACTTATCTGATCGTTACGATCGTCGATTTCTACGTGACGCGTTGCTGCCCGTTCCGCCTGAGGCCGGGAGGTAACCTTGATGCCCGCGATGCTCCGTCTGCCCACGTGTCACCGCAGCCCGTTTCCAATCCACCTGCGTCGCCTTCCCACGGTTTCTTTCTTCACACGATGACTTTAATCGTATCAGCTCAGCAGCTCCACCGCATAATCACACATCAGCACAGCCGCACCAACTACCATTAACCCGCATCGCCCACGTGTCCGTGCACTGTTCCCCTTTCTTATTAAATTTCGTAATTATTCTCTCTTAAACAAGTTCACCACAATCCTTACACTCGCTTATTGTACAGTTCATCACACTTTTTCTTTCTTAAATACCTGTTGTCCCGATTACACTGGATTTCTTGTACATCAAAGCATCGCTCTCTAACCACCATTGCATACCGTCCTCCCACCATGCTGCTCCACCGCCAACCGTCGCTTTTGCGCGGTCAGACCGATCAGTTCCCACTACCCCGTGCGCTCGTTCACGACTCTGTCGATCCGTTCCGCCGCGGTTCCTCACTCTGCGCGCTACTTTTGAATGTGGTGGAGCGCCTATTCTTTGTGTTTTGACCAATACGGTCAAATAACCCCCCACGTTATCAAGATTTTTTTTTACACAGTGAAAAATAATCTTCTAATCCATTGCTTCCAGGGTTCTCCTTTAGTTTTGATCTTGTCCCTCATGGTATGCCTTCAAGTTGTAAAAGTTGTATTGTTCGACTGTTTCTCCCCGCTCATCCATTAGTTCCGCCACATTTGGAGCTTTAATTGCCTTTATCTCATATGGTCCTTCATAAAGGAGGAAAAACTTCGAATAAGTTTTTAGTTTGGGATTTGACACTCTAGGTACCCTAACCAATACCTTTTGTCCCACCTTGAATTCGTATGGCGTTTTCTTCATTTTTGCTAGTCGTACTTCGCTCATTTTGACTAAATTTTCGCGGACTGTTTCCTGTGATGGCTCCTGCGGTCTTTGGAATACCTCTTCTCTGTCAAGTGCGTATAAAACGTGGGGTGGTCTACGTCCAAAATGTGCCTCGTACGGTGTAATACCCGTGCTATCGTGTGGAATGGACGGCAACCACCTATTAATCTCCGGTATTAGCTCTCCCCATCTGTCGTGCTGCTCGTAGCAATATGTTCTGAACATTCTAGATAATTCCCTCATGACCCGTTCCGCCGGATTTGATTGTGGATGTCGGATTGACGTAAATACTGGTTTTGTTCCAAGTCCCATCAATGTTTGCTGCCACTGTCGGCTGGTAAACATGGTTCCATGATCTGACAGTATTCTTTGGTATGGTCCTGCTACGTCAAAAAATATCTTTAACTTCCTCAGACAAGTTTGAGCATTCGTTCTCTTTATGGGGTAAATTTGGACGAATTTCGAAAATACGTCAATAGTTACAAATATGTGCTGGTTTCCATTTCTGGTTTTCGGCAGTGGTCCGTAAATATCCACGGCTGCTATGTCATTTTTCCCAAGCGGAATTATTGATTGCATGGGTCCTGCAAAGCTCTTGTTTGGGTACTTCGCCTTCTGACATAAGTTGCATTGACTCACGACCTTTCTAATTTGCCGGGCCATTCCCCTCCAGTAACATAGTTCTTGTATTACCTTCGTAATTTTCTCCGCTCCGAAATGTGCCATGGACGTATGAACATGCTTAATCAATTGCTCCGTGATACTCTTAGGTATCCACAACCTAAATATTTCTGCGTTTCTTGTCACTCTCCTGGTCACCACTCCCTGGATTAACTTCCATTCATCTTGCTTCTCCTCCATTTCCTCGTAATCCGGGTCTTCCCGTGACATTCTCCCCTCTTTGTAAGACTTTACCTTACTAATGTCAGGATCTTGTTCCTGTAGCGCAATTAGGTCTTCCCAATCGACTAGCGGCGCGTCCGTCACTCCAAGGTCTATCGCTGCCACTTGAAACTGCCTTTCGTTAGCGTAAGCCTCGTTTCCCTTGGGAGTCTTCCTGCTTAGTAGGTCGGGTAAGTAGTTTAACTCCCCTTTACAGTGTTCTACATCAAATGAAAATTGCTGCAGATACAAGGTCCATCTATACAATCGATCATTCTGTGTATGGCATCTGTTCAAAAACGTCAGGGCCTTATGATCTGTGCGCACAATGAAGTGCCTACCCATCAAATAGGGTCTTAATTTGGTAATAGCCCATACAATAGCCCCCGCTTCTTTTTCAGTCGTGGTGTACCGAATCTCTGGGCCTTTGAGCACCCGACTAATGATTGCGATGATTTTCTCTCTTCCTTCCACCTCCTGATACAGTACGGCCCCCATTCCGAAGTCGCTACTGTCAGTTTGTAGTATGCACGTTTTGCTAAAGTCAGGGTGTGCTACCACACAATGCCTGTAAAACATGGCCTTGATTTCATTAAATGCCTCCTCATGGGAATCATCCCACTTCCATCTCTTCCCTTTTTGCAACAGCTTATAAAACGGTGACATTATCATAGCGAAGTTAGGGCAGAACCGAGCATAATAATTACAAGTGCCAATCAGCCGCCGAACTTGTCTGACATTCTTGGGCGCCGGAATTTGTTGTATCTCCCGAATCGTGTCCTGCTTCATACCAATGCCCTCTGTCGTGATCTCGTACCCCAGAAAATGGATAGTCCTCGTAGCCCATCTCGACTTCTTGATGTTCAACACCAAATTGTTTTCCTTCAGTATGCCGAACAACTCTCGTAAATCTCGAAGATGCTCGGAAATGGATTTGGATTTAATCACAACATCATCAACGTAAACTGTCACTCTGTCCTGTAGTCGACCCCCTATTATCCTGTCAATGCACTGAACCAGTGCTGCCCCGCTGTTTCGCAGACCAAATGGTACTCTTCTGAAGACGTAGCATATTCCTTCCACCATGAATCCCGTGTACTGTTGGTCTTCCTCAGCGATTTTCATTTGCCAATAGGCCCTACTGAAGTCCGTGCACGAGAACACCTCGCACCCTCCGAATCCTCTCAGAATTCCCTCCACTTCCGGAGGAGCGTCTCGGTATGGCAAGGTCACAGCATTCAGTCTTCTCGCGTCTAAGCAAATCCGAAGTCCTCCGTCCTTCTTCTTAACGATGACTATCGGACTGGTGTAAGATGTGGACGCCCTCTTTATGATCCCTTCTTCCGTCATCTCTCTGATCAATTCCGCTACTTCTTTTCGATAGGCTGCAGGTATGGGATAGTTCCTCTCCCTGAATGGTGTATAGTCTGTTAATTGTATCCTAAATTCGTACTCCTTAATAGGTTCACCGTTTTTCATAAATATTTTCTTGTTCTCTAATAGCAATTCCTTCAACTCGATTTTACCCCTATCATCCAACATCTCAGCTCCGTCAGCCTGTTGCTCTATCCACTCCTCCACGCTTTCACCACTTATTACTCCCGCGCTAATATTGTATTCTTCGTCCTCCTCGCCTCCTGTATCAATCCACATCTCGTCTCCGTTTACAATGATGTGCCCCTTTTCGAGATTTATGACAGCCCGATTGTTCGCCAGGAAATCCATCCCCAATATAACCGGATACAACAAATGCCTCACCACCAGCGCAACCATCTCGTACATATACCCACCAATACATACTTCTAACATCACTTGTTTCGTAATGGGGCTTGACCTCTTCTGGGTGGCCCCAATTACATACGACCTCGTCATCGGTAATGCCGCCACATGTTTTCCCGTCGCCACTAACCTCTCATAATAATCCTCCGAAATCGCGCTCGCCACACATCCTGTGTCAACCAATGCTTCCACTTCTTCACCTAAGCATGATATCATGACGGTTGGACATTTCCGACGAATCTTCTGGCTGCTTTTTCTCTTGATCCAGGGCTCATCCTCGTAATCGACCACTTGAAATGACTTGATGGAAACCTCGTTGCTTACTCCGTGATTGTTCGTGTTGGGGTCTCCCGTCAACACGAACTCCCTTCGTTTAAATTTGGGTTGTAACCCGTCCCGCTGGTATTTGGTCTCATTTCGTTACCACGTGAACCTTCTCCTCCGTTTCCTCCATTAGGTTGTCTCGACCGCTCGCCGTTCCTTCGACTTTCGCTCTCCTGCTGCCTATCATATCCTCTTTGGTTTTCTCCACCCCTCTGATCACCCCAAACTCTAGCGCTTTGCTTTCCTCCCCTCTCTTGCTCTTGAGCGCCCCTCACCGTCATTGCATTTACATTCACTTCATTTCTGTTTTTCGGTGCATTAGCGAACGTCAGATCGAAGCTCCCTAATGCGTCTTGAAACTTCTCTAAATCTGTATGACACGCGCTCCTAAGCAAATTCTGGGTAGTTGTTGGAAATTGTCTGATTAGGATGCACATGATTTCTTGATCGCTCATGGGTGGCGATAACGATCGGAAATCCATGATGCGCCTAGCCGCGTAATCTCTCATTCCGCCCCCACCTGATGGCTTGTACATACTGTTCATGAGACCCATCTTAAAATTTAGCTGGATATCCTCGCTCCAATATCTTCGAAAAAACATCTGCTTAAACTCCGTTACAGTATTTGGAAATGGTGTGATGGTGTCTGCCCAGGTCCTCGCGTTATCCTGCAGCATCTGGTATATTACCTGCGTCTTACTCTTCTCAGGGAGACAACTAACCGCTAGGTATCGCTCCACAGCTCTCATGAACGAGTATGGATTCTCTTTTACGTCGCCCGAAAATTTTAATGAGGATGGTATTGCTATATTAACTGGGCCCCCTCCCACATTTGGCGCCGTCTTAACCTCTTTTAATTCTTGAACTTCTATTTGCAATTCCGCGATGTCGTCCTCACATTTCCGAACGTCCTTCTGCACTTCCTTTCTACAGGCTGCTACCGACTCCTTCAATTCTACCTTCGTGTCTGCCAACTCCCTCTTGCAGTTTTCTATCTTCCGTTCCATCCCTTGTGATACTCCCTTCACTTGCACATGCAGTGACTCGATGGCTTTATCCTGTGCCTCAATCCGTCCTTCCATCTTTGTGGTAATGTTTCGACTAAGTTCACTGCATATCTCTTGAACTCGCCCGTCTATTCTTTGTTCCCATGACTCGAACTTCTCCATTATAACCTGGTATTGTTCTTGTATTTGTCTCACTTGCCTCTTGTTTATGTTCCTTCAGTTCATCAATGATTTTCTTTTGCTCCTCAACCATTCTCCTTTGGGCCCGTTCTTCCTGCTTCTCTAGCTCCTCAGTTATTCTCTTCTCTCGTTCTTCCTGATTCTTTTGCTCCTCGACCATTCTTCTTTGTGCCCGTTCGTCCTGCTTCTCTAGCTCCTCAACCATTCTTCTTTGTGCCCTTTCTTCCTGTCTCTCTAGTTCCTCAACCATTCTTCTATGTGCCCGTTCTTCGAGCTTCTCTTGTCCTGCCATGATTTGATGAAGCATGCTCAGTAAGTCCTCTGTTCCGTTTCTCTTCACCATTCCCAGATTTGGTGTCGACGCACTCGCCCCCGATAACTCCATTCTGGCTCTATCCGAATCTTCTAGTAACGACTCATCCCATTTACCTCCATCATCCTCATCATAATGATCTCTGTCCTCGCGCTTCCCTTCCTCTCCCATCATTGTGCCCGTCTGCTTTTCCATTATGCCCCCAAATTGCACCCTACTACACCTATTTCTGACTAATCGCCCTCCTACACGCTTGATTCCACCCAAAATCTATTGCCCAACTTCAGAATGCTCACAGAGGCATACACCGAATACTACAAATTACTTCACTTCACACCAACGGCATCCTAATTATTCTCAAAAATGACCCTAACACAATCTGGATTGCTTTGAATTAGATGTGAGTGATGCCGCATATATTACGATCCTATACATAACTCATCAAAAACACATACAAGAAAAAAAAACACACATCAAACAAATTATTGACCTCCGTCATCCACCTGGGAACAATTCACAAACAAAATGCACTCAAGCTCAAAACACCTATAAATACACACAAAATAATTAATGTAATTACACTGACATCTGTAACAAAATTCACATTGACATAATTCAACTGAATTCAAAATATTCATTAGATTATCATTGAATCAGTCTCAGATAGTCTTCCTGCACATTACTGAATGCAACCTATTTTTTTTTTCATCCACCTAAATAAAAAAATCTCGATAATCTTATTCAGTTGCAACTACTTGAATTGTAATGTTCATCAAATAATTAATGCTACTATGTCTCCAAAATAGCTCATAACTTCATAATATTCATTTACACACACGTCCAATCAGTGCTTCAAAATGCACTGGGCAGCACCTAAAACCCAAATTTATATTCTAACATGAAGGATTTTGTCCTAATGTATTGCTCATTGAACTCAATGAATACACCTACTGTAATAATACTTCAGAAACCATACCCTAACACACTGTGTTTATTTAGATACACATTGTAAGGACTCTTCAACAAAATTATACCCTGATAATTACACTCATGTACACACTCACTGTAATACCACTTTCCAATAATTATGCCCTAACATATTATTCATTGCCACATATACATTATGATCTTGTTTCATAAAATTATCCTTGTATTGTATGATGATATACACATAGGAATGCCTTACAATAATTACCCTGGTATTTACACTGAATTCAGCGCCTTTTTACTGGCCACGTTATAACAATCTTAACAAGAAAACTACATTCCAATATCTGCACTACCTTAAAACACATTAATTAAAATTCCCCTCTATTTGTTATTTAAACTCAATAGTCATCAAAATGTTTTCTAAATTGTAAATGAATTATTTCAAACAACACCTTGACACAGAGATTTGCACTTAATGTTCATCAAAATGTTTTCTAAATTGTAAATGAATTATTTCAAACACACACCTTGACACAGAAATTGGCACTTAATACTTATCAAGATATTTTCTGGATGCAAAGGAATTAATTTACACAACACCTTGGCAAATGAAATTGGCACTTAATACTCATCAAAATTTCTTCTAAATTGTAAATGAATTATTTCACACAACACCTTGGCAAATGAAATTAAACTAGCATTCATCAAATTCTCTTCTAAATTGTAAATGAATTATTTCAAACAACACCTTGATACAGAGATTTGCACTTAATGTTCATCAAAATGTTTTCTAAATTGTAAATGAATTATTTCAACAACACCTTGATACAGAAACTGGCACTTAACACTCATCAAAATATTTTCTGAATTGTAACTAATGCTCATACAACATTTCTTTTGATTTTCAACTAAATTATTTCAAACAACACTTCACTAATTCCACTGCAATATGTTAGAGAATATTGATATATTTAATGCACTTAAACTCTCTTTGAAATATTAAAACTGGAATGCTGACATTATCAAGAAATTTACACTGTCTTCTGCCTTTTCCAGTCATGCAACTAATTCAGATACCTGCTGATTAAAGTATGCACTTATGGGGATTGAATTTTGTTCAAATCTAATTACAAATTACCAATCTTTCCCTGTCCCTGAATTTCGGGCGCCAATAATATGTGACCGTACTTACCTTTGCTGGCTCACGGTTACACATATCATAAAATTTTTTATGTATGGGTACAGGAGTTCTTAAAGGGGGTTACTTTAATCTACGGTATCTGGATTCAAAGGCCTACTATCATATAAACAGAATTTATTAGAACAAAAGAACATTAAGACATCATTACATTACCAACATAGCTTGCATCATTGCTTGATCATAATTCTATGGTTCATTCTGTACATCTCTAACCTTCCCACCATTACATTATCATTCCCGCTTATGCAACTTCCAACCCTTTGGAAAAACTACGTGCCATTCATATGCTACTACGCACATCATTACTTTCAACGCTACACAGTGAGCATCCTGAACTGGCGTTTCATTTAATTTTCCTTCTATTTGTTCACAATTAGAATTACTTATCTGATCGTTACGATCGTCGATTTCTACGTGACGCGTTGCTGCCCGTTCCGCCTGAGGCCGGGAGGTAACCTTGATGCCCGCGATGCTCCGTCTGCCCACGTGTCACCGCAGCCCGTTTCCAATCCACCTGCGTCGCCTTCCCACGGTTTCTTTCTTCACACGATGACTTTAATCGTATCAGCTCAGCAGCTCCACCGCATAATCACACATCAGCACAGCCGCACCAACTACATTAACCCGCATCGCCCACGTGTCCGTGCACTGTTCCCCTTTCTTATTAAATTTCGTAATTATTCTCTCTTAAACAAGTTCACCACAATCCTTACACTCGCTTATTGTACAGTTCATCACACTTTTTCTTTCTTAAATACCTGTTGTCCCGATTACACTGGATTTCTTGTACATCAAAGCATCGCTCTCTAACCACCATTGCATACCGTCCTCCCACCATGCTGCTCCACCGCCAACCGTCGCTTTTTGCGCGGTCAGACCGATCAGTTCCCACTACCCCGTGCGCTCGTTCACGACTCTGTCGATCCGTTCCGCCGCGGTTCCTCACTCTGCGTCGCTACTTTTGAATTGGTGGAGCGCCTATTCTTTGTGTTTTGACCCGATACGGTCAAAATATATATATAATCTGTAATCAAAAAATTTGCCGCGGACCGTTTTGTACAGTATCTCGGGTTCAAAATTTAAATATGTATCTCTTGGAATGGTCTCTTTCAATGGAAACGCTTCGTGTCTCCTTAAAACAATAACCTAAACAATTCATCCTCTTCGCCTAGGGGCAATAATCATCTGTATGCCGGTATGTTAGTTACAGTAACCGGGGTTCGGATTCCCGAAATTTACATCTTCCCATTTGAGGAAAAGACGCTCTGTCTCCTAAAACATTGCCCTTAACATTTTATACTGTTCGTTGGAATAAGCTTTAACTTAGTGTTAAATATAATCTTCGAGATTTATCGGCGCACATTTTCTTGAACGTTGAAATTGATTTTCTATAACTCGGGAACAAACATTTTTCAAACATTTTCATTTTTCTAATTTCAGTTTTTTTCGTTTTTTATTTTCGTTTTTTTTCTTTTAATTCTGTCTCTCAAGAAAATTGTGCGCCGATAAATCTCTTTCCCCACACGTCATATACAGTTTTTTACGGTTTTTGGCAATATAAATAAATAAATGACGGCGAAAACAAATGCCTCTCCGGCCGGCCGGCCTAAATCCGAGTAAAACGTTCTGGCCGATATTCTCCAAAATTTATAAGTCCCTAATCCATCTAACTGATCTCTCGGCCCATTGCATTGGAAACTGATATTATAATTTGGAGGTACATTACATGAAGCACCTGGGAAACATAAATCTAACATTTTTTTATTACATTTTATTGTTGGATATTACAATGAACGTTTAAGAGAACGCTGCAGGTCACAGTTTCGTTTAAAAATTTGTTTTTTGAAAAACTCCAGAAATTCAAATATATTCGGCGTCTTACCGCTAGGATAAATTTAAGATAGACATTTTCTTTCAATAAAATTTCTTTTAATGTAACTAATAGGCCTGCGGAAATATTTTTTTATAACAGATTATATTTAACACTAAGTTAAAGCTATTTCTACGAACAGTATAAAATGTTAAGGGCAATGTCTTTTCCTCAAATGGGAAGATGTAAATTTCGAGAATCCGAACCCCGGTTACTGTAACTAACATACCCGCGGCATACAGATGATTATTGCCCCTAGGCGAAGAGGATGAATTGTTTAGGTTATTGTTTTAGGAGACATGAAGCGTTTCCATTGAAAGAGACCATTCCAAGAGATACATATTTAAATTTTGAACCGAGATACTGTAACAAAACGGTCCGCGGCAAATTTTTTGATTACAGATATATATATAATATATATATATATATATATATATATCATATATATATATATATATATATATATATATATCATTTGTTCACACCTGATTTCAGAGCAGAATGCGAGTTGTTTAGGTCAATAGTTTAGGAGACACAGCGCGCTTTTTCTGGAAGAGGCCGTTAGTAGAGGTACATTTTTGGAAATTTGAACCCAAAAACCAGTAAACTAACCGGGTCGCGGCAAATTCTTTGATTACTGATGATAGTTGCGACTTGCCCACAGATAATTTTGGCGCAAGGCGGGAATTGTTAAGGTCAATGATTTAGGAGATTAGGCGCACTATTCTGGAAAGAGGCCGTTCGAAAAGGTACATTTTTGATATTTTTGAACCCAGGAAACTGTAACTAACCGGTTCATGGCAAATTATTTGCTTCCAGATTGTAGTTGGCACTTACTGACCGCATCATTCGGTACAGAGCGGGAATTGTTAAGGTCAATTGTTAACGTGACACGACTCGCTTTTCTCAAAACAGGCCGTTCGAAAAGGTACATTTTGATATTTTGAACCGGGAAACACTAACTAAGTGGTTCGCCGGCAATTATTTGAGTACATATTGTAGTTGGCACTTACTGACAGCATCATTCGGTGCAGAGCCGGAATTTTTAAGGTCAATGGTTTAGGAGATACGGCGCATTATTCTAGAATGGCGCCGATCGAAGGGATACATTTTTGGAAATAAAAACTCAAGAAACAGTCACTAACCGGTTCGCGGCAAATTTTTTGATTACAGATTATTGTTGACACCATGCTCACAGCAGATGTCGGCGCAGAACGTGAATCGTAAGGTCAATGGTTTAGGAGATACGGCGCACTTTTCCAGAAAGGCGCCGATCGAAAGTGATAAATTTTTGTAATAAAAACTCAAGAAACAGTCACTAACCGGTTCGCGGCAAATTTTTTGATACAGATAATATTTTACACTTTCATGCAGCTAATTTCGGCGCTCATACTGAATTGTTATGGCTAATGGTTTGGAGACACCGCGCGTTTCCTTACAAAAGGCTTTCAAAATATAAGTTTTGGGGATTCGAACCCGGGTAATTAAAACTAGCCGATCCGCGGCAAATTATTTTATTAATGATTATGTTTGCCACTTGTTGGTGCTAATTTCGGCGCACAGTACGAATTGTTTAAAGCTAATGGGTTTACTAGAGAATGCGTCTATTATTGAATGGGGCTAATTTAAGAGGTGCATATCTGGGATTCGAACTCGGGTAATTGTGTCTAACGGTTGGCGGCAAATTTTTTATTACAGATTTTGTTTTCATAGTTTTCGGAAATTTTGCGTCGATTACGAGTTGTGTATTTGTGATTTTGTACGGGGGACGTCCTTTTACTTCTTTGATTGCCGCTCTTATATTGAACGTATTTTAATGTTTTTTTAATTCTTAATATTTTTTTAAATAATGGAGACATCAATTTTGGTTTTCACATCTAAAAACGGCAAAAATAGCTGATCATTATGGCTATGCAGTTTTGTGATTGGATGAAATGGACCTGCTAACTTCCATTGGAAGTTAGCAGGACCACTGATTTTGGGGGAAAATGGCTCGCGGCAAATTTTGGTTTTCGCATCTCAAAAACGGCAAAAAAGCGGCAAATTATGAGCCAATGCAATTTTGTTGATTGGATGAAATGGACCTGCTAACTTCCAGGACGTCAACACACTTGAATGGTGAACAGAGCTCAGTGGTGCGCCAACGCATAGATTTAGAGTCAGGGTGCCGCGAGTGCCAACGATTCCACGCAATCTCAGGTTAACTTCTACTTTTTTACTTTAAGTCACTTTTTAAAACTCTTGTTTACTTACTCGACGTTTCTTCAGAAGTTGCCTCTTTTTTGCTGTTCCAGCCCTTCTCTATCCGCCCACCAGATTGTCTTCCATCTTTGTCGCGCATGGCTTCAATTATTCGGAACTTTCAGGTTTTACAAGACCTTCCATTTTTCATTGACCTAGAGGAAACCACGAGGACATTCTTTGGCCATCTTGAATCGGACGTCTTCTCAAATGGCATACATTGGAGCGTTTACTTCCTAATCTATCCACAACAGATTCTGTTTGTTGCTCCCTTTCCCTGATCTCTATGTTTCTAATTTTTTGCATTCTAGAAATACGGCAGCTTCTTCGTGGTCCATTAATTTCTACTGCACAGAGCTTTTTGCTTCTGACGTTCAACTCTCTCCACCATATTCAATTACTTTTCAATAGTAAACTTACAATAATATTTTAGTAATGGGACAAACAAATATTCACTACTTGCGAGATAGGTAATGTGTCCTCAAGACAGGGATGATGCGGAAATACATGACCCGAACAATAGACGGGACTTAAATTTAATTTGAAAGAAAACAAGGTTTCTGATAGTAGGGAGGGGAAGGCACTGGCTTGGATGTTCAAGAAATAGGAAGGATTAAGTTAGCTGAACAGTTCAATAATTTGTTTATAAGCCTGCATAAGTCTGGAAATAATGAAACATCATTACCCAGGTAAGAGAAGCCATAAGAATGTGAACTGGCGTGTTATGAAGTCATAGAATTTACGTTAAGAACAAAAAGGTTATTGTAAGGACTGTTATGAAGGGGTTAACTCCTACACACCACAAATACACGCCTACATGCCCGTAAAGTCATGCACAAAGTAGTGCACCTGAAACGTGCAGAGGTTCGCAAAAAATGGCGATTTTTGACAGACTTTTTTGTGTGTTTCATGGTACCAAAATGGCGGGTAATTCTGGTGTTATATAAATTCTCTGAACACATTGTGTAGTCAGAATTCACGTTTTGAGAGTCCTTTGATCAACGTTAGCGTCTAGACCTTCAGGCAGAAGTTTCGCCAGATTTTATATTCCTTGATCTATCTGACTGATATCGTGGGCCCTGGGAATTGAAACGCATATTTTATTGGGATACTTTTCATGGAGTCTCAACAACATTTCTAAATTTCTCTATATTATTCTTACTTTCTTTTAGATATACCGAAATACGCTTTTAAAAATGGAGTAA
>JAHLJT010008756.1:19742412-19953842 GCA_031308135.1 Acheta domesticus | reverse complement strand
GAACGGCCTGTTTTGAGAAAAAGCGAGTCGTGTCACGTAAACAATTGACCTTTACATTCCCGACTCTTACGAATGATGCGGTCAGTAAGTGCCAACTACAATCTGGAAGCACATAATTTGCCATCAACCGCTAGTTACAGTTCCTGTTCAAAATATCAAAAATGTACCTTTTGCGAACGGCCTCTTTCCAGAATAGTGCGCCTAATCTCCTACAATCATTGACCTTAACAATTCCCGCCTTGCGCCAAAATTATCTGGGGCAAGTCCCGCAACTATCATCTGTAATCAAAGAATTTGCCGCGACCCGGTTAGTTACTGGTTTTTGGGTTCAAATTTCCAAAAATGTACCTCTACTAACGGCCTCTTTCCAGAAAAGCGCGCTGTGTCTCCTAAACTATTGACCTAAACAACATCGCATTCTGCTCTGAAATCAGGTTGTGAACAAGTGATAGCTATATATATATATATATATATATATATTATATACTATATATATATATATATATTGTACCGTACTTACCTTTGCTGCTCACGGTTACACATATCATAAAATTTTTTTATGTATGGGTACAGGAGTTCTTTAAGGGGGTTACTTTAATCTACAGTATCTGGATTCAAAGGCCTACTATCATATAAACAGAATTTATTAGAACAAAAGAACAATAAGACATCATTACATTACCAACATAGCTTGCATCATTGCTTTGATCATAATTCTATGGTTCATTCTGTACATCTCTAACCTTCCCACCATTACATTATCATTCCCGCTTATGCAACTTCCAACCCTTTGGAAAAACTACGTGCCATTCATATGCTACTACGCACATCATTACTTTCAACGCTACACAGTGAGCATCCTGAACTGGCGTTCATTTAATTTCCTTCTATTTGTTCACAATTAGAATTACTTATCTGATCGTTACGATCGTCGATTTCTACGTGACGCGTTGCTGCCCGTTCCGCCTGAGGCCGGGAGGTAACCTTGATGCCCGCGATGCTCCGTCTGCCCACGTGTCACCGCAGCCCGTTTCCAATCCACCTGCGTCGCCTTCCCACGGTTTCTTTCTTCACACGATGACTTTAATCGTATCAGCTCAGCAGCTCCACCGCATAATCACACATCAGCACAGCCGCACCAACTATCATTAACCCGCATCGCCCACGTGTCCGTGCACTGTTCCCCTTTCTTATTAAATTTCGTAATTATTCTCTCTTAAATCAAGTTCACCACAATCCTTACACTCGCTTATTGCACAGTTCATCACAATTTTTCTTTCTTAATACCTGTTGTCCCGATTACACTGGATTTCTTGTACATCAAAGCATCGCTCTCTAACCACCATTGCATACCGTCCTCACACCATGCTGCTCAACCGCCAACTGTCGCTTTTTGCGCGGTCAGACCGATCAGTTCCCACTACCCCGTGCGCTCGTTCACGACTCTGTCGATCCGTTCCGCCGCGGTTCCTCACTCTGCGCGCTACTTTTGAATGTGGTGGAGCGCCTATTCTTTGTGTTTTGACCATACGGTCAAATAACCCCCCACGTTATCAAGATTTTTTTTTACACGAGTGAAAATAATCTTCTAATCCATTGCTTCCAGGGTTCTCCTTTAGTTTTGATCTTGTCCCTCATGGTATGCCTTCAAGTTGTAAAAGTTGTATTGTTCGACTGTTTTCTCCCCGCTCATCCATTAGTTCCGCCACATTTGGAGCTTTTAATTGCCTTTATCTCATATGGTCCTTCATAAAGGAGGAAAAACTTCGAATAAGTTTTTTAGTTTGGGATTTGACACTCTAGGTACCCTAACCAACACCTTTTGTCCCACCTTGAATTCGTATGGCGTTTTCTTCATTTTTGCTAGTCGTACTTCGCTCATTTTGACTAAATTCTCGCGGACTGTTTCCTGTGATGGCTCCTGCGGTCTTGGGAATACCTCTTCTCTGTCAGTGCGTATAAACGTGGGGTGGTCTACGTCCAAAATGTGCCTCGTACGGTGTAATACCCGTGCTATCGTGTGGAATGGACGGCAACCACCTATTAATCTCCGGTATTAGCTCTCCCCATCTGTCGTGCTGCTCGTGGCAATATGTTCTGAACATTCTAGATAATTCCCTCATGACCCGTTCCGCCGGATTTGATTGTGGATGTCGGATTGACGTAAATACTGGTTTTGTTCCAAGTCCCATCAATGTTTGCTGCCACTGTCGGCTGGTAAACATGGTTCCATGATCTGACAGTATTCTTTGGTATGGTCCTGCTACGTCAAAAAATATCTTTAACTTCCTCAGACAAGTTTGAGCATTCGTTCTCTTTATGGGGTAAATTTGGACGAATTTCGAAAATACGTCAATAGTTACAAATATGTGCTGGTTTCCATTTCTGGTTTTCGGCAGTGGTCCGTAAATATCCACGGCTGCTATGTCATTTTTCCCAAGCGGAATTATTGATTGCATGGGTCCTGCAAAGCTCTTGTTTGGGTACTTCGCCTTCTGACATAAGTTGCATTGACTCACGACCTTTCTAATTTGCCGGGCCATTCCCCTCCAGTAACATAGTTCTTGTATTACCTTCGTAATTTTCTCCGCTCCGAAATGTGCCATGGACGTATGAACATGCTTAATCAATTGCTCCGTGATACTCTTAGGTATCCACAACCTAAATATTTCTGCGTTTCTTGTCACTCTCCTGGTCACCACTCCCTGGATTAACTTCCATTCATCTTGCTTCTCCTCCATTTCCTCGTAATCCGGGTCTTCCCGTGACATTCTCCCCTCTTTTAAGACTTTACCTTACTAATGTCAGGATCTTGTTCCTGTAGCGCAATTAGGTCTTCCCAATCGACTAGCGGCGCGTCCGTCACTCACAGGTCTATCGCTGCCACTTGAAACTGCCTTTCGTTAGCGTAAGCCTCGTTTCCCTTGGGAGTCTTCCTGCTTAGTAGGTCGGGTAAGTAGTTTAACTCCCCTTTACAGTGTTCTACATCAAATGAAAATTGCTGCAGATACAAGGTCCATCTATACAATCGATCATTCTGTGTATGGCATCTGTTCAAAACGTCAGGGCCTTATGATCTGTGCGCACAATGAAGTGCCTACCCATCAAATAGGGTCTTAATTTGGTAATAGCCCATACAATAGCCCCGCTTCTTTTTCAGTCGTGGTGTACCGAATCTCTGGGCCTTTGAGCACCCGACTAATGATTGCGATGATTTTCTCTCTTCCTTCCACTCCTGATACAGTACGGCCCCCATTCCGAAGTCGCTACTGTCAGTTTGTAGTATGCACGTTTTGCTAAAGTCAGGGTGTGTGCTACCACACAATGCCTGTAAAACATGGCCTTGATTTCATTAAATGCCTCCTCATGGGAATCATCCCACTTCCATCTCTTCCCTTTTTGCAACAGCTTATAAAACGGTGACATTATCATAGCGAAGTTAGGGCAGAACCGAGCATAATAATTACAAGTGCCAATCAGCCGCCGAACTTGTCTGACATTCTTGGGCGCCGGAATTTGTTGTATCTCCCGAATCGTGTCCTGCTTCATACCAATGCCCTCTGTCGTGATCTCGTACCCCAGAAAATGGATAGTCCTCGTAGCCCATCTCGACTTCTTGATGTTCAACACCAAATTGTTTTCCTTCAGTATGCCGAACAACTCTCGTAAATCTCGAAGATGCTCGGAAATGGATTTGGATTTAATCACAACATCATCAACGTAAACTGTCACTCTGTCCTGTAGTCGACCCCCTATTATCCTGTCAATGCACTGAACCAGTGCTGCCCCCGCTGTTTCGCAGACCAAATGGTACTCTTCTGAAGACGTAGCATATTCCTTCCACATGAATCCCGTGTACTGTTGGTCTTCCTCAGCGATTTTCATTTGCCAATAGGCCCTACTGAAGTCCGTGCACGAGAACACCTCGCACCCTCCGAATCCTCTCAGAATTCCCTCCACTTCCGGAGGAGCGTCTCGGTATGGCAAGGTCACAGCATTCAGTCTTCTCGCGTCTAAGCAAATCCGAAGTCCTCCGTCCTTCTTCTTAACGATGACTATCGGACTGGTGTAAGATGTGGACGCCCTCTTTATGATCCCTTCTTCCGTCATCTCTCTGATCAATTCCGCTACTTCTTTTCGATAGGCTGCAGGTATGGGATAGTTCCTCTCCCTGAATGGTGTATAGTCTGTTAATTGTATCCTAAATTCGTACTCCTTAATAGGTTCACCGTTTTTCATAAATATTTTCTTGTTCTCTAATAGCAATTCCTTCAACTCGATTTTACCCCTATCATCCAACATCTCAGCTCCGTCAGCCTGTTGCTCTATCCACTCCTCCACGCTTTCACCACTTATTACTCCCGCGCTAATATTGTATTCTTCGTCCTCCTCGCCTCCTGTATCAATCCACATCTCGTCTCCGTTTACAATGATGTGCCCCTTTTCGAGATTTATGACAGCCCGATTGTTCGCCAGGAAATCCATCCCCAATATAACCGGATACAACAAATGCCTCACCACCAGCGCAACCATCTCGTACATATACCCACCAATACATACTTCTAACATCACTTGTTTC
Organism: Acheta domesticus; assembly: GCA_031308135.1. Classification (NCBI taxonomy): domain Eukaryota; kingdom Metazoa; phylum Arthropoda; class Insecta; order Orthoptera; family Gryllidae; genus Acheta; species Acheta domesticus. Next base: position 19,949,263 of record JAHLJT010008756.1, on the reverse strand, counting down.
GTAATGGGGCTTGACCTCTTCTGGGTGGCCCCAATTACATACGACCTCGTCATCGGTAATGCCGCCACATGTTTTCCCGTCGCCACTAACCTCTCATAATAATCCTCCGAAATCGCGCTCGCCACACATCCTGTGTCAACCAATGCTTCCACTTCTTCACCTAAGCATGATATCATGACGGTTGGACATTTCCGACGAATCTTCTGGCTGCTTTTTCTCTTGATCCAGGCTCATCCTCGTAATCGACCACTTGAAATGACTTGATGGAAACCTCGTTGCTTACTCCGTGATTGTTCGTGTTGGGGTCTCCCGTCAACACGAACTCCCTTCGTTTAAATTTGGGTTGTAACCCGTCCCGCTGGTATTTGGTCTCATTTCGTTACCACGTGAACCTTCTCCTCCGTTTCCTCCATTAGGTTGTCTCGACCGCTCGCCGTTCCTTCGACTTTCGCTCTCCTGCTGCCTATCATATCCTCTTTGGTTTTCTCCACCCCTCTGATCACCCCAAACTCTAGCGCTTTGCTTTCCTCCCCTCTCTTGCTCTTGAGCGCCCCTCACCGTCATTGCATTTACATTCACTTCATTTCTGTTTTTCGGTGCATTAGCGAACGTCAGATCGAAGCTCCCTAATGCGTCTTGAAACTTCTCTAAATCTGTATGACACGCGCTCCTAAGCAAATTCTGGGTAGTTGTTGGAAATTGTCTGATTAGGATGCACATGATTTCTTGATCGCTCATGGGTGGCGATAACGATCGGAAATCCATGATGCGCCTAGCCGCGTAATCTCTCATTCCGCCCCCACCTGATGGCTTGTACATACTGTTCATGAGACCCATCTTAAAATTTAGCTGGATATCCTCGCTCCAATATCTTCGAAAAAACATCTGCTTAAACTCCGTTACAGTATTTGGAAATGGTGTGATGGTGTCTGCCCAGGTCCTCGCGTTATCCTGCAGCATCTGGTATATTACCTGCGTCTTACTCTTCTCAGGGAGACAACTAACCGCTAGGTATCGCTCCACAGCTCTCATGAACGAGTATGGATTCTCTTTTACGTCGCCCGAAAATTTTAATGAGGATGGTATTGCTATATTAACTGGGCCCCCTCCCACATTTGGCGCCGTCTTAACCTCTTTTAATTCTTGAACTTCTATTTGCAATTCCGCGATGTCGTCCTCACATTTCCGAACGTCCTTCTGCACTTCCTTTCTACAGGCTGCTACCGACTCCTTCAATTCTACCTTCGTGTCTGCCAACTCCCTCTTGCAGTTTTCTATCTTCCGTTCCATCCCTTGTGATACTCCCTTCACTTGCACATGCAGTGACTCGATGGCTTTATCCTGTGCCTCAATCCGTCCTTCCATCTTTGTGGTAATGTTTCGACTAAGTTCACTGCATATCTCTTGAACTCGCCCGTCTATTCTTTGTTCCCATGACTCGAACTTCTCCATTATAACCTGGTATTGTTCTTGTATTTGTCTCACTTGCTCTTGTTTATGTTCCTTCAGTTCATCAATGATTTTCTTTTGCTCCTCAACCATTCTCCTTTGGGCCCGTTCTTCCTGCTTCTCTAGCTCCTCAGTTATTCTCTTCTCTCGTTCTTCCTGATTCTTTTGCTCCTCGACCATTCTTCTTTGTGCCCGTTCGTCCTGCTTCTCTAGCTCCTCAACCATTCTTCTTTGTGCCCTTTCTTCCTGTCTCTCTAGTTCCTCAACCATTCTTCTATGTGCCCGTTCTTCGAGCTTCTCTTGTCCTGCCATGATTTGATGAAGCATGCTCAGTAAGTCCTCTGTTCCGTTTCTCTTCACCATTCCCAGATTTGGTGTCGACGCACTCGCCCCCGATAACTCCATTCTGGCTCTATCCGAATCTTCTAGTAACGACTCATCCCATTTACCTCCATCATCCTCATCATAATGATCTCTGTCCTCGCGCTTCCCTTCCTCTCCCATCATTGTGCCCGTCTGCTTTTCCATTATGCCCCCAAATTGCACCCTACTACACCTATTTCTGACTAATCGCCCTCCTACACGCTTGATTCCACCCAAAATCTATTGCCCAACTTCAGAATGCTCACAGAGGCATACACCGAATACTACAAATTACTTCACTTCACACCAACGGCATCCTAATTATTCTCAAAAATGACCCTAACACAATCTGGATTGCTTTGAATTAGATGTGAGTGATGCCGCATATATTACGATCCTATACATAACTCATCAAAAACACATACAAGAAAAAAAAACACACATCAAACAAATTATTGACCTCCGTCATCCACCTGGGAACAATTCACAAACAAAATGCACTCAAGCTCAAAACACCTATAAATACACACAAAATAATTAAATGTAATTACACTGACATCTGTAACAAAATTCACATTGACATAATTCAACTGAATTCAAAATATTCATTAGATTATCATTGAATCAGTCTCAGATAGTCTTCCTGCACATTACTGAATGCAACCTATTTTTTTTTCATCCACCTAAATAAAAAAAATCTCGATAAATCTTATTCAGTTGCAACTACTTGAATTGTAATGTTCATCAAATAATTAATGCTACTATGTCTCCAAAATAGCTCATAACTTCATAATATTCATTTACACACACGTCCAATCAGTGCTTCAAAATGCACTGGGCAGCACCTAAAACCCAAATTTATATTCTAACATGAAGGATTTTGTTCCTAATGTATTGCTCATTGAACTCAATGAATACACCTACTGTAATAATACTTCAGAAACCATACCCTAACACACTGTGTTTATTTAGATACACATTGTAAGGACTCTTCAACAAAATTATACCCTGATAATTACACTCATGTACACACTCACTGTAATACCACTTTCCAATAATTATGCCCTAACATATTATTCATTGCCACATATACATTATGATCTTGTTTCATAAAAATTATCCTTGTATTGTATGATGATATACACATAGGAATGCCTTACAATAATTACCCTGGTATTTACACTGAATTCAGCGCCTTTTTACTGGCCACGTTATAACAATCTTAACAAGAAACTACATTCCAATATCTGCACTACCTTAAAACACATTAATTAAAATTCCCCTCTATTTGTTATTTAAACTCAATAGTCATCAAAATGTTTTCTAAATTGTAAATGAATTATTTCAAACAACACCTTGACACAGAGATTTGCACTTAATGTTCATCAAAATGTTTTCTAAATTGTAAATGAATTATTTCAAACAACACCTTGACACAGAAATTGGCACTTAATACTTATCAAGATATTTTCTGGATTGCAAAGGAATTAATTTACACAACACCTTGGCAAATGAAATTGGCACTTAATACTCATCAAAATTTCTTCTAAATTGTAAATGAATTATTTCACACAACACCTTGGCAAATGAAATTAAACTAGCATTCATCAAATTCTCTTCTAAATTGTAAATGAATTATTTCAAACAACACCTTGATACAGAGATTTGCACTTAATGTTCATCAAAATGTTTTCTAAATTGTAAATGAATTATTTCAAACAACACCTTGATACAGAAACTGGCACTTAACACTCATCAAAATATTTTCTGAATTGTAACTAATGCTCATACAACATTTCTTTTGATTTTCAACTAAATTATTTCAAACAACACTTCACTAATTCCACTGCAATATGTTAGAGAATATTGATATATTTAATGCACTTAAACTCTCTTTGAAATATTTAAAACTGGAATGCTGACATTATCAAGAAATTTACACTGTCTTCTGCCTTTTCCAGTCATGCAACTAATTCAGATACCTGCTGATTAAAGTATGCACTTATGGGGATTGAATTTTGTTCAAATCTAATTACAAATTACCAATCTTTCCCTGTCCCTGAATTTCGGGCGCCAATAATATGTGACCGTACTTACCTTTGCTGGCTCACGGTTACACATATCATAAAATTTTTTATGTATGGGTACAGGAGTTCTTAAAGGGGGTTACTTTAATCTACGGTATCTGGATTCAAAGGCCTACTATCATATAAACAGAATTTATTAGAACAAAAGAACATTAAGACATCATTACATTACCAACATAGCTTGCATCATTGCTTGATCATAATTCTATGGTTCATTCTGTACATCTCTAACCTTCCCACCATTACATTATCATTCCCGCTTATGCAACTTCCAACCCTTTGGAAAAACTACGTGCCATTCATATGCTACTACGCACATCATTACTTTCAACGCTACACAGTGAGCATCCTGAACTGGCGTTTCATTTAATTTTCCTTCTATTTGTTCACAATTAGAATTACTTATCTGATCGTTACGATCGTCGATTTCTACGTGACGCGTTGCTGCCCGTTCCGCCTGAGGCCGGGAGGTAACCTTGATGCCCGCGATGCTCCGTCTGCCCACGTGTCACCGCAGCCCGTTTCCAATCCACCTGCGTCGCCTTCCCACGGTTTCTTTCTTCACACGATGACTTTAATCGTATCAGCTCAGCAGCTCCACCGCATAATCACACATCAGCACAGCCGCACCAACTACCATTAACCCGCATCGCCCACGTGTCCGTGCACTGTTCCCCTTTCTTATTAAATTTCGTAATTATTCTCTCTTAAACAAGTTCACCACAATCCTTACACTCGCTTATTGTACAGTTCATCACACTTTTTCTTTCTTAAATACCTGTTGTCCCGATTACACTGGATTTCTTGTACATCAAAGCATCGCTCTCTAACCACCATTGCATACCGTCCTCCCACCATGCTGCTCCACCGCCAACCGTCGCTTTTGCGCGGTCAGACCGATCAGTTCCCACTACCCCGTGCGCTCGTTCACGACTCTGTCGATCCGTTCCGCCGCGGTTCCTCACTCTGCGCGCTACTTTTGAATGTGGTGGAGCGCCTATTCTTTGTGTTTTGACCGATACGGTCAAAATATATATATAATCTGTAATCAAAAAATTTGCCGCGGACCGTTTTGTTACAGTATCTCGGGTTCAAAATTTAAATATGTATCTCTTGGAATGGTCTCTTTCAATGGAAACGCTTCGTGTCTCCTAAAACAATAACCTAAACAATTCATCCTCTTCGCCTAGGGGCAATAATCATCTGTATGCCGGTATGTTAGTTACAGTAACCGGGGTTCGGATTCCCGAAATTTACATCTTCCCATTTGAGGAAAAGACGCTCTGTCTCCTAAAACATTGCCCTTAACATTTTATACTGTTCGTTGGAATAAGCTTTAACTTAGTGTTAAATATAATCTTCGAGATTTATCGGCGCACATTTTCTTGAACGTTGAAATTGATTTTCTATAACTCGGGAACAAACATTTTTCAAACATTTTCATTTTTCTAATTTCAGTTTTTTCGTTTTTTATTTTCGTTTTTTTTCTTTTAATTCTGTCTCTCAAGAAAATGTGCGCCGATAAATCTCTTTCCCCACACGTCATATACAGTTTTTACGGTTTTTTGGCAAATAAATAAATAAATGACGGCGAAACAAATGCCTCTCCGGCCGGCCGGCCTAAATCCGAGTAAAACGTTCGGCCGATATTCTCCAAAATTTATAAGTCCCTAATCCATCTAACTGATCTCTCGGCCCATTGCATTGGAAACTGATATTATAATTTTGGAGGTACATTACATGAAGCACCTGGGAAACATAAATCTAACATTTTTTATTACATTTATTGTTGGATATTACAATGAACGTTTAAGAGAACGCTGCAGGTCACAGTTTCGTTTAAAAATTTGTTTTTTGAAAAACTCCAGAAATTCAAAATATATTCGGCGTCTTACCGCTAGGATAAATTTTAAGATAGACATTTTCTTTCAATAAAATTTCTTTTAATGTAACTAATAGGCCTGCGGAAATATTTTTTATAACAGATTATATTTAACACTAAGTTAAAGCTTATTTCTACGAACAGTATAAAATGTTAAGGGCAATGTCTTTTCCTCAAATGGGAAGATGTAAATTTCGAGAATCCGAACCCCGGTTACTGTAACTAACATACCCGCGGCATACAGATGATTATTGCCCCTAGGCGAAGAGGATGAATTGTTTAGGTTATTGTTTTAGGAGACATGAAGCGTTTCCATTGAAAGAGACCATTCCAAGAGATACATATTTAAATTTTGAACCCGAGATACTGTAACAAAACGGTCCGCGGCAAATTTTTTGATTACAGATTATATATATATATATATATATATATATATATATATATATATATATATATATATATATATATATATCATTTGTTCACACCTGATTTCAGAGCAGAATGCGAGTTGTTTAGGTCAATAGTTTAGGAGACACAGCGCGCTTTTCTGGAAAGAGGCCGTTAGTAGAGGTACATTTTTGGAAATTTGAACCCAAAAACCAGTAACTAACCGGGTCGCGGCAAATTCTTTGATTACTGATGATAGTTGCGACTTGCCCACAGATAATTTTGGCGCAAGGCGGGAATTGTTAAGGTCAATGATTTAGGAGATTAGGCGCACTATTCTGGAAAGAGGCCGTTCGAAAAGGTACATTTTTGATATTTTGAACCCAGGAAACTGTAACTAACCGGTTCATGGCAAATTATTTGCTTCCAGATTGTAGTTGGCACTTACTGACCGCATCATTCGGTACAGAGCGGGAATTGTTAAGGTCAATTGTTAACGTGACACGACTCGCTTTTCTCAAAACAGGCCGTTCGAAAAGGTACATTTTTGATATTTTGAAACCGGGAAACACTAACTAAGTGGTTCGCGGCAAATTATTTGAGTACATATTGTAGTTGGCACTTACTGACAGCATCATTCGGTGCAGAGCCGGAATTTTTAAGGTCAATGGTTTAGGAGATACGGCGCATTATTCTAGAATGGCGCCGATCGAAGGGATACATTTTTGGAAATAAAAACTCAAGAAACAGTCACTAACCGGTTCGCGGCAAATTTTTTGATTACAGATTATTGTTGACACATGCTCACAGCAGATGTCGGCGCAGAACGTGAATCGTTAAGGTCAATGGTTTAGGAGATACGGCGCACTTTTCCAGAAAGGCGCCGATCGAAGTGATAAATTTTTGGAAATAAAAACTCAAGAAACAGTCACTAACCGGTTCGCGGCAAATTTTTTGATTACAGATAATATTTTACACTTTCATGCAGCTAATTTCGGCGCTCATACTGAATTGTTATGGCTAATGGTTTTGGAGACACCGCGCGTTTCCTTGAAAGGGGCTTTCAAAATATAAGTTTTGGGGATTCGAACCCGGGTAATTTAAACTAGCCGATCCGCGGCAAATTATTTTATTAATGATTATGTTTGCCACTTGGTTGGTGCTAATTTCGGCGCACAGTACGAATTGTTAAAGCTAATGGTTTACTAGAGAATGCGTCTATTTATTGAATGGGGCTAATTTAAGAGGTGCATATCTGGGATTCGAACTCGGGTAATTGTGTCTAACCGGTTGGCGGCAAATTTTTTATTACAGATTTTGTTTTTCACTAGTTTTCGGGAAATTTTGGCGTCGATTACGAGTTGTTATTTGTGATTTTGTACGGGGGACGTCCTTTTACTTCTTTGATTGCGCTCTTATATTGAACGTATTTTTAATGTTTTTTTAATTCTTAATATTTTTTTAAATAATGGAGACATCAATTTTTGGTTTTCACATCTTAAAAACGGCAAAATAGCTGATCATTATGGGCTATGCAGTTTTGTGATTGGATGAAATGGACCTGCTAACTTCCATTGGAAGTTAGCAGGACCACTGATTTTTGGGGGAAAATGGCTCGCGGCAAATTTTTGGTTTTCGCATCTCAAAAACGGCAAAAAAGCGGCAAATTATGAGCCATGCAATTTTGTGATTGGATGAAATGGACCTGCTAACTTCCAGGACGTCAAAACACTTGAATGGTGAACAGAGCTCAGTGGTGCGCCAACGCATAGATTTAGAGTTCAGTGGTGCCGCGAGTGCCAACGATTCCCACGCAATCTCAGGTTAACTTCTTACTTTTTTACTTTTAAGTCACTTTTTTAAAACTCTTGTTTACTTACTCGACGTTTCTTCAGAAGTTGCCTCTTTTTTGCTGTTCCAGCCTTCTCTATCCGCCCACAGATTGTCTTCCATTCTTCTGTCGCGCATGGCTTCAATTATTCTGGAATTTCAGGTTTTACAAGACCTTCCATTTTTCATTGACCCTAGAGGAAACCAATCGAGGACATTCTTTGGCCATCTTGAATCGGACGTTCTTCTCAAATTGGCATACTATTGGAGCGTTTTACTTCCTAATCTATCCACAACAGATTCTGTTTGTTGCATCCCTTTCCCTGATCTCTATGTTTCTAATTTTTTGCATTCTAGAAATACGGCAGCTTCTTCGTGGTCCATTAATTTCTACTGCACAGAGTTTTTGCTTCTGACGTTCAACTCTCTCCACCATATATTCAATTACTTTCAATAGTAAACTTACAATAATATTTTAGTAATGGGACAAACAATATATTCACTACTTGCGATTGATCAGGTAATAGTGTCTCAAGACAGGGATGATGCGGAATACATGACCCGAACAATAGTACGGGACTTAAATTTAATTTGAAGAAAACAAGGTTTCTGATAGTAGGAGGGGAAGGCACTGGCTTGGATGTTCAAGAAATAGGAAGGATTAAGTTAGCTGAACAGTTCAATAATTTGTTTATAATCCTGCATAAGTCTGGAAATAATGAAACATCATTACCCAGGTAAGAGAAGCCATAAGAATGTTGAATGGCGTGTTATGAAGTCATAGAAAATTTACGTAAGAACAAAAAAGGTTATTGTAAGGACTGTTATTGAAGGGTTAACTCCTACACACACAAATACACGCCTACATGCCCGTAAAGTCATGCACAAAGTAGTGCACCCTGCAACGTTGCAGAGGTTCGCAAAAAATGGCGATTATTTGACAGACTTTTTTGTGTGTTCATGGTACCAAAATGGCGGGTAATTCTGGTTTATATAAATTCTCTGAACACATTGTGTAGTCAGAATTCACGTTTTGAGAGTCCTTTGATCAACGTTAGCGTCTAGACCTCAGGCAGGAGTTTTCGCCAGATTTTATATTCCTTGATCTATCTGACTGATATCGTGGGCCCTGGGAATTTGAAACGCATATTTTATTGGGATACTTTACATGGAGTCTCAACAACATTTCTAAATTTCTCTATATTATTCTTACTTTCTTTTAGATATACCGAAATACGCTTTTAAAAATGGAGTAAGTCCTATTTTTATTGATCACTTTGAATGTTTGCAAATTGCAACAGTTTACTTTTGATCCTTTTTCTACAATTGAGTCTGCCAATTACAAAAAGTCTCTGGTCCACTTTGTAAAACATACGGCAAATCACGTTTTTCTTCTTAAAGTTCATTTCTCATCTTAGTCCATTCCGTAGGATATCTTCTTAGCTTTTGTCAGAAGATATTTTACGGTAAGGACTAAGGTGAGAAATTCACTTTAACATGAAAAACATGATTTTTCGTAAGTTTTACAAAGTGGACAAGAGACGTTTTAGAATTGGCTGACTCAGTTGCAATATTAAAGATAGAGTTGTGTTCTCAATAATATATGTTTTTCAAAGTTAGATTTTTAAATGATATCATAAACGATATTTTAGAAATGAGAATTGTTTTCGCATAATTTTGCATGAAATAAAATTAATTTCATAAACATGATTTTCTCAAAAAATAGCTCAAAATATTTTTCTTTATTTTTTCTCGGAGATTGCGAAGAACGCTTATAAATATGGCGCAAATTCGATTTTCGCTTAACTTGTTAAGTTTTCGAAAATTGTAAAATTTCTACGCAATGCCAGAAAGTATGTGCTGTTGAAGCACAACCAAGTATACTAAACTAATTAATGGAGACGACTAATTTTACTTGAAAATCTCGATGTAATAAAAAGTGAGATCGAGGTAATGCATCGAACTCCTACTTGTTTTGTCGAGAATACAGTCGCAAAAGTGCCCTCTTCTGACAATAAGTGCCCCTGCTTACAAACCTTTTTCTGGAGGATTAACATGAGCATGGTTGAGGGTCTTCTAATTACGTCACATCGTAGGCCAGGATGTTATGGTGGTTGGGAAGCCCTAGAAAGAGATACGAGCACAGTCCGCGCGAAAATAGTATGTGTTCTTTGGAAGTAAGGATACTGGGTCAACAGGTAGAAATGAGTAAACAACACGATGAAGCATCAGGGTAGCGCGCCCGGTATGAGAAAAGAGGAATGTTGAGGTTGAGGGGTAATAAGATTAAGATGTCGTTGAGTAGCAAAAGGCGATGAACATCGAAGGTAGCTAGGGTAGAGGATAGGTATTATGATATTAATTATAATTACAATTTATTTGTGGCGACGCTCAATCAATCAACCGTAAATAACGTCAATTAAGCTTATTTCTCTGACTATTCATTTAACGCATTTACGTTCACATTTTTACATTTTAATTGAGGCGATCGGGCAGAAATATAACTGACATTGCAATGAAGGAAAGTGCGATGAAATATGTGGCATGGATATAAGGGAGTGGTTGAAGTATGAGGGCGCCAACAAAGATAGTGATGACAGTGAAAATTCTGAAGATAATGGCGGCAAGTGTAACACCGGCTGAGCTTATTCCAGCATTCCCTGCAGAGACGAGGTCCAGGGTTCGAATCCCGACGGAGGCGGATTGCCAAAACTAGTTATACAGGTAACTCGAAATCAGTCGCTGCTGGAGAAGAATTGCAGCGGTCGGCAGCTCTGATGGGTGGTTTTCTGTGGTTTTTCGAATTAATACTAGGCAAAAGTCAAAGCAGTATCGCAACAAACGAACCACGACACGTGCGCAGTCTTTCTTTCCTCATTCCTGTCTTCCTCGTCCCCGGAGAAGCGGAGGGCCAGGGGGCCAGGTTAAGAGGACCAGAGAAGAAGAGGGCGAGAGGGCGGGGTCGCAGGCGATGGTGGGGTTGAGGGCGGCTATATGAGAACCGTGGCGTTATTAGCGGATGTGGAAAGGGCAGCGGAGGGCGGGAGGGTCGAGTACTAACGAGCTCTCGTTCCTCCCCCTCCGCCGTTCTTCTTCCTTTGTTATTTCTGCCGGAAAACAACCGAGTTGCCTCGCCCCCGCGGGAAGATTTTTGAGAGAGGCCGCAAGTTGGAAACAAACGAGCGAGTTTAAGTCACTCCCTGCAGGTACAGCGCCGCGCGCGGAGGCCGTGCGAACTTTAATCTTCTCGAGCGACCGCCGCGCGCGCTGCGGTCTCGCAGGCAGCGAAAGTAAACGACTTCCTCACGGAGCAATCGCCGGCGGCCGCTCAGGGACTGTTGTTGTTTACGTTCTGAGGTGCAGGACGCGGGGAAGAAATGGCCGCTTGCCTCTTAATTATGGTACAAAACCAAAATTCTCCTTTTTTCTCTGCAAAAGATTCTTCTGATCTCATTTTGTAAAACATTACTCTCTATTACTGCTTTATATTTGTAACTTTGTTTTTGTAGAATAATATTTTGTTATTTGGTACACTGATCTCTAATGTATTGACTTCATTATATTTACGTTCTGCAGTGTAGGACTTGGGTAGAGAAATGAAGGCTGCCTCTTGATTACGATACGAACCCAATCTTCCCACCTCTAGAGGATTATTCCCAAATTTACTTTTTTCGGAAATTCATTTCCGTCTCTCATCTCATTTAATAATACAATAGTTTATTCGTTTACTAGACTCTTCTTTCTGAGATTTTGGATAACGTAATTTTTATAATTTGTAATTTTATCTAGTAGACAATTTACATACAAATTTTATGCCCATTGCATAATTGTAGGTGGGTAGAGAAAAGTCCATTAAGGTATCATAAAGACTATACTCTATGACTAAGATTTCTATGTTCATGCAATGCTGAATTACTGGAGGCTCTCCGGCTTCAATTTTTGGAATTTCATCTTGATTCTTATTGACAACTTTTGAAGAGAAAATAATTATTACAGTAAAGTTTTTAAAGATTTCCGAACGTAAATTTCTACTTCTTAAGTAATCAGTAATGGATAATTAAAAAAACATATTTCATTAAAAAGTTTGATCTGTCTTTTAGAGATAGAACTTAAAAACGATTATATTTAAAGGAAAAATATCTACGATTAAATAAATTCAGAATAATCAGCTCGTTCTTTTGATCAAAATGTTAATTCATTTCCTTTGATCTTAATAGTTGTAACTGCAGTTCAAAGTGTATTATCAAATATTACAGCACCACCCTAAAGTGTCAGCAGATCTTTTGCCTCAGAGTTGCTTAGCAGTTGACATTTTCCGCTCTGATGTACGTTCTTCGGTGTCCAGTGCATTAGGAAATATATTATGAATGTTCTTACTCTAAACTTATTAAAATAGGTTCGATTCGCCACTAACGTCTTTTCACTGCTTCGCAAGGTGTCATTTCCCTCATAGCACGTCGCTCTGGCACTACCTTGGGCTGCTTTGGAGGCCGCCTTTCCCTCCGCTGCACCACTCCAATGTCGCCACTGTCAGGAGTGTCGGTTGGCAAAGGGAGGGGAGGGGTTCGCTGACGTCTGACCCCTACTCACTGTAGGAGAGGGTAGGAAGTTCATTTCTCTGCATGAGGACGGAGGGGAGGTTGTGAATGATTGGTGATTCCGAGCGGGTCAACAGCTATGGTCATTTTACCCGTACGTGTAGTGCATGTTTTAACATGGGCGGTAGCGGTGTTCTTCCTACACTGGCTGGCAACGCCCCAGCTGGAACAAGCTCTCTCGAGCTTCCAACTGGTCTCCCGGTATGTGTGGTAGTATAGTACATGTAAGTGTGAGTGTAAGTAGGGGGGAAGAAAGGAAGAAAAAGGATAGATCGCGCGCGGTCCGTGGCTCGTTTGTCATGGTACCGTTCCGGCATTCGCCTAGTGTTAATGGGAGAAACCACGGAAAACTAACGATTGCAGCGGTCGGCCCCTAGAACTCTTCCCCAGGCTGCGACTGAGTCTAGGTACTTTCGACAATCCTGCCTCCATCGGGAGTGAAACCCTAGGACCTTTCGGTCAGTCACTACAGTGGCATCAATTGATTGCCTGAGCCACGTAAGCTGGTGGAGGAGTTCTGGTAAGTGAGAGAGAGTTAATAACGAGAGTGAGAGTCGTCCACTCATCTTACTCAGGTGAAGGAGAGTGTTTCAATTTGGATCCGAGTATTGTTCAATTAGCTGCATTGGCCTCCCCCACACATTACCAGGCAGATCTTGGAAAACTTGCAAGGTGGAAAGCAATAAGGGTTAAGGGCAGGTTTCTTCCTTTGTTTCGTCGTGTCGTGTTAAAACTTACTACGCAACAGGCATGTTTCAGGGTTAGTGGTCTGCTCTATCGCAACGCCATCAGCGAATTAGAGTCACCTAAGCAATGGAAAACTGTTATAAATAGTACTTAGCTTGCGTGTTTTTTCTCGTTAAGAGATTGCAAGTGTTTATCTAGTGTTTTGTGTGATTTCTTAAATTAAATATATTTTATCAGGTACATTGAGGTGTGGCGGGACTAAATTGAGACATTTACTCAGAAATTTGCCGTAAACAAATAAAGATCAGGACTCCATTCGACTCGGATTTCTTCCCTTGTTCCATGTCTTTGTATAGCTTTCTGTAAAATGATTTGCAAGTAGATTTATTGCACCCTGTAACAAAACGTCTTCAGTGTTCGTTTGTGTAACCTTTGTACAATAAATAAGCCGTTTGGTTTCGCAATCCTTTCTTACATACCCAGAGCATTTTTAAATTCCCTCATCGTGGTGTTGGAAGAATTGTTATGAATGTCGGCCTTTTGTTAACATATTTATTCGGAATAGTAGACGCTATTATTTGCAGATTAGCATGAAGTTAATTGGTTGTGAATATGTGCCACTGATCAACAAAACATTATACATCTGTTTAGAGTGTGTTTCTTAAAATCAGCATGTTCTTGAATTCATTGTTTCTTTTTTTTTGGTAAATGTTTTTATTGTTTTCTTTTTAATGTTGAAAATAGATAATAGATTGTGACGTTGTATACTAAAGTAAAACTAAGTAGTTCAGAAATGCAAAAGTGTGTCTGTGCCCACACCTAATGTTCTGTAATATGTACTTATCAAAATTGATTGAATAAGTGAATTGGCAGCAACGAGAAAAAATCATGATCGAAAATACGTTTTAGAAAAATTTTGAAATATCCATAATTAAAATCTACAGTTTTACTAAATTTTAATATGAAAAATGATTTCCCAACTTATCAATGGTTCCCAACTAAGAAAAAAGTTAATTTGGAAACATAATTTTGTAGCATTTGTAATCGTATTCCGAAATAAGAAGTTAACAATGCAGTTTACCATTTTGTATCCTTGTTACTCAAAAAGATGTAACATTACATAAAATATTTGTAGAGCAGTTTTTAAGAATTCCTTAATTTTCATTTCATTAAGATTTTCACCAAATATTAATTTTTTCGTTTGAGGTGATTTTGTGACTTTTTTTCTTTTTTAAAGATCTCAATATTTACCTATCAGGTCTTGGCAAACTGTTGGCAACAATCGTGTTGTGAGCATAACCCCGAACTTTAAACTGCACATTCTCAGAACAAACATTCCTCTTCGCTTCGAATCTCATTTCTTAACAAAATTCATTGTCATCTTTATAAAGAATCTTTAAAAAAACCAATCAAAAACCAATGAAGACAACGACACTGAATCGAGATTTCTCCAACACGTAGTCGCAAGTGTACCGAATATTATTACTCTTTTTTTCCTTGGAATGATCTCAATTCTGGTTAAACCAGGTTCTCCCAAATCATCTGCGAAAAACCTGTCGGCAGCATAACTGTGACCTTTAAACGCAACGTTATCGGCACAAACATTCAAGCGCGGCGACATTTTCACTCTGAGTATTTCCTTTGATGTATAATTCAGGGCCCGAAACGAGTTCTCCGCGCGGCTTTTGTCGGCGAGAGGCGCGCCGATGAATTCCCAATGGGGAGGTCTTCCAGGGCGGCCCTCCGCCTGCACACGCGCTGGAGGCTGCAGGAGCATTCACGCGACCTTTGGACGCAGCGCAAGGAGGTTCCCGGGGAGCACGTGCAATAATCTTCATGATCCTTTGTTTGGAAGCCTTTCAGCCGCATCCAGGATGAGTGTCTCGATTAATGGGCAATGTCGGATGTTGATACAGCGAATGAGTTGGATCAGGGCTGTAACTCATGCCACTGAACGACTCTGACCGGAAGATCCCAAGATTCGAATCCATATGATAGCGGATGTTTGTAGCTAGATTCCTAGGTTTAATCCAGTCTGTCAGCTGTCTGAAAGATTAATTCAGGTGTCTGAAAGAGAATTCCACGGTTCGCTCGATCTTTCCTTCCTCGACCTTCTCCTTTTTTCTTCTTTTACACACACACACACACACACACACACACACACACAATTACATGCATTATTACCATCACATATGTCGGGAATCCTACATTACGACCGGAGCTTACAGCTTGCCCCGGTTAGGAATGTGCCACATTGGCTGAGGTAACCTGCAAGTTGGCAACAGATCTGTAGCAAAGACCGAACTCTACGACCTCCAGCGATATAACATACACTGTACTAACGTGACTAATGAACACAGCTGTTGACGCCGCCGAAAACTCAAAATAATCAAACAATCAATAGATGTTAATACGAATGATAGAGCTATGATGAAATGATAGAATGGGAAACGGAAGAATAATACAATTTGTCCACCAGAAATTCTACATTTTCCGACTGAATTTAAACTCCAGTACCTAGTTGTGGAAAGACTGATCTGTGTGCTACTGCGCGAGTTGCTCCCAGCGGAACACGCGTAGGGTGTGAAGGTAGTTTCCAAATGATTTACGAACGGATAGTGGCTCTAATGACCACTTTTGCGTTCAATAAATAAAACATCATGCGATATTTGTTTCACTTTCCCTTTCTAGTAGTTAATTATATGGTCTTATCTAAACGAGAAAGCATGCAGTAGAAACTGTGAGGCTGGTAAATTCAAGAATGATGGATCCATTTTTCTAAAAGTGCGTACAGTGCGCCATATAAATCTCTATTTGCAGGTTTAGTATTTTTTAAAGCAGAAAACCTTTTATTCAATTGTCTTTCATCGGAAGAGAAGCAACACGGTTTATCCTTACATATATTCTAAAAAATAATGAATGGATACAAAAATAAAAGAAAATCAATAATACTAATTTACAATTCGTGCAGAAAGTGAAAGAAAACTACGTAGCTTCCGGCTATATGAGAGGTGTCTATGATTTTGCTGGGTATTCAAAAACTCTGGAAACATGAAAATTCATACAAAGCGATATTTTTGGTACGAAAAAACTTCTTGTACTAGTTTATTGAGCACTCTGCTTGATTAAAATATTTAACTTTTTGCAGTGTGATACGAGAGTGTTTTATTTGTTATAGATGTAGTGTGAAGTCTACTAACTGGGAAAAAAGTCAGTAGTTTTATTCAGCAGTATTCTTGCTTCTGCATATCACTAGGTACTTAACATTCTCATATTTGATAGGTCTCTCAGTAAACATAGAATACGACTTTCCTTACGAAAATAACAGCTTGTTGTATTTCGTTGCCAGATTGGTTTGGGAAGAGAGGGTTGCGCTGTGTCACATATTAACAACTGCTACAACAAAGTTAATTAATGTGAAGATTGTGAGATACTTTTAGAACCTGCAAAAAGAATAAAAAACAGTTATTTTCGTAATAATGATTTGAATATGGAAACAAATGGACAGTTTAGGATTATATCTCATCACTTTATGGCATTAATGAAAATTGTATATTTTATATATTGTGGCCCCATTTTTTCAAATCACAGTTTAGCTGTGACTTGTAGACATTTCACTAATAGTGTAATAAGAAATGTCAGTGAATAATATATGTCATCAAGTAATTTCCTTAGAGCCTTGAAATACGTTTTTAAATACGAAAAAAAATTTACACAAGTTCACCTTGTTAGATAGTCTCATGTTGTGATTTTGCTATTATAAAATAATAAATTTCTGGATGACGTCCATTTACAGGGGATTGGTACAGAGTGCGTGGCATCCAATTCAACCAATTTAATATTTTAAATTTCATATGATAGGGGCAGGATCAAATTAACTTATGAAATTATCAAATATTGAATGGAATATGCTTGTGGGGAGATTGATATTTTAGATAGGAAATTATAATTAAGTTGTATGATTTTTAAAGGCGTTGTTAAAAGAATATTTTGAAAAAAAATTCGACAATCCTAATTACTAAAAGGAAAATATATTTAAAAAATAATAAAATAAATATAATAAAATTGTATATTTTTATGGATACTGAACTTTTCTCTCCGTTGAAACCGATTTATAAATTTTGGATAAATTTTCAATAATTCTTTACCTCTTTTCATTTTAAACTTATTTTCGTAAAATTGCATGTAGGTAGCATTTAATTAATTCTGAAAAATACATACAGTTTCAATTAACTTTGTAGAATTGCTGTTGTCATTTCATTGGCTTTCTCGTTGCAGGTCCGTATGAAATGTTTTTATTTGATATTCACAAATATTTTTTCAACCCTGTTGAACCGAGAATATGTATGGGCATGCATGTGTAATCTCGTTATTTGCAAATTTAATATTAAGGACATTTGAATTAGTAGTTCATCTGATTAAGAGTTAAATTTTTGTTTCAATTGAGAACGCTAATTTGGAAACTGTTGCACAAATCAAAAATGTCCTTTTGTCCAAGGTTCTGGCTTTTACAAAAGCGTAATATCTGTATTTAAAGATTCTTGCAAATACTTCTCAATATCAATTTTTGAATCTCAGTTCACATACCAAAAAGTGTAAATACACAATTTTTCAGAATGGTTTTGTCTCGTTTCGTCTCTAATAGTGACAACAAATTTATTACTACTATACTCTTTTCTCGTGTACATCAAATGCAATACGCGCAGAGAGTCTCGTTTCTATCTGCACTTTCTCAGTCGCTAAACGAAAATTCGATCAAACTTTTCCTCTTCTTAGGGTCATTATTCAACAAACACTCACATTAAAAAAACACAAGATATTATTTAAACATCTTCAGTATCATGAAGTTATGCAGTAAACTTTCAAATTAAAATAATCGGCCTGTCTAGGCAGTCTTTCAACACGTCTTTTGCCATATGGTTTATATTCCATTGCATGTTTTGGAATCCTTCCTGGTAGGGAAGGACATGCTCTTTCTATTTTTCTTTATGGTGGATCGACATTTCTGTTATTGATTGCAATCCCAGTTCGTTCTTGATTGCTTCATTTCGGATTTTGTCTTCTCTGGTGCAGCTAAGAAATTTCATTTCTGAGGCTTCTAGCTGTTTGAGATCCTTGTTCCTGAACGTCCAGGGTTCCGCTCCATATAATAAAGTGGGCACTGCCACGACCTTGTAAAATTTTAATTGCGTTTCTTTTTGTGTTCTTGTTTTCAAAGTTCTTCTAATTGTGCCGCATATTTGTTCCTATTTATTAATCATTTTTTTAGGATCTTGGTCTTATGATATGTCACAATCCGAATACTGGAAATGAGACACCTATTCTATTGGCTTATAATTTATATCTATTTTTGTCCTCATTGGATAAATACCTGAAAAAGCCATTGTTTTTTGTTTTTTTTTGTTTAGGATATTTTCAGGTTATAGGTTAGACTTAGTTCGTTGAGCCTAGGTAGTGCCATTTGCAATTTATCATCGCTGTCTTGTGTGATTACTTGATCGTCAGCGAAAAGCAAGGTGTTAATCTATCTGTTTGGGCCGATTTTCATTCCTGGTGGTGTTTACTCTCTTTTCCATTCTCTAATTACATAATCTAAAATAATCAGTATTGTGGAAAAATGACTTCATAAGTTGGAATAATTTTAACCTTAACCTTCTTCCAGTCGCGCCCTATTTTGTAACTCCACCAATCACGCGTTGGGCTCCCTATATACAAGTGTGTACAATACAGGATATATTGTGCTCAGCTCTTGCCGGTGTGAAACCTCAGAGCGCTCCGCGCGAAACGTCACCGCAGCTAGTGAACGAGACGGGCTTGGAATAACGTGCAGCAAAGCCAAGTGGAATGGTATACACTGTTGTTTTGCCGTTATTAATAATTGCCAGCTTTCTACTTGCAATTACATTGTATTACTTTATTACAAATGAAATTATTAATAATTATTAATAAAAAATTATTCATAATTATTAATAATTGAAGAGATATATTCTCTTTAATTATTTAATAATCATAAAAGAATCAATGTGTTTGATATTCCTCATCATATTCATCTCTTAAGCATCCTGGGATAGACCTTACCGATTGACCTTATAGTTTTCATCATTAATCATGACTATTGTAGAAATGTTGGGGCTTGCATATGTAACTGTCAACGGTCCACTGCTTTGATTGTGGCCCCGATAACGTGAACGTTAAATTATAGAAATGCAAGAAGAACGACATTACGCAAGATTTATATTTTCATTCCAAAAAGCTTATCAACACTTAAATTGTTCCTTAATATAAATAATATCTTCATGTTACAATTAAACGAGCAAATACCACTGACAATGAAACATATTCAAATTAAAGTACGTCACGCACGCACTTTTAACAGAATCACCTAGGACTATTAACAATTATAAGAAATCTAATGCTAATTATGTTTCTTACACAATTTTTATTTTTTATTTTGCGTCGCCGTATCTACGAGCATGATTTTGGCATTGTAGGAATTCTAAGATGAAAGGGATTATTTGGCACCGGATTGCACTTTGGTGGTAGTGCAACGGGAAGCCGCAGCCTTCTGCAAGAGAAAGACGTCGCCTCCGCCCAAGAATCTTTACAGAAGAAAGTTTCAACGCACGCACACCTGAGAAGTCGACATAGAACAAGCGAATAGAGTATCGTGAGTCAAACCCAACTAAATTTGATTCTGTCAGGCTTACCGCATCTCCAATGAACTAGAGCAGTCATCACGAAACTTACGAAGCTTGTGAGCATCTACAACGTTTTCAATCCTACTAAAAGCTACCAAAATATCAAGACAGATTATTTTTAATCCTAAAAGTTTGTAATTGTTTATAAACATACACTTCTATTAAATTTGAAACAAATTTTAATAAAACCTTGTACAAGAAAAATAATTTGAAATGGAATTCCACATTACAAAAAAATGAAATGTTGTTAATGGCAAGTTGTGAATGTAAGAACAGATTTTTCATCAGACTTGTTACTGAGAAGGTTGGCAATCTTTTTTGTCATTAACACGTTGTTTTTATATTGGGAGAGTAGGACGTGATAGACATTCGAATACAGTTGTCCAAATGTTCATCAGTGAATCTGTTTCTGCATTTGTTTGTCCTCTGTAGAATAAGTCCAGCTTATTCAACCTTGAGCATGACCGCGATGTACCGCAATAGGTCTTGTGAGCTACTAGTACTCGTGATCGACGGTTTGGAGATCACTGACCTAGAGCATTGAATTACACAAAATAGAGGGAAGTCGTGTTTAGATCAGAATCTCTGACCATGAATGAATTAGTCGGGGAAGGGATCACACGCTCAAGGTTTGCTTCTGCGGGAAAAGTGAGAAATTCCAATCGCTTTTAGCTAAAAACAGACCGTTAGTAAAATGGGTTGATTTCGTATTGCATGTAACGTTTATAGAAAATTGTTATTAAAATATCGTAAACTAGAGTCTTAGTTTATTTTTATAAATTTAAATTTTTAATTAATTTATAACTTCCGAACTGAGTCAATGTGAATGTTAATTTTTTTGAGAAACAATTTGAACATGTTTGTTGTGCTTTTTTAAATCGCAATTTAAAAATAATGTGAGATTAAAATCTTAATTTCAAGTAAGTTAGCAAGAACGTCGAACACTTTTCTAACTTCAGCACAATTGTCTTCATTTACTTCGAATTTTCCTTTGGGTTAATATAATAATTTATTTAGACGACCAATAACTTTGTTATTCCACTGATAGTTTTTACCTGCATTTTCGTAGGACTGTTGATTAATTGATTAGTGATTTCGGTTGCTTCACCTGTTAAGATAATTAGTCCCGAAGGTGTTTTATCGTGGGAGATGGCAGTGATCTTCCCCCGCTGGATGGCGAGATCCGGCGCCGACCAACCCACCCCTGATTTGCGAGGCTTTTCTCAACCAGCGGAACACGACCTCCGTATGGACAAGCACTAAGCTCTACTGGTATCCCAGCAGGAATAGCAGTGTAGTGCGTGTAAATATGGTACGAGGATAGGACAAGGAATAGGAAGGGCAGGTCGTGAGCAGCCTGTAGCCCGTTTGTTTAAGTACTGCTCGGGCATTCGCTTGGTGTCAATTGGGGGAACTACGGAAAACTACAGATCAGAACAGCAGACCGTTAGAATTCTTCTTTGGAGATCTTCTGAATTCGACTTAGCTACCCAAGTAGTGGCAAAAATACTACTACCGTCGGGACTCGAACTCCCGGCCAGAAGACACACCGGACGTTCCGATCAGAGATAGTGCAGTAACATCAATTGATTCCCTGAGACTCCAAAGCTGGTGTGATTTTCCCAAGTAGTTTAGTAAGGTGTGAATATTAATTTGCAATGAAGTAACTAGCGACATGCGGTAGCAAAAATGCTGCTGTCAAATGTGTGGAAAATGGATTCCTGAAGGGGTCAAAATTGGTGGCTCTGAAACGTAACCCTCGAAAACTGAAGCTTCTTTCCAACTCGTTGCATGACATCAGCTGTCTTCTAAGCAGTAACGCTCGGAGTATGAGCATGTAGTCGTGACATCAGACATGAGAAATTACGGATTAACGAAATCAAATATTCGCATTTTTGATCCAAAATCGAAACCAGTGCTTTGGTTTTGTATTTTTCCAGTCTTCCGGGGTATCTGACAAAACCATCAATACCACTCACGTGAGCAGGCGCTGCTTAGTTTTACGTCTGTGCTATGTGTATATTCGAAAATAGTAATGTAGGGACGGAAACATTGAATGGTTAATTTCGAAAAAAGTTACTATAAATTCTGCCCCACCGCTCCAAACCCACCGTTCACCTTGTCGGTGAACTCCCAAAGGGCGTGGTCAGACATGGCGGGGCAGCACCGGACGAGGTGCTTCTCAGAATAGCGTCGGGCAGAGAGGAGGGAGCTTCGACGCTCAAAGTGACCTCCATCAATTCACAACGTACCGCGCAGCCATGTGCGTCTCCGCGTGGCGTATGACATTTACCTCGACACTCGGAGAGCCTCTTGTGCCCGCTATTGAATCCCCTCCTTTGCCAAACCTACTCGGCGGACGTGTGTGTGTGAATACTCTATTCAGCCTACAGCCCCGGTTGGCTGCAAGCGAGATTCTCGGGGAACGTATTCGCGAGTTCGATTCCCGACGGGCCTTCTCGATATATTGAGCGGGAGATCCTTCCCTGCCTCCGGGCAAATCCTACCTCCGGGTGTCGATATTCAAGTAACTGTCAATCAGTGTTGAACATGTGATATGGAAAACGCGAGGCATTTTTTTTCGGGCGTCACTCGTTTCCGATTAAACGATACCAAATTTTTGAAAGAAATGCCGTGTTATGAACAAACATTACTGACAACTAATGAAATATGAGTGTTATTGGAATATTTAATTGGATATAAATTGGGACGCAATTCTCTGTCACTCTTGTCTTCATTTGCAATGTGATATTTCAAACTAATTGTCAACATTTCATCAAATATGGAAGTTAAAATGTATTTTCTGCTGAGATTTATTTTTATGAACATTTACGATTTGTGTAAATAATGCATTTTATTGCCATTTGTAATTTTTTAATGATTTTTATTATCTTTCTGAACTACGATTAATAGACCATGTCACATAGATGATACACAAAATCTTTAGTATTTGAATACATTATTTTATTATTTTTTTCATCCAACATGTGTTTATGTGTTTCATCAAAGAGTGAGGAGAGAGTACACTAATGTCAAGCCGTTGTTTTTGCAAATCGCAGAGCAATGCACACTTAAAGGTGATATTACAGGTGTGCCTTGTCAGCAGGCGGTGAAGGGGTACTAGTACTGGCGTGAAAGCACGGGGACGAGAGGGTTCGGGGGCGGGAGGGAAGAGCACAGTGTGATTGCGGAGCAAGAAATGAGAGCACCGGGGGTGGAGACGGGACAAAAATGGGATGATAGAGGAGAAAAAGCCAAGAGGAAAGGTGTGAGGGACGATAATCGTTGAGGGATCACGTAGTTGGGATATTGCGTTGAGCAATGGAATGCAGAACGCGGGAAAGGATCGAGGACAGCGAATGAGGGAGAGGGTAGATGCGGAGGGCAATGAGGCCGGAAACGGTCTCGAGGGAGACGGCTCTGCAAAAAGACGGGAAGCGGGTGGGAGGGGAAGCGCGGGGACAGTGGCCGGAGAAGGGCGGGGCGGTGGGAGGGGCGGGAAGTGCGTTACGCGAGAAGCTTCTTTATTTAAAATTCTCTGTACGATTCACTACCCGCGGTAGCAATTCATAGCTGAAATTAATGTAATTTATGCAAAAGCCGGTATGGTAATTGCAGAGGCACATATTTAAAGCACGCCGAGTGTTTCCATGCATTCATAACGCGGCGATTAACATAGGCGCCGCTTCCCTGGCGAGGGAGGCCTGCGCAGCCACCGAGTGGGGCGGGCGGCTCTGGGAGGGGGCGAGGAGGGGGCGGGAAGGGGAAGAGAGAGAGGCAAAGAGAGGGGAATGTCATGGGCGTGGCGGGGAGGAGAGCGACGCAGCGAGGCGTGGCGTGGCCGAGCAGTGCGTGGTGTGATCGGGGGGCGAGGCGAGAAATTGTGGGAACACGGGGAGGAGAGGATGGGATGGGGAGATATCGCGAGGCAAGAGGAAGTACGTGAAGAGAAGCAGTGAGGCGGATGGGGTGTGGTGGGCTTGGGGGGGGGCGAGGGCAGAGGTGGAGCTGGTCGAGGAGTTTTGGACTGCTTGGGTGAAGCGGAGAGGCACAAGAAAATTGAAACAAGCGAGAGGGCCCTAATAACGGAGAGACGTGGTTTGTTGAAGTGAGAGAGTGACCAGATGGTGTGGTGGGGAATAGGTGGGGAGGAGGGGCGATATGAATAGATAGGGTGGTGCGAGGTTTTGATTGATTAGTCTCTCCGGGCGCGTCAACGGAAAGGTCATTAGTCCATAAGTGTAGTGCATGTTTTATTACGCTAGGTGGAGGAGCGCATTTCCACTGGAATGCGAGATCCGGCGCCGACCTACATGTTGGCTTGAGTTTTCCATCATCAGGTATCTCCTATGAGCGAATCACCGCTCAGCCTAGATAAGCTTTAAGCTCCCGCCTGGTTTCCTGGCATGTTTAATAGTGGAATGCTTGTACGTGTGTGTGTAAAAGTAAGAGATGAGAATAGGTCATGGAAGAAGAAGGAAACATTAGGCGCGGACCGTGGACGTTTGTTAGGGTACTGCTTCGGCTTTTTCCTGGTGTTCATCCAAGAAACCACAGAAAGCTAACAATCAGAGCAGATGGCCGTTAGAATTAGCTGACAAGCTAGCGTCGAAAAACTTGCCACCGTCGGGGCTCGCACCTAGGTCCTCCAGATCAGAAGCATTGCAGTGACATTATTTGATGCCCTGAGCCACCTCTCCCGGTGGGTGTCAGTCTAGAGTAGCGGCGGGAGAGCTTGGAGGGCGGGAGGGGCGAAAAACACAAATTTTTACAAATTAATTTTTATGAAAAAATTCTTTACCAATCGCAATACCTAGATGTTCTCAATGGAAACAGAATCACATATCTCAGCGTTCTTGGTTTACTTAACTAATTTTAATTGCGAATTCCAAACGTCCTTTGTATTGTGGTTGGGGAGGGGAGGGAATGAGCATCCACTCAATACGAAGATGCTGTACTTAAGCAAACGATCCAGATCTACTCCCCTTACCTTGTGCGCTCTTAATCCTTTTCACGGAGCGCCGATTTCAGATCAACGACTCCAGGACGGAATTGGCTGTAAATCCAATTATCGTGAGTGGTTCATTGAGTTTTCGGCGTACAACGCGCTCGCATTGCTCGCTTCGGCTTCGTCGGAAGATCTTGAGCACAACTCGACCCGACCTGCAAAGCGAAGTAGGAGATCGCTTTGGCCGTCTCCACCGGCAGAGGACGAGTTGTGGGAGGGGCGGTTGGAGTTCACTGAGCATCCCCATCGCTTTCGTTGACGACATCGCTGTCTCTTTCACCAGTGCGATCGGTGTTGTCACGTTTCCTACACTGTCTTCACCATCGTGCTGGTGTTCGGTGTTTGAGGCATCCCGTGAATAAAACCACTGACAAACTGTCTCTCAACGGCAGACAAAAGAAAGTTCCAAAAATATTAACTTTGAATGACTAAATCGTTAACTTTGAATGATAATTATTGGCAGATGTTAGGAGAAAATGTTCTCAACTGAAATGTCCCTGTGATTGTTTCCCTTTATGATCTTTCATTTTATTACCATCATAATGCTTCATTTTTACTTTCCCGTATACGTACGTATACACGGAGTGATATACGTAGTATAGGGAAAGTTATGTAATGCTGCGCGAAAAAATGGCCAATTTTCGCGGAAAAAGTTAATTACCGGGCCGTGAAAACAAATAAGTGGATAAAACCAGTTGCTAAATTAAGAAAAAAAATCCCGTAACACGTGGTGTAGCCAGAAACCCTGTTTTCTAGGTCCTTGATATCGCAAACCCAATTGAAAGGAAAACGTCCGTCTGTCTGTCCGTCCGTCCGTCCGTCCGTCTGTCCATCTGCGAACACTGCTAGCGCCTAAACCATACGTATGATTTCTTCTAAAATGGATATTCCTTGGTCGATCTGATTCTAGTCAAAGCTTTGAGATTTTGAAAAAGATTCTTCAAAATTTGGGGGTACTTTATATAAAGCCCCCCTGGGATTTTCAAAATTTTCTCAAAAATGGCTCCAAATTTTTTCTTTAAATTTCTTGTATGAATAGAGTAAAATACACTTTTTAACATGGCATAGGTACGATTTTCACGTACAGCTCTGAATTTTCGAAAATTGTGTAAGTTTGAATTTTTTTCGGCGTCTTTCTCCAACTACAAAATTGAAGATAGAGATTTTTTCTTCAAATAAAATTTGTTCTGCATATTGAGTTCTTTAATAAAGGTCATGTAAATGTTTTTCAAAATTTTGGTAGTTTTCGTGCAATATTGCGTGCAATATGTGCAATTTTAAAAAAATAGAAAAACAAGATTTTCTCAAAAACGGCTCCAAATTTTTTCTTTAAACTTTTGGTAGGGATAGTGGTAAATGTACTCTATCAATGACATAAAAGCCATTTTGGTCTATCGGTTGGTTTTTTCAAAAATTACCAAAATGTAAATTGTTTTACTTATCTCTCACGTCGTTAATATTTACATTATCGGCGATTTTTTCACATTATTATATTTACGAGTATATATGCTTTAAATAATGTCAAGTAAAGTTTCTCGAAAACACTACCGTTTTCTGTGAAAAGTAGATCAAATTTCGGCATTTTCAAAAATGCTCAAACACCATTTTCTCGTATATGGCTGCAATTTTTTCTTGAAACTTTTGTAACGGATAGTGCTAATTACGCTCTTTAGTATAGCGTTAAGTTTATCTTGAGTTAATTTTTTGTTTTTTCAAAAATTACATAATTGTAATTTTTTGAAAGATCTCTCACATCTTTAATATGCACATTACCAGCAATTTGTAAACATTATTATATTTCTGAGTGTAAGTGCTTTAAATAACTTCAAATAAAGTATTTTGAAAACTCAAAACTTTTCTATGAAAATGAGCTTCAATTTTTGCATTTTTAGTAGCGCTAAAGCGCCATTTTCTCTTAAACGGCACATAATTTTTAAAAGAAAATTGCCATTTATGACTACGATTTTGTGTTCTTTAATATTCTACAATTAATGTTTCCGTTCTACCAATAGGAAACAGAAAAATTAAGAAAATGACAAAAAAATGTACTTTTGGCGGTGATAGATGGTAGCTGGCAGGAAAGTGTATGTGGCAATTCCGAATAACTAGCGAAAATCCAAGGAAATAGAAAACTAATACGGGAAAGTCTGTGCCATTCTGTAGCACCACTAGTTCGTTTCATTTCCATTTGTTTCGAACTTACCACTATTTGTCACCGCTGACGCTCTTACAAACTCTCCTATCTTCTTATATCACATTTTCCTCTCGTTTGCTTCTTACTGCGATTCTCACCTTTTCTCTATTTTTCTCTTACCAAATAATCGTTCCAAGAACTGTGCCTGTTGCTTTAACTCCTATTCTTTTCCCCGCCGCGTATCTCATTATCCCTTTCCCATTTCTTCATACCGTTCCACTCGTTATCTTTTCACAACTCTTCAGGTTTTCTCTCCCCCACCTACTGCCATGAAAGCTTAGATTTCTTTCCCTACAACTCTCGTCCTCTTCCAATGTTATTTCTACCCATGTTTCTTCATCTGTTGCCTTCTGGGTACTTGATGACTGCGATGCCTACGCATCCCCTCACCCACGCAAGTTTGGCCAAGCCGCCTTCGTCGCTCGACGTCTCCCGTCTTCCCCTTTCCCCTCCACGACCCTTCCTTCCCCCTCCCGCCCACACCGCGCCGCATCGCCCGCCGCGTCACGCGCCGCGTCGGCGGCTGAGCGGGCGGGCGAGCGGGTGGGCGGGAAGGGCGCAATTAGTCGGATCTCTTTGCCGCCGGGTCGCCTCGCGTCGCCAATCAGGATAATGACGTCGGGAGAGCAAGAATCCGGAGCCTCTTGCGCGCGCTCCGTCGCCTCCGCGCGCCGCCTAATGAAATTCCCGCCCCCGGTCAAAGGCTCGATGGCCGACGCCGCCCCGCGCCCGCCCCCAGCCGCGACGTGCCGCGCCCCCGAGTGCGGGGTCTGGGTGACCGCTGCCTCACCGCCACCACCATTGCTCTGCTGAGAAAGGATTCACGTTGACGCGGGACCTGTAACTGTCGATACTCGTAATTCCCGTGTCCGTAAAGAAAGTTCAGGACTGGCTTGGTCAACTTTCGCTTTTTCTTTGGAGAGCTAAATACTTTATTGTGCCGATGAGTCAATATCGGCGTAATAACGTAAGTAAAGCAAAACATCGTAACCCACGAAAAATATATAATTTTACTCAGGTTTCTTCTCCGGTGATATTTTACGACAAACATCACGTACGGGATCTGGGTGACCGCTGCCTTGCCACCAGCACCGTTGCGTTGCTGAGGACGGGTTCACGCTCACACGAGATCCGACACCGTCGATTGTTGTAATTCACGTTGTTTGTAAAAGACGATTGAAACTAGGTTGGTCAACTTTCACTTTTTCTTTGTACGGTTAAGTACTTTACTGTGCCGATGAGTCAATATCGACGTAATCATGTAAGCAAAGCAAAAATTGTGACCCAGGGAAAAGATTTTTCACTCAAATGAGCCTGCGGAAAATACTGTGTTAGGAATACATGATTACAATACAATTTTAGTCAGGTTTCTTCTCCGATCATAATTTACGAGGAACATAGCCGATTTGTGGGTTGATACCTTTGTAAATGTGTTTGTTTAGTTCGTATTGCAGATCTCTGCTCCAGACAGCCGAGTTCTCAACTTTGGCCGCGGAAGCCTAAGACTTCATTTAGTTCATATTATTTGACCTACGAATCGTCGTACACATTGCACAGATGGCAACGGCGAGTGTCACATTTATGTCCCTGCATGCCACGTTACATCGCATACTGTACATAAGTTACATGTACACGTCGTTTTTCGAACCGTTATTCATGAGAAATGTATCTGTCGAAATGGTTATGTTCAGTTTATATTCAGTGTTGAATAATAACAGCTAATTTTGTAATTGAAGAATCAAATTTGTCTAACCACATAAGAAAATAACAGTCTTTCTCGCCTTACAAGAAAGCTACCGTCACCCACTTATGTTTCCTTAGTATTTACACACCTATTTATACAATAATTTGTTGTAAGTGGAGTATTATGATGATGGAATATTCCCTGATTTTAATCACCTGGGTGTGTTTTGTCGTTGTAGTGCAGTGTAATGCCAAATATTTGTAATTAATAATGCCAGACACAATTAATACCAATGTGTACTTGAAAACAAACCTTCTACTGGCATTATTTAGATAAATAAACACTATGTCGTTTATCAAGTTTAGACTTATACAATAAATGTTCAATGCGTATGACCAATTTGCTTTTCTGAGCATAGAGAATAGTAATAATTATTTGAATCAGACCAGAGAATATTTATTGAAAAGTAAAGCACCATCCATTTTCGGGTTGCTTATTCTGCAAACATTATTAAATGCAAGAGTATGTATTTATGTATAAAGTATGCCTGCAAGAGTATATATTTAACGTCAAACTAATTTTACAGATAGATTATTACGACTTTTGGATATATACTAGATTTACATTAGGTACAGTACATATTATTATAACAAATTTGTTTTGACAACACATTGATGAAGTCAGTTTAACTGCCCTAAAATTAGGACATTAAAATTGCTCACAAATATAAAATATTGCATATTCAATAAAATTAAAATTGCTAAACACTGTGAATCAATGTGTGAGAAAAAATAATGACAATCTGCATTTTACAGTGTGTCTGCAAATATGTAGATAGCAATTAGATCAGATTGTCGTAATTGAGTAGAGCAAAGAATAAACAATCCTGTTAATGCTACGAAGTAGTATTGTCAGTTTTGGGAGAGCAGTGAAATGAAATTTCCTCCAATGCGACTCAAAACAAGGTTAACCTCCGCAGCTACAACGATTCTCGTTCCTGGAAAATAACAATTACATTGTCAACCGTTAGAATCTCGTTTCAAACCCTAAATACCTTGAGGACATTATTACATATCACTTGTTTGGCATTATATTCACGTGCTTTTATTACATCTCCGCGGCGATCTCGTCGCTGACCTCGAGCTCATGCAAGTCGAGCTTTCCGCGCGAGGTTCTAGCATCCAAAGAGTATTCACCACTGTAAACTCTCATTTTAACCCTCGATAGGTCGAGCTCATTCGCGTCACGCCGTAGGTCGAGGGTGAGCGCGGCGCTCACTTGAGAATAAAACTACTTTTACAAGTTAAACAACAGTATATTTTTCATATTTCATTTTTATTTAGTTTATATATCACAATGTAATGTTATTATTTCGATATTTGGTGTATAAGTTATTTTATTTCTTATTAATATGTATTTTTTAATTAATTACATTGTCGTCAGATTTTTGAAAAAGAAAACAAACAGGTTGATTACAGTAAAAAAATAACTTAAGACAGCTAATAAAAAATAATGTAATATTATTGAGAAATGTTAAATTTCATCACATTCACAAATAAATTATAATACTTTTATAGTATATTCAATTTATTCCATCAATCTGTGCTCTCACTGTCTTCATTTACTCCATGACACGGATTACATAAACTTATTGTATGTTCTCCACAAATTGGAGAAATGCAGACATTACACCTCACGGTCGTGAACCGATTTTTTTTCTTGGGACAAAACACATACTTGATTCTTTCTTTGTTTGGAACAGGATTAGGTGAATTTTGTGTTTCTGGCAAACGAAGGTACTTCTTCATCCGAATGCGTAAGTCATTGTGAATACCTTCCTTCAAAGATCATGCCATCATGTGGTTCCTTGTCAAATCAACTGACAGTTGTTTCAAGAACTTCCTGCGTGCCATTCTGTCGTTGATATTTCAATAGTGAATTATCTGCGCGTTTATCGCGCCCACGTCGAGAAGTGTGAAGAAAATTCTCAGAGACCACCGACAGCAAACTCTTGCAACACTGTACTGCGACTTCATTTTATCAACGACATCCACCCCTCCTTTTGTTGTGTCTCTTCGCTAAAAGCAGTGCACTCTTCGCTAAAAGCGAACAAACTGCTGTTTACTGGCCGTGCCTTCGTATTTACAATTTCTGGTGGTAGCTCTGCTTTATTCTTTTTCAAAGTTCCACAACAGTCATATTGTTTTGAAGCAATTCTGCTGTAAGAGGAATGGACGAAAACCAATTATCCATTGTTACATAGCGCCCTGAATTTCTTATAGATTCGGTGAGCCTCTTTACCACTGAGCTTGGTCTGGTGTCTGGTGAATAGTACCCTGCATGCTGATTAGGCACGTAAACTTCCATATTTGATGTATAGAACATTCTACTATCTACCAATGAAAATATTTTTATTCCATACCTGGCGGGCTTCTTAGGCATATATTGTCTAAATTGGCATCTGCCTCGAAATGACTCAAGCATTTCATCAACTGTAGAGTACTCTCCAATACTATAACTTTCTTTACATCTTTGGACAAAATATTCCAAAATTTTTCTAATAGGTGCAAGTTTATCTAGTGCCTTCCTTTCATGTCGTATCCTATCATCATCAAAACAAAGAGCTCTCTACAATAAAAGAAATCTTCTATAGCTCATGACAAAACGAAAATACTCTGGGGCAGTTCCATCCGTACTCCACAAGTCTTGCACAATTTGGTCCGATGACTTTTGAACACCCGCCATATACAACAAACCTAAAACAGCTGTTATTTCTACAGGATTTGTATCAACTACATCATGCTCCCTCTTATAATTAGCACGAATCTTGCGGAGACGGTCATTTGTGTACATTGTTATTTCTTCAATTGTTTCATCAGGGAAAAAACTTTCCAAGCCTCAAATGTTCGGTAACTATTTCATCTTCACCAGCAGATTGTTCACTATCACTTTCATGATCACTGTTATTCGGCTCATCTACGTCCGAATCCTCTGAATATTTGAATTCATCAGGTAATCCAATATCCATTTCCTCAACAGTTTCATCTAGCAACCACTGTGCAATTTGTTCCTCGGAGCGATTCATTTCTCAAAAATTACAATTAGAACATAAGTCAAAAGTAATTTTAAAAAGTGCAGTGATAAACTATACGTTTCATAAATAATCTAAGTATAAAATGTAATAAAAAAGACTTACGCGGTAGGTCGAGGGTGAGCGCGCCGCTCACTTCTTACGCAGACTGACACATTCGACACTCTATCTCGGGCTGAGTGTTTCCAGCAGCCGTGTTATCACTTTCCTTTCATTCTCAGTATTCCAAACAAAAGCTAGATGCCGCCACAGACCATTAGAAGATATACATGCAAAATTGTGGCTCGAGAAATTTGAAAGTGAGCGCTGCGCTCACCCCTCGACCTACGGTGGGTTAATTATGCAGTCAATTGTGTTGCGAATTACGAACGTCTGGCGCTAGGTGAAACCTACTTTCTACGTTCACTTCCAACCACTAGTCATGGCTCGCGTTTTAGCAAAGCTTGAAATAAATTGGCGTTTTCAGAGAATTTGATTTCCTTAAAATCGAAGGGTCTTTGCCTGCCATTTGCCCGGCTGGCTTGGTCAGTGCTGAACACTTACACCACTGAGAAATATGTAATTTAAATGAAGAATGTGATTGCACGAGATTTATCCTGTCTTCAGTATCGTAATTTTTGGAGAAAATAACCTTTCATGTACAGTACCTCCAAAATCAAAATATCCATATCAAATCCAGAGGTTTGCAACATTAGACAGATCGATATCAGCGACATCAGTTGTGGTGAAAATCCTCTTAATGGTTTAGCCACTAGAATTGTTCACATCAGACAAACTAAAGGACAAACGAAAGAACGAACGGATACACGGACGTTTTGTCGTAAACCACTTTTTCGCAATCAGAATCTACAAAATGCGAATTCTAACTATAAAACGTGTTAGAGTAAGTTATTACATATAGTATCAAGAGCTATTGGTTTTCGATACTAGAGTCCTGTACGTAGAACGTTTTCGGCCGACCATTTTCTTCTTTATAGCAGCATTACATAACATTCTCTATAAGAGAATTCTGACACGATTGTAATGTTCCTTTTTAATTTTAAACTGTTTCTGGACATAAATAATTAAAACAATAATTAAGATATTCTTCAAAGGGGGATGTGGTTCACGCCATCAACCCGATCAAGAAAGAATCTTATGGTCAAATTCTCCTGTGAAAATATCTTCTGTATTCAAGAACATATCCCAGCAAAAAGCCGAATTAGATTACACAATATATAGAATGATCAAGGTTGCACGTATGCCTAATCTTTTGTGAACGTGATTTACGTCTGTAATCTACAAGAATTAACGCACGGGAAACGAAGATTGATGAATATTTCGTTGCCTTCTAAGCCGGTTGTCTTCTTTGGGGTGCGTTAATTACTTTCAACGTTATTCCACAAATTTAGTGCATGTTATATCGTGGAAGGTGGGGGTGGTGGTCCTTCCCATTAGAGAGTGAGATTTAGCGCAAACCTTTACGTCGATTTTTGACCATACTCTCCCTCTCAGCACGGCATCACTCCACCTGAGACTCGCTCTAATCTCACGTCTGATTTCCTGATTAGCGTGGAAGTGTATTGCATTAGAATATGTGTGTGTGTGTGTGTGTGTAAGAGGGAAGAAGCGAACATGACTGAGGAATGAAAAATTGCAAGCGGACCTGGTCCATTTGCTAGACTTTGCTCCGACATTTTCTTTGCGTTGATCTGAGAAACCACCGACTCAACCGATCAGGACAGCCGATCGCTATAATTCTTCAGAGAATGTGTGAATTCAACCCAACTATGTAGCAAGCTTCAAAATTCCACCACCGTCGGGGAACGATTCCTAGAACTAACCAGTATACAATGCTGCAGAGGCACCGCTGTAGCAGCTGATCTATTGCAGCAAGACTGTTGTTCGAAATTCTCAGCGTAAAAGTTGCTATGTGCCGTGAACTGAAAATTGTTGTTTAAATTTCTTGTCTGCCTTATTTTGCCGTAAAAAAATTCCGTGTGCCAAGGTCGGGGCCAAGTTCCGTAAGTATGCTTTGTAAAGTCACGGAGGTTAAGCGAATCCGAGATCCCTTGGGTTCCTAGTTGGGTGACCTCCTAGGAACCCCGGGATCTAACGGGGCCGAGCCCCTAGCCCAGTGGTGTCAAGGTCTTCTACTGGTGACAGTGGCACGCGTCGTGGCTCCGTAACACGCCACTTGCTGCTGTGCGCAAGTAGCGTTGGGAAAGGAAACTATTAGTAAACCCGCCTTTTTATAATAGGGATGGCGTTGTTTCTGGTGGCGGGGTAGCGAACTACGTGAAGAGGCGATTTCGTCGTGGCACTCGTGCCACGGACTTCCACTCGTGGCATCGACCTTGACAACACTGCCCTAGCCGAAGGGATAAAAGTGACTGACTGCGACATGACGAGACTAGACAAAAATAACAACGGAGTTTTGTTCCATCACCGGCCCTCAAGGCCAAACGTCTGTTCCCAGATGCGTTGCGCTGAGGTAGATGCAACAATGTTTTTAAAAAAAATTGATGCAACAATGATTTTAAAAAAGCTTTCCTCTGTAATCTTCCTGCGATTTTGTTACTTTTACTTTGCTGTACGTACACAACATTCAAGAATTTTGTGGGTAGGTTATGGGTTACCAATTTGTATACGGGTCACTGGCAATATCTCCATTTGAACATTGAATTCCCCTTAATGAGGCTCTTCTGTGATTTCGCAGTAACGTTGCACTCAAACCATCCGATAAATAAATCGAGTCTAACTTGCTGGCCGCGAGTGTGATGAAATTACAATGTGACATTTCCGTGATTTATTGCTTGTACTATTGGCATTCGTGCATACGTTGTACACACATGACACATTTCATACTAATTTTTGACGAGCCTAACTTTTAATAACATATTTGAAGTAGATGACCTACCTCAGTTTATTGTTCTCTTTGGAATAGTTTGTAATGTGAAGTTAATTTTGAATGGAATGGATTAAAAATGATATTTTGAGAATACGTAACCGAAGATTATAGATTATTATAATTCAAAGTTGGCGATCGTTTTTATGCAATGAATGAAATGTCTCAATTGTAAAACCTTTTACATTTTTACCTCCTTTTCGAAATTTTTATAGAAAATCATTTAATTTCCTTCGTATAATTGTTGAACATTTCATCTATCTTTGATTCTTTCTGTGACTCATAATGCGTTGTTTCTATTGGTTTAAAAAATGTTCCTGTAATATAAACATTGTCTGGTCATGGGTCTTTGCCTTTTGATTGAATTTCCAATAAATTTGAGAATATTTTTAACGTGAGATTTATTTTACGTATGGTGTTTAGAAATTACAAAATGCTTTAATATAACTAGGGTAATTTTGGATAAGTACGATTTCATTTAAACGTCTCTATCGTTACATAAACAGTCGATAATTGGCAATAAGATGGACCTAAAAGTTTTAATACTTGAATGTAATACATACAACATATACTGCGAATAAATTCCAAGTTTTGAATACATTCAATTATGATGACAGTTTCAGCCAGGAAATCAATAAACTAGAACAAGCAATGCAAAGTTATAATTGAGGGACCATTTGTAATTTTTAATAAGAAAATTCTCAAGGAGATTATGTTCGACTTTCCAGTTCCTGAACATCTTATCGTGACAGGCTGAAACGACATCAAAGAACATAATTATTAATGCCTGTAAGAATTATTATTTCAAATACCACAGAGAAATTTTGAGTCAATGATTGAATATGAAATCAATTAAACAATGCAAAAGAAAAAAGAAAAGTCCTAACTATAAAAGCAATAAACGTACTGCAATCACCACGCTCTGGGTCGTACGGTGAGTTTCAAACAGTGTTGGAAAATCAATGAATCTGAAACAAAACGACAATACATCAAGTGTGCATTAACAGCAACACCGTTCATCTGAATCTCAAGCGACACTTCAAAGTAGGCGGAGGAGTGATGACTCTGTGGCATCGTAAAGTTGCAGTTGCTTTTAACGTAGAAAGGAGGATCCGCTTGTTTTGAAGCAATGACGTGGTATTAATGAGTTTCGATAAACGGAGAGATGACGATAAGAGTTTGGTGGCACGGTGAAAAATGCGACTGAGATGACGGTGATGAGCTGATTTCAGTGCAACAGAAACAACGCCGAGAGCTTCTCTAAATGAGGTGACGCAACAATGTTGCTGTGTTTTAAGAATCGGACGATGCAACAGAGCCTAAAGCAATTCGGTTGCAGACGTAAAGCAATGTACTTGAAAAAACCTATGATGCAAATAAGACAAGCCTTGCAACGATTCCCTGAATCTGAAGCAACGCATCGATACCACTGCGTCTCAAGCAATGCTACGACACCACTGAGTATAAATGATGTCACCGTGTGTGAGCCCACCTGACGATGCCACTGGGTGAAAAGCAACGTGACGATGCCTCTGAGTTTGAAGCCATGCGACGTTGCCACTGAGTCTAAAGCAACGTGACAATGCCACTGAGTATGAAACCATCTGATTCCGCTACTGGGTGTGAAGCAACGCAACAATTCCACGGAAAGTAAAGCAACGCCGCAATGCCACTCAATGTGAACCCAGCTGACGATGCCACTGGGTGCGAAGCAACGCAACGATGCCACTGGGGGTGAAGTAATGCGACAATGCATCTGAGTCTGAAGCAACTCGACGATGCCACTGAGTCTAAAGTAACGTGACAATGCCACTGAGTATGAAACCATCTGATTCCGCTACTGGGTGTGAAGAAACGCGACAATGCCACGGAGTGTAAAGCAACCCGGCTGACGATGCCACTGAGTCTGAAGCAACGCTACGATGCCACTGGGAGTGAAGCAACGCGACGATGCCACTAGGAGTGAAGCAATTTCGACGGTGCCACTGGAAGTGAAGCTAATTTGACGGTGCCACTGAGTCTGAGCTCCGCGACGATGCCACTGAGTCTAAACTCCGCGACGATGCCACTGAGTCTGAACTCCGCGACGATGCCATTGAGTCTGAACTCCGCAACGATGCCACTCAGTCTGAAGCTACGTGACGATGCCACTGAGTCTGAACTCCGCGACGATGCCCCGAGTGCTTAGCAGCTCGGAGACGCCACAGCTTGTGCGGCAACGTAGGGAGCGGCGCAGCGATTCCTCCGCGGCTGATGCGGCGGAATGAGCTGCCGAGTGTGAGGCGAGAGGCGCCGCGGGCCCCTGGCGAGCCCCTGATTGCACCCAGGCGGAGCCGCTTAATTGGCTGGCGGGCGGCCGTTGTTTGTCCTCTCGACCCCCCCTCCCCACCTCCGCCCGCACTCCACTTCCGTAGCCACCTGCATGGAGCAGTGCGCTCTCGACAGCCGCTATCACCGCCACGCGCCCCTTGTAGTAGGTTGTTAAACGTACCTGGTACAAATATTGACGTAAAGTATAACGAGTGGTTTCTTAGTATTTACTGGATTAAAATTATGATATAGTTTTTAACGGAAAATAATTAAACCATTACTTTTTTCTTTCAGTGCTGACTAATAAAACTGTAAATAAAATGTGTAGTGTGTCGGTATCTGTTTTCGATTGTGTCTAATTACGAATCCCAAACTTTAGATTTCAAATTCAGTCCTCGCACATTGTTTTACATTCGCGGATAAATTTATTTATTTTGAAACTCTTGATGATGGTATGGGAATTTATTGATATTGTAATTTTTCATCTCATATGTTATTTCTACTGACTCACGCAATGCTAGAGATGTTTGAATAGATCAACGTGTGTCGTTGTATTTGTTTTAATGAATATATACTCAACGTCTTGTTAGTTTACTTTTCTTAGTTTTCGCTGCACAACATTTGCCATCTTCTGTGAATGTCACCTTTCACTTGCTTTACTGCCATTGTTTTAAATATTCAATTGCATTCTATAAGTAAGTGTAATATTTCTACCAATGTTTTTTTACCTCTCAAACATAACAAATTATATTTGCGCATTTGCAAATATATGCAAGACGCAAACATGAAAATATGTTATTCATCATGGGCAAGCATCTAATTAAATTTCTCTGCTCGCTTATCCTTTATCTGAATAATCGTCTTCTCGACTGTAATGCTAGCTCTCTATCCCTACACGCCCTTCGTGTCACTAATACCTCCTACTCAGCTCCCGCCACCTCTTGTTACTTTACTTTCTACCAAGTGCACGTTCTTCCCTATTCCTCACCTACCACTTGAGTAATGCGCAGCTTCATCGCTTTCTTCAATTATCTCCTGT
This sequence comes from Acheta domesticus, assembly GCA_031308135.1. NCBI lineage: Eukaryota > Metazoa > Arthropoda > Insecta > Orthoptera > Gryllidae > Acheta > Acheta domesticus. The sequence continues at coordinate 19,911,069 of JAHLJT010008756.1, read as the reverse complement.
TCTAACAATTCACTCCTGTTGTTTCTCTTTACACTTTGTTTCTCCATACTCGTGCCTAACTGTTTCTGTACCACGTATACAAGTACACCTGGATTATTTATGTTAATTTTGTCATACTGTTTTTACCTATTTTACAGTTTGAATATAATTTTGGTCAATAACAACAATTTCATTACCTTTCTGTAAATAATTTGAATAATTAGTTGTGCTACTTTTAAAGTTTTTTGCAAAACCTTTCTAAATTAATTGTACACATTTGCAGTAACACAACAAAAACATACGTACATCATAAGCAACCATCTAGTGACATTTTATGCACGTTTCCCTTTGATTACTGTTGAAATGACAATGACTGCTATCACCTCCATCACGCTCTCCCGAACTGAATCCGCCTCCATCTCGGCCACCGCCGCCGCCGACATCACCGCACCTGCCCGCGAGGCTAATTATGGCGACTCCGTCGGGTTGGGCGTTCCCCAGGGGCCGGTGGCGGGGCGCGCAGCGGCTGCGGTGCCGCCGGCGGGTGGAGGGTCTCGGATGGGCGCGGATGCGATGACGGTCGCCGCACATGTGTCGTGGCAAGTGCCCTGGGTGGGTTGGGTATTCACTGCTGGACATCTGTGGTTAGCAGTGGATGGGATGGATCCTTCTCTGTCTTGGGCTTGTCACTCTTTGAGCATGTGTAATGGGCGAAACTTAGAAAGCATTACTAATAAAATCGAAAACACATACTATAAGCTAACGGCTTAATCATTCATATATTTCTCCAGATTCAAGAGTTTCCAGATAAGCAGTTTTATCGTTAAAGAAAGAATTTGAGGTTTGACTTTCAATTTTTCAGTAAGACAACACTACAGACAGTATAAATACAGACACTTTTCTCTGCTCCTTTTCTCTATTATTGTGTCGCTTAACCCTTTCAGACTCACTCTAGTCAAATTTCTTTCAGACCCACTCTGCCTAACCTGATTTTACCGCTTGAATAGAATTTTGGCTAATAACAGCAATTTCAATACCTTTCTGTAACTTATTTGAATAATTTAAATAGACAGATGGATAGTTAGATATTTAAAATTTCTGCCGGTATGCAACGAGATAACAGAACAGTATTAACAAACCATACAATTAAGAATATTAAAACAATACATCTTTAAATTATTTTAAAATAAAAATAAAATCAGTAATGATTTCAATGATAACAATGAAAGCAATAAGAGTAACCGTAATTGCATTAACTACAATTCATGGCTATCTGATACAGATTTTTAAAACTAATATGGAGTACATAACTTTTTAACTAAGTTCACTGCACTCCACTTCACATCATGTGGCCACACTTCAATACAAATACATTGAAAATAATTATTTTGTGATCATGCAATGCAATTTAAAATATAACTCATAATAAAAAATAACTTTTCAATAAATCTAATTTATTAATTAATACACTTTACAAATATGATTAATTAGTTTACTTTTAAATATCTGAACTCCAGTGTTCTGTAAGGAACATCCACAGAGGAAAGTGCTGACAGAGAATGAAGATAATTTTGCTTCCTGAAACGTTAAGCTAAAGATGGCTTTTTGGTCCTTACGATTATCAGTGAAAAAGGGTGTTTTTTATTTTCTAAATTTAAAATGAAAGAAAAATAAGTACTAGGCTATAGATATCTAACTAATTAAAGAAAAATATATTTTTCGTTAAATTTCAAATTTTATTTTAATACGCCAACATAATAAACAGAAAAATTAGATTATATACTCAATCATCACCGATGTACATGATTTTGTGATATGATTCACCACAGAAAGCAACAGTTAATACAATCATTTTTTGTGATATTCATTGCTTTACGACATTGTTACTATTTAGAATGAAAATATAGTGTGTTCCCGTCTCAGTAGTACTTTATCTGAATCAATATAGATGTTTTGTTGCAGATGTTGTTTATACTGTAACAACAGTAACGTTTATTTATACATGTTTAAGTAAAACTTAATTTCTGGGAAAAGTTAGGTTCTGAGAGTTGTAGCGCAACGGGCATAATTAAGAAACGTAAGAAAAATGCAAAAAGAGTATAAACATTACTGGTTTAGGGTAACATGCGGAAGCTGGAGCAACGAAATAAGCCTGGAACTCGAGGACCTATTGTCTGTCTTCGTCTCGCACAAACATTCATCAAAAAAAATTTGAAGGACGATAATGGTTTGGGAAATAAAATGCAAAAAAAAAAATAATCGTGACATTCTTTAGCGTTCTCTAACCTGAAGACAGTGAGGGCAGAACAATTAAGGAAGCCTACAAAGCAGTCTTCCGGGTAAATGATTACAAATTCTCCAAATCATTACAATGTCCAAATTCGACATTTCACAAAACTAAAACGTTGGAAAATGATTGTATGCTGTGCCTACCCATGTTTTGGGTTTGTATAAAACCCACGTACATGCTTATTTTACATTGTTTAGAACTGTGGTCGCCAAAATTAAGAAGCTTGTGAGCAACCACACCGTTTTCAATTCCGTAGAGCTTGTCTCGTCTGGGGCGTTGCGCCGTTGATTGGAGATACCTGGTTGAGGAAAACCTCGACCAGACGATAGGTCGACCTGACTGTAGGTCGACGTCAGATTTCACCACCCAGTGGGAGAAGACCACCGCCACCTCCCGAGCAAAAGGTATGTGTATGCACTACACATACGAGATTAATTATACTTCAGTTTTTCTTTCTTGGCGCGTGGGGGTATGTCATCAAAATGGAATATCTCATGGTAATCCGCGTTGTTCACGGTTGCGCCACTAGGTGTCGCATGATTGCAACTATATCGAGCAGTGCTATCGATCATGCGACTCCTAGCGACGCAACCGAGAACAACGCAGATTACCGTGAGGTATTCCATTTTATTGACACCCCCCCCGTGCGCCAAGAAAGAAAACGGAAGAATAGTTGGTGTCACTAACAGCCTATCAGTCAATGAATACACCACAGCCATTCCCAAGTCCATTCCGTGTGGGCCTCATCATCCAGGAGCACGGCGCGCTATTGCCCCTAGGGGCTGAGCGATCGCCCCAATTAGCGCCGCCCTCCCGGGTAGCCCTGCGGTCGCAGGCGCCGTCGCTGGTCCTGTCGCAGCCTCGCGCCTGCTGCCGCCCGCCCGCAGACGCGCGGTACCTGCAGGAGGGGGACGGATCGGCGCGGCGGTCGCACCTGATAACGACGCCTGGCCCTATATGCGATGCATAACAGGGTGTGACGCCGGTGCTAATTAGGCGGAGTACCTGTTGTTTGCCTAACAGGGAGCGTTATGGGGTTATGGCGACAGAAACAGGCACCGCACGGCAAATGGCGGCGGCACGATAATGTCGGCTGTCATTTATCATCAAGACCTGCTGTCACTGAGCCATCAAATCTTCATAAATGAAATTGTTCATTATTTTATTCTAAACTGTCTGGAAAGTGGCTCATTGTTCTATTGGTTTACGGCAAGAAACTTGTTCATTACACGACGATAGCGTTGAAAGCGTCGTGTAATGAATTTTCCGTGACTACACTGTCACTATCTTTTCGCAATGTAATATCTGCCGAAAAAGAACCGAGGAGATTTGCATTATATTAAAATTTCGAGGCCTAGTGTTGGTTAATCTCTTACAGGTTTCTTTAGTCAACGCATACAGCACTTTTACTTCTGGCACAAGTCACATCTTCATCTAGATAATAAACAAACTAATATTAGCAAACAACAAAACATAGGTTCCATATCAAAATATATTGAGATTTAAAAACCTTCCAAACACGCGCTTATCCTACATAGTATTATAGTAATTGCGAGTGTGCGTGTATGCGGATCCATCACTCTCGATAAGACCACTTCCGCGCACCAATCGAGGTGTCATATGAAGTGTCATTCCAAACATGTTTTTCTCCCGACGGGGTGCGGCCAAAATACTCTAAAAAATTAACAAAAACTTGTTTTTGCGTGTTTTAGCGGAGCCATCTTCGTGAGTATACTAGGAATTAAACCAACGCTACCCAAAAAAATCTATGTAGGTGGCGTTGAATGCAACAAGTGAATCGTTTCATTTTCATCCGTGTCAGTGTATTTTTAAAAATAAAACTTCAAAAACTTACGAACAGCGTTGCATTGAAACTTATTAAATTTGAGCTTCAAGCGAATACCGAAAAAACCAAACTGTGAGAAATGCTACAGATGCACATTTACGTTCTTAGTTTCACTTCTCACGTTTACATTCTTAAGCAAATACTGATTTTCAAATGAATGTAACTAACAACTTATTCTTATTAAACTTAATTAGCACCTTATTAATATAAACATACAAAAGAGTCACATTTTAATGTATTTATACATTCGTCTACAAAACGATAAATAAAGCAATTGCAGAAGTAGAAGTGGACACAATTAGACAGTTTGTAGAGTTTTAATATCTTCAAAGATTAGGGGACAAAAACATAGAAGAGTTTAGCAATTGAGTTGAGTCATGTGTTAGAGAGAGTTTTCGAAAACCATGAATTTTAATAGCATTCTATCATGAAAGACTACCAAAAATTATTGACATATGTACGCAATATCTTCCATTAACGCTTTTAAATTAACTATTAATATATTATTTTCTTTTGATAAACATTTCAAAATACTCAGATGTAAATATTGTAATATAAAATAATCCCATACATCCCATAAAGTAGAAAATTAGTCCATTTGTTCAATTTCCTGGGTGCAAATGAACGTAGTATGCAGCTAAACTTTAATTGCTTTAACACTAGAACGACGGGAGTTGGTTGCCTACCTAGAACGACGGCCACCTGTCAATTGACCGGTTGGATTTTTTTAATGTTTGTGACGATGTCAAGGTATTGCGATGTGCCCTATTACTATTTTAAAATATTATAGTTATTTTTAAAGTATATTTTAGCCCTAACAATTTGTTTTCTTTTGAGTTTGGTTTTATTTGTGACTTTTTGCTCGTTCAAATCGGCATGAAACAACGTAAATCATATTTCATGGAAATTTTTAGTTTTATTGCCGTAAAAGTAAATTAAATTAGGGTTTTAATTACAAAAACATTTACAAAACATTTCAAACACAATTTTTACAATACTTTGAATGAACTATAAGAAGAATATACCGCCAAAGCCGATGGTGGTACAAATATGGCTAATCAGAAGAACAGGTCAAAGTTTGCAAGTAAGTGCATGATAACGATGTATAAACGTAGTAAAAGTATATTTTAAAAAAACAGATAAGTTAGAGCATAAAATAAGAAACTTACCAGGAATAGAATCGTCAAATTCCTGTATCGTCGAGTCAAATTCGCTGCTTGATGTATCACTGGAAGAATGTTATTCTAGCGGAATAAATTCAATATCGCTTTCTACGTCAGTTGACTCACGACCATCGGACTCATTTTCAGACTGATCCGAAGGAATATTCCGCAGCTCTTCAAGAATTTGAGCTGGCGTATGAAAACGTTTTCTCGGCATGCCACAACTTTTTTGGACTGTAGAACACCACACACAATACCACTATAATAATAGAGATCCGCCACAAGTAACATGTCCCTTTTTTGAACGGTACTACGTGTAGTAGTCTTGCCTGACGCGACGCAGTGACAAGTTCAAACACGCATCGACACCAGTACCGAAAATCCGTAAGGCCGGCGGGCAAGTATCAATATTAGAAACAATGCGTAGGTATAAAAATGCAGACTTGGGCCTCCATTCGTGTTGCTTTGCGGCGGTTTGCAATCACAAAAAATGATAAGAAATGTTTGGCTATTGAGAATAAAAATCAAATTTTGGGTTGAACATTACTCAACAAATTATTTATAAGGTTCAAAACTGATAAAAAGAAAAAAGTAACGTCATGAATGTCAGTAACACACACACAAATGCTAAAACTATACACCGGTCAATTGACCGCGAGCCGTCGTTTTAGGTAGGCTCGCTTGTTTCTCCAGCACCACACAACTTTGTTTCCATACAAATTTATAATATTTCTCTGGAGTCTAAAATAATAAAAGTCACGTAATATCAAACTCATACATATACTAGTTTCTCAAATACGGCAGTTCAAAACTCCCAACCGGTCAATTGACCGGTGACCGTCATTGTAGTGTTAATCAACAGCAACAATGGGACATCGGTACAGCATTTTTAAACGGTTATTTGAAGCATCTGTAGCTACAGAATCCCACGGGACATATATGTCCCATTGGTAGTAAAAGAGTTAAAGAGCTATTTGACGATCCTTTCTATTTATTTCGCTAATTACGAATACTACTTAAAATATAATTATATATTTAATAAAGTAATGCATTTAATATATATATATTACAATACTAATGATGGTAACAGTAATTAATAATAATAATAATAAAATAACTGTTTTAATAAACCTAACTTACTTACTAAATATCTTGGTTAGTTTACTTTTAAATCTTTGAACACCTTGAGGAAAGGGTTCCAAGGCTGTCGCAGGCAACTTATTCCAGTCCGTTATTGTTCTATTTGTAAAGGAAAATTTTCCAACATCTGTTCTCTGCGGCCTGAACTGAATTTTGTGCTTGTAATCCCCTCTACTAAAGTATATGGGTTTACTGAGCCTGATGTGGATATCTTTCCACGCTGGATAACCGGCATACGCTTTGTACAAAGCACAGAGTCTTGCCTTAACCCTCCTGATTTCTAGAGATCCCCATTCTACTTTCTTCCTATTGCTTCGTAAAATAAGTTTACTCGCTCTTCTCTGTATCTATTCAAATATTCCGTTTGTGAGATTCTGTAAGGGTCCCAACATACCGTCCCGTATTCCATTAATGGGCGAACTAGAGATAAGTAAGCTAGTGTTCCTGGCAAATGCGGCATTTATAATCTTGGGAAATTTTGAGAACCACTTTACCATAATGTTCTTAATGCCTGATCATTGGCAGCTATTACAAGTGTTTCTAATTCTGGATTCATTCTTTCCGTTTTAAGCAACGTAAATGATTGATCTGTATTGATCTGTATCTTGTCCATTCATTCCAAATATTGTCCGTAGACTGGTTTGTTTCTCCACAATTTCTTTCACATTTTTTGTGTTTTACAATTTTTGTTGGAAATTGGAAAATTTGAAAATTTCGAAAATGTTGAGGCTTTATGAAAAGTACATCAAAAATGAAAATATTTGTTTCAATCTCGAGAATCTTTAAGTTGATCAAGTGTGACCAACCTTAGTGGTGTCCCACTAGGCAATTGAAATCCCCGCTCGACGGCCGCCTAAACGCGCGCGCCGCCTGGTAGGAAACCACTGCGCCCGCGGCCGGCCTAGAGCAGGGAATAATATTGCAATAGAGATTCCGTGAAAATATAGTGGTAGCTTGCTGTAGGCATGGTACATGGCAGAAAGTCACTAGAACCTTAGGTGTGAGGTTGGAAGCTGACGGTGTAGCTGCGAGCTCAGTTAGCGAGAAAGGGGAGGTTGTTTGTGCCAGTGGTGGCTAGAGGCACGATCGACGGAGGCGTCTGGTCTTGGAGTACTGGAGTACGACGTGGTTACAGAGAGAACACGTTGTGCTCAGGCGCACGATAGAACGTCGGCAGCCGCATTTTCTTCGCTGTAAGTTTGGCGCTGGTGGCGAACGCCACGGCCACCGAATTAAGGTCGGTGTTCAAGACAAAATAATTTTGCATATGACACTATAAAAAGTAATGAGAATTTTGAAGCAACTGACTATAGAATGCAGGTTGATGTATTGCTCCTGTAGTTCACTGTCAGATTGTTTTTTGACCATTAACATTCTTGCTTAATGACTGATTTATCCTTTCCATTGGTATTTTCATAGTCATTGTATACTATTTTCAAAAGATAATTGAACTAATGTGTCTTTCTTAGGGGAGAACATCATTGATTTGTGAAAGAATCTTATGTTAATAAAGTGCAAGTGTAGCTTCTGTCTTTAAAAAGAAAATTTCGATGATAGTGTTAAATCCAAGTCAAGTTAGAAAACACCTTGTGCTATTTATGAATAATTAAAAAGGTATAAAAATATATTTGCTATGAACTGTTGAACAATTTAAGTGAACTTAAATATCTCGAAATATTTATTGAAAGTTGGATGCCTGTTGAGTAGAAATAAAACATAGTTTCAACTTCAACCAAAGGTGTATGTTGTAATAAATGTTAATTTTTACATTTATGTAGTAAACACACACGTTTAGTTTTCTTTCAAGCAACTTTTTTGTAATATTCTGTATTTTCAAAACTATATTTATTCATTTTAATTGTACGCAAAATATATCTTGGTAATTGCAATGAATTCTTTGCAAGAAATTACTAATGAATAATAATGCAGTGTATGTTGATGGACGGTTCACAGCAATTTTTGTAAACAGAAAATACTACGACATTCTGTCGTCCGAAATGCCTATGCTCTTCCCTCTGAAATAACTTTATGTGCACTCATCTCTCCAGAGATCTCTTTTATTCAATTTGTTGAATTTCAATTCATTTTTGTCACAGAAGATAGGATTCTAATTTGTGCCAACTTTAAAATTCATAATATTGCAGTTTATTATCCTCTTCGTGTTTTTTCATAATGTCAAATGGTTTTTGTTTGTTTTCTATATTATGGTCAATGTTATTGTCATTCTGTAATTTTTATTTTGCTTTCAAAGCGTATCCCATTAAATGTTGTTATGTGGTAACGACTTTGTGTTTATTTTTCAAAATTTGAAGAAAAGAGCCACGTTCCCACTGAAATTCCCCACAACCGACCTACATGTCTGGTTACACAAGGAACATCAGTTTTCGAGAAAATTGAACGGTTTATGCTAATTGGCTTACAGAGAGACGGCCGGACATTTTGCCACCAAACCAATTAATACGTTAGTATTTTTAATTGTATATGTATGTATTCTATTAAACCTGCAATTTCACACTTACTTTTTGTTACATAAACTTCATGTTATATAAACTACACTGAGGTCTCACGGACCCCATAAAATGTTATTGTCACAAAAAGTTCAGAAAATTATGTTTGATTCAAATGAGTGTAATTGTATTTTATTTTCGTTTAAAAATACATTAAAACAGGAAAAATAAAAAAATTAAAAAGTTAAATGTATCTCTTTTTTTCACTTTTCCGTATACATACGTATATACGGAATAATATATACGTAATGTAGGGAAAGTTATGTAACGCTGCCCGAAATAATTGCGAATTTTTGGCAGAAAAAATTCATTGCCGGGCCCTGATAACAAATAAGTGCTAAATTAAGAAAGAAAATTCTCTAACGTGTGGCGTAGCCAGAATCCCTGTTTTGTGGATCCTTGGTACCGAAAAACCAATTGACGGTAAAACATCCGTCTGTCCGTCTCTGAACACCACCTCTATCCATCTGACTCGAGTCCAAGCATTGAGATTATGAAAAACACTCTTTAAAATTCAGGGGTATTTTACATGAAGCCGCCCGGACATTTTCAAAATTTTTTCAAAAACGGCTCAAGTTTTTTTCTTTAAATTCCTTATAAAAATATAGTAATATACACTTATTCAGATGGCATAGATCCGAATTTCACTGTAAACTCTGCATTTTCGAAAATTGCAAAAGTTTGTTTTTTTTCGGAATCTTCCTACAACTACAAAATTGAAGACAGAGGTTTTTCCTTCAAATGGAACTTATTTTCCAAAATTAGTTGTTTCATTAAGGTCATGTACATTTTTTGAAAATTTTTAGTTTTCGGGCAATATTGCGTGCAATACATGCAATTTTAAATAATTATAAAAGCAATATTTTCTCAAATACGGCTCCAAATATTTCTTTAAACTTTTTGTACAGATACTGCTAAATGTAGTCCATGAGATAATAGAAACATCAGTTTGCCCTATTCTTTTGTGTTTTCAAAAATTTTAAAAAAATATTTTTGAAAGATCTCTCACATTGTTAATATGAACATTTCCAGCAATTGGTACACACTATTTTATTTGTGTGGTAAGGTGCTTCGAATGACTTCTATTGAAATTTTCGGAAAACTCAAAAATGATCTGTGAAAATGGGCTTTAAATTTTAAATTTACAGTAGCTCTAAAATGCTATTTTTATGAACGGCTCCAAATTTTTCAAAAAAATTGCCATTTACAACGAGGTTTTACTGTTCTTTAATATTATTAAAATAACATTTACGTTCTACTATAAGCAAACCGAATAATTAATAAAATGTCAAAAAATGTACTTTGGGCGGCGGTAGATGGCAGCTGACAAGAGTATGTGGCAAGCCTGAATAGCTAGCCGAGACCAAAGGAAATTGAAAACTATACGAGAAAGTCTGTGCCATTCTGTAGCACCTCTATTTAACTTCTAATCTTTAGATTTTTACAGTCTGATTACGAATACACTTTGGAATTATCACACTAGTATCAGATGTAACAAAATACGTTGTGAATCCCCACTGTCACCTCGGATAAGAATTACAAAAAAAAAACAAGAAAAAACAAAAAACCAAACCCTTACCTTTATTATTTGTGTGCTGAACAATCAGAAAGTAAACACCGTGTACACCCAATACACTCTAGTTCTACAACCGACGAATTAGCTTCTATTCTCGGCGAAGTATTGGCACCAACTGACACTAAGTAGCATGAGGGCAAGCTAACGGTGCCATTTAAATTTTCATAAGAAGCTATGCAACTGTCATCAAAAATTTCCCCTCGGTATGTATGATAGGATTCAGTAGACTGTAGTGTGCAGTTTTAGGGTATGAAAAAAAATAACGTGCTAGAAATTCATACGTCACATATCATACGCTGTCAAACCATTTGCATTAAAAAAGAACGTAGGAGTTATTGACATCGGAAATAACACTTGAAATAATGCATATAGACATACTATGGTTTGTGAGAAGGCTGGTGAAGTATTGTTGACGTTATTAAATGTTCAAAAATTTGAAGTCATCTCCGTGAACTTCATGGATTTATTGAGAGAGCCGGCTTTCAACGATTTCCCGTCATCATCAATCTACAAAAATAAATAAAATAAAATGTAATAAAAAACAAAAAAGATAAGTACAAAGGGAATTAATATCAGTAATAGATTAATTTAACATTATAATAATTACAAACCAATAGCAAATGAAATGAAAAAATGAAACAGAATAAGAACTTTGGAAATTTCATTTTACCATGTTTTGCCACCCTACAGTAAACAACTTTTGAAGCTTATCAAAGCAATAAAAAATGGCCAATTTGGACATATAAGTACATCACAGATTTCACTAAATAGCATTTTCGTAAACTAGACTAAGAACTTTGTTTGTTTTTTTTTGAAAATGAGCTAAACCGTACAATTTAGTCTATGTCGTGATTATTTGCTGAGATGGTCCCAAGTTTTCCTTGTGGACAGCTTTACTACGCGTGTTGTGTTAAGTTCTCCTTTTGCTAGTAGTACTAGGAGTGGAGTCGGGGGTATGGATTACTATTTTCTTAACATTTAAAAAAATCAAATATACGGTTCTTTTATCGGTGAAAATTAGTTTTCAATAACTCGGAATGAAAATATCTAGTTTTCAAATGTTGCGAACCATATTTTTTTTAAGCTTTTTTCAACATTCAACTATTTATAGTTAAAATGTTGGGAATAGATTCTGGAACTCAAGAAAATGTGCGCTTCTCCTCACACTTCACAGGCAGACTTTACTGTTCTTTCACTAAATAAATCAATCAAATCAAATCAAAACAAGTGTATGGGCTAAACGTATCTCTCCGTGTACTCGTATGTAGACGAAAACTCTATCTTGCTCGATTGGACTTCACAAGCTGCCCATGGTTCTGCGTGGAACGGGCAACTAGAGGCGGTGTCTCCAACGCGTTGCGTCTGCAGGCGGCTGGAGGGACCGCGGGGGCGGGGGCGGCGTGGTGACCACAGGCCAGGGCGCCCTCATGCTTGGCCGGCCACATCACACGGCACGGGGCGGCGGCGGCGGCGGCGGCGGCGGCGTTGCCGGGCGCGCGGGGTGCCCTCATTTGCGGTGGGCGGAGGCGGCGGTCGCGCCTGGCGCCCCGCCGGGCGACCGCCCGCTCGCCCACCGCCCCACGCCCAAAGCGCGCTCGCCCGCCCGCGTTCAAGGAGACCTGACGCCTCGCCTCTGACCCTCTTAGATCTCTCGGCGCTCGCCAAGAAGGTTAAGGGTGCGGTGTCCTGTTCGTGGGACGTTGGGGCAGCGGCTTGAGATGTTCTTAGCTGACGTCGTGTGAGGTAGTGGTCAGGAGGTATCAAGTGAAACGCTATAATTACATTTGGGATTAGGGAATATGGTGTTTTGTGTAATGGCAGTGAATATAAAATCACATTCGATTTACTGTTGGAGTATATGATTAATGAACTCAGGATGAATGTCCAACTCTTTACAGCTGAATGGAGAGTTTACCTATGATGTGGATTTTGTTCGCCAATTTTGTAATGAGTGGTTGGAGGAATCTGTTAAGAATAAATGTAAGTGTCTGTATAAGTGTTTGAGAATGAACGAAGGTAAGAGTATATAATAAGGGATATCGGAATGGTATCTCGTTCATGATGTAATTTGAATTTTTTTAAAAAACAAGATCCTTTTTAATAGTTAGGAAAGTTTTGTTATGTCACATAAACGTTGTTACGAAAATGTAAAATTTGTTGCGTAGAATTAGCTTCTACACTTCAATTAACTTTAGTTAAAATTGAAATTAATAAATAGTAATTTACATCATAAGGCAAAAACGTCCACCTGTTCATGACAAGACTGAAGAGTTCACTGGGGAATCCTATCGAGACATGGACAGGGACTTTTGCTGATATTTCATTCCAGACCCTTTTTCACGCAAGTTTTCCTTTTTAAATACTATTAGGAGTAGGCAACTCACTTAGGATTTGGCATGCAAAAGTAAATGCCACTGGTCCTCCAGGTTGGGGTGTTGGAGCTATGGGCGTGCAACCCATTGTTTGGGCAAGCTGCATAAAGCTTAATTTTACTTATTTAAAATTTATGCACATCTCATTATGGTCAAGTTTTCAATATAAACTATTTCAACAATGTATTCTTACTCCATATTCGTAGCTTACGAAACGCATTCAATCCATACAAGGCTCCAATTCGTAGAAATCCTTCCGCGCAGCTGCCTGATCAGTTAACACACACGAGAATTCGCCCACGACCTCAGTTTAGGTACTTGCGAGCAGACGATGTTCTAGAACATTATTGCACAAGTTGATTACTTTTGCAAGTTGACTGTACAACGTATGCCCCAAATTCTAGAATTCAAAATGCCTTAGTCATATGATTCATTGAATCAATTATAATTATTCGTTCCAAATTATCGCTCACGGCGCTGGAGAGACCGCAATTATTAGTGGAACAATTTTGTGTTTTGTCTTTTCTCCCTACAGGTTCACGCTCTAACATTTGTTGAACCTTTGCAAGTGTAATATTCTTTATGCCAACATCAGATGTGTGATTCAACTCTTGTGATCATCAATCACAATAACGTTTTCATTGCCCCATTTTTGTGTGTTCCAAATTGGATGATCCATGCTGCAATCTGCCAATTGATTCTTGTAATGTCCATTTCAAGCTAGTTAACGAGAGAGTTGTTTTACTAGAAAGGCAGTTTGTAGGTTGCACTCTCTGCATTATTGGAGTATATGCTCCAAATGATGACACTGAAGTTAAAGTAAAAAATACTTTTTTTGAGAAATTGGTGTAACTTATAGAGACCATAAGGAAATATAATCGGCGAAGGTGATAAGTAGCAGTGGACTGACAATTTGCTTGTGCGTTACCCTTTTGCATATGAAACACTCCGTCATCCTTTCTTAGCTCATCTTCACGAAGGACCACCAACAGACTGGGTGAGCTATTGGTCTCGCGTTTTCCTGAAAATTTATCAGTCAGTTTCTGTCATCATCACTCATTAATTTATCATGTGTTTGCTAATTTTTAAGTATAATTAAACCATTGCGTAAAGTTACAAGAAACAATCAAAATACTGCACAAATCACTAATCAATGCACAAAGCAATTAATGTAGATATATTGACATAAGGAGCGTGAAGCATTGTAGTGATTGATGATCACGTAAATTGTTGCGTGATTGCACAGTTCAGAAATTATTAGGATGGAATCTGTAAAAAAAATAACAATACAGAAAATACAAATTGTTGCGTCGTCAAGACGATGTATTTAACAGCGTGGATGATGCTGCGGCAAGCAATGGTACATGAAGATTCACCGCAGGCGAGTTCACGATCGCTCCAGAGACCTCGCACAGCACAGGTTAGCAGTGTTATCACTCTCATGGAACTGAACAATGAACACCTTGTAACACAAGTGGATGTGGCGTGTAGCTGGCACCACTTGTTCATAGTTCACAAGTCACAAGGAGACATTATAAGTTGATCCGCATTGCACACGTGATGTAACAAATAAACACAGTTGTTAGAGACTTGAATAACTGATTACTGCGTATGAATGCACTAGCTTGACATGCGATTGCAGTTGGCAGTTGTTGCACATGAGTGCATGTTGCGCAACTTGTACATGGTTAATTAACTTACAACTGTTCGAATCAGTAAAACACATTAAAACAATGTCTATATTGAAATTAGTTTTGCACACATATGCATTTAAATATTGTAGTTTAATGCAACAGAGGAGCTGGAGAAGCATTGCAATAAGTACTTGCCATAATATATTACATGGTGACGTGATGGGGTTTCGACACAAAACAGTTCATGTTTGATCAATAAACTTGCGCAGTTTGAGCTGCAGTAACACATTCCACAAATTAACACATTGAGAAAGACTTGTGTGCATATACGCTTAAGGATTGTTGCGCAACGTTAGAACAAAGAAAATTAACGAGACGAACTGCATGGTATGAGGCATGGTAGCTGCTTGTCGACTGACTAGCGAGCGTTGCATCGGCAGGGTCGCTTAATCGTTCGCGAGCTCGGAGAGGATGCAAGAATCTGGAGGCAGTTTAATTGTGATATTTAGAATTGAAATTAAACAATTTTTAATTAATTAATCAATAGATTATGCAGTTGTGAAGTATTTCAAATTATGGAATTTATGGCATGCACTGCACAGTTAATTTTGTAAAGAAATCAGGTAGGCGATTCTCGGAATCGAGTGTTGATCAAAACGGCGGAGAAGTACTTGGAATTAGGCTTGCATGAGCTGAACGTATTTCGTAAGCTAGAATGTAGAATAAGAATACATAGTTACATGAATTTGTATTGAA
Source organism: Acheta domesticus (assembly GCA_031308135.1). Classification (NCBI taxonomy): domain Eukaryota; kingdom Metazoa; phylum Arthropoda; class Insecta; order Orthoptera; family Gryllidae; genus Acheta; species Acheta domesticus. The sequence continues at coordinate 19,895,806 of JAHLJT010008756.1, read as the reverse complement.
ATTTGGCCATGATGAGATGCGCATCTATAAAAATACTATAACGGTTTAATAAAATATTAACGGTTAATTAATTAATAAAATAAATAAAATATTATAACGGTTTTGGGAGATTGAAATGCGCGTGTTGGAAGCGAAAAGCATGGAAAATCAGTGGGTAAGATCTAGGGAAAATGTTGTTAATGAAAATGGTAAAAGGTTGAAAGAAGGGTGTAAACAGTTCTCAGGGAGAATTATGAATGAATTCTTTAATCGTAAAGATATCTACAACTACACATGGTTCCTAGCAAAAAAGTATTAAAGATCAATTATTTATTATATTATCAAACCAATAGGTGCGTCCATGAAAGTCTACGATGTAAGAGTACAAATAAGTGTTACATGCGATTCACATCACTTTCTAGTAAGGGCTCAGATATATATCATTCCTAGAATTTACTTAGAAAAAAATATTAAAGAAAAGGGGAAAATGTTTCAACAGGCAAAATATAATTTAGAGAGTTTTAATAATAATTTGATGATATTGTTGTACAAATTGAGACAGACACAAATGAAAGAACCTGATTCACATTTAGATGTAGAGAGTATGTATGAGAATTTGAAAGGGAAATTACATCAAACAGCTACTCAAACCATAGCAGAGAGAAACCTTGAAGAGAAAAATGTACTAATTATTGGTGGGAAGAAAGTCTGAAACCATTGGTGAAAGAAAACGAATCTTTGTATAAAAGATGGTAATCGAGCCATAATCCCCTGGACAGAAATGCTTATATGAAACAAATAAACTTCGTCAAAAAGCAAGCATGTAAAGAAAAATTATTAAAAAAGGGACCGAGGTAGATGGACAAAGAGCTCACGATCAAGAGAAATCTGGAAAGCTATTTCAAAATTAAATAAAAATCGAAAGGAAAATAGAATTTTGGATCAGATTAGTATCCAACAATGGAACGAATACTGTTATAAGTTGCCCACAGAAGATAGACCAAATTTTCCAAAAATGGCTCCAAACTTTGTTTCAATCACATTTTGACTCAGACACACTGTCCTCAGATAGTGCAAAGATTGCTTAAGAGCATGGTGAAGGTCTCGTTTCATTGGAATCCCTGATTTTAAAAGAAATTGCAAACGTTTACACGGTTTTCGGCGTTTTCCTACTTCAATATTGAATATAGTTTTTTATTTCAAATGAAATCTGTTCCTTAACTGTAGATCTTGAAGTAATGTCTTTTACAACGTTTCAAAATCATAATTAGTTTTTGCGTAATTTAGTGTAAAATATAAACAGCTTGCATTTTTTGTAAAAAAGTGCTCCAACATTTTTCTTTACATTTTCTTGTCGTATCTATCAAAAGATGGTTAAAAATAGATGCTAGTCTTCTTACAAAAATTGCAAAAAGTTAACATTTCAAAACTCCAAAATTGAAGATAGAGAATTTTGCCTTAAAATCTGTTCTAAACTCAGCTCTTGAAAATAGGTAATGTATGATTTTTTGGAAAAGAACGAGAAGATTTTGCTTAATATGTGCTTGAAATTAATGCAATTTATAAAAAAATTCTCAAAAACCGCAATAAATTCTCGTTTTCGTTGAAATCTCAAAATTTTTGAAAATTGCAAATTTATAAATAATGCAAGAAAACATGTCTTGTTCTATCTTCAGTAGTTTTTAATATCTGATGTTCAAAGATATATCTTGAAAGAAGATAAAGTACAATTAGTCAAAAATATATGTACCATTTGCGTAATTTTGGGAGTAATGTAAGCAATTTTTAAACAATTATTTGCTCAAAAATTTCCAAATTTTTCCTTTAATTTTATTTCGTGTATATATCAAAGAACGGAAAAACTAGTTTAGGTCCCATTTTCGTAGAACTCGGAGAGAACTATTAGAGAAATTGTTTGGAACAAGATGGAGCGTTTGCTACAGCATATTGCCCCGGGCCGGCTACATAAACGAGCAGCAAGTTGCACATCGTTACGAAAACAAAACATCGTAAGCCTGGAGCGCATGCGTTTAGGAAAGCAGGATTGAGTGATTGATTGTTAGTGATTGCGGACGCGTCAACTGCTGAGGTCATTAGTCCCGTAAGTGTACTGCATATTTTTTCCTTGGGAGGTGGCAGTGATATTCCCCCGCTGGATGGCAATATCCAGCGCAGACCTATCTTCGGTGGGGTTTTCCCAAGCAGATATCTCCCACCAGCTGAGCACCGCCCCAGCCGGGACAAGCTTTAACCTGTCGACCGTTATCCCGTCATGTCATGAAGTGCTTGTCTCACAGTGATGAAAAGACTAATGTTAAAGAAATTGTTGGAGTCTTGGACCCGGACAGTGATCCGGACCCAACTCTGTGAGGATAACTGAACTTCCTCCCACTAGTTCTAAAATTTTGCTAACCATAAAACAGAGTGAAAATTAGATGACAACACAGATAAATTGCAACAAAATTGGAGGGTTTAAGCAGGAAATTAGTGTCCTTAGTTCAAACCTGACCCGACGTTTTTAGTTAAAGGTCACACATTACCAGGCACTGAAAAATTCAGTAACTTAAAATATCAACCCGAAAGCGGAGTTTTGCGAGTTTCGCAAGACTTTCTGCTTTGTCATGGAGAAAAAATTAAAATACAACGCGTCCCGCCTAGTCCCTTTCTATCAAAATCTTCCACTGCAGTGTTTTGTCTTGACGACGTTCGAAGATACAGGAGTTCAGTTTTATAACTTTGTTGACTGAAAGACTGTATTGTGTAGACAGAATTCACCATATGCCTCGACGTGCAAAATCTGTAGGTGCATCAACTTTTGATTATTGTTTTGTCAGTAATTTGAGATTGCATTGAATAATTTTTTAATCATTTGTATAAAATATGTATAAACGAAGGAGAGAAATTCAGGAGAGAAATTTGGCTGTAAATATAAAATATTACTTCTTTTTGGACACATTGATTGTTAGTGATTCCGGGCGCGTCAACAGCAAAGGTCATCAGTACCGTAAGTGTAGTGCATGTTTCCCTCTTGGAGGAGGCGGTGGAGGGGGCGGTGGCTTCTCCTGTTGCACGGAGAGATCCGGCGGGGACCTACCGTACAACATCAGCGTATAGCCCACCAGCGAGGCACCACACCAGCCGCGACCAAACTCTAAGCTCCTGGCGGTCTCCCGTCGTGTCAGGTAGTGCAAGTGTGTGTAAGTATGCAATGAGGATAGGACAAGGAAGAGGAAAGAAAGATCGCGCGCGGTCTGTAGCCCGTTTGTTAGGGTACTGCTACGGCATTCGCCTGGTGTTGATCGGAGAAACCACGGAAAACTAACAGAGCAGCTGGCCGCTAGAATTCTCCTCCAGAGAGCGACTGAATTCGACCTAGCTATCCAGCTAGAATCAAAAATCCTGCCACCGTCGGGACTCGAATCTACAATTTCCTGGTCAGAGGCACTGCAGTGACGTCAGTTGAAGCCCTGGCCTACTCCTCCCGGTCAGGTTTGGACACCAGTGATGGTCATTTAACGTTGTATGTAATCAACATTGACACAATGTAATAATATGTGTAAAATCTGAAAGTGCAGGTACAATGTAGATCAGTGTTGGTGATTTCTCTGAGTTATTTCTCGAGTAGCTTTATTTCAATTTTTATTTGGATATAATATTGTGGCCGTCTTGATTTTAGAAAATTATTCATAAATAAATTTCTAAATTCATTTATATTAGTTGTAACAATACAGATCAGCGATGAATTAATAAAAACCTACTTAATTTGTTTTTTATCTTGTCAAAAAATGAAAATAACAGTGAATGGAAGTTAAATCCCAACCCTCTTCTGAGTTAATAATTTTTAAGTTACTAGAAAACGTGAGTGAAATAGGTACGCAGGCTCAATTTTATTCCAAAAATGTCTTCATCCATCACGAATAAATTTGAGATACTTTGATGCCTATGTTAAAACGGACCGTCCAATATAAGGTTGCGGATATATCGATATGTGAACTTTCTCCGTTCAAATCCGACAGGTGCGGCCCCAACGCGCGGAGTCCCCAGGCACACGGGGGCGGCGTGTGGTGGGATGGGAAGGGCAAGTGGGGGGCGGCGCGGGCCGGCCGGGGAGGGGCGTGGCTGGGTGTGGCGGGGCAGGGAATGTGGCAGCGGTGGGGGTGCGTATCGGGGCGAGCGGGGAGGGGAAGGGAGGGAACGAGCGGGACGGATGGGGAGGGTTGGGGCGGGGCGGTGTGATGCGTGTGGGGCGGGGCGGAGCGGGGATGGGCGGGCGGGGCACCTACGAGCGCCCAGCAGCCGGGGCTTCGCTCCGGACCCGAAGGCCGCACTCGGATTACAGGCTGCGCACGGCACGGGAGGCGGCGCGGGATTACAGGGCTCCGCACTGCGCCCTAGGCTCTCCCGGCGACTCCTTGGGTCAGCTGCGACACTCGCAAAATGGCCGGTGTCCCCCGCGCTCGCCCGCCCCCGCCCCCGCCCATCCCAGCCCCCGCCCCCGTCCTTGCCCCCGGCTCAGGCGCCGGCCGCTCCATGGCCGGGCGAGGCCGCGGGCGAGTAGTGGTTGGCAAAAGTGCGGTGGTGATTGAGATAACGCTGGCTGAGAGAGGGTCTTCCTCGTCAGCGTTCAGCATTTTTTATTCATAGGATGCGTCGTAACTGAATGTTTATAGGAAAAAGAGGAATTTGTAGAACGAAGCGTCTCTTTTTTCTGGATTTCAGTTAAGCCCGCCACATTTTGACCTCCAAGGAACTGAAGTACTATTATTTCCAATTGTACACTTCTAGGGATTTTTTCTGAACTAGTGGCAAAAGGAGAGTAGCGATTTAGACAACATTGACTACGAAACAGTCCCCTCGCAACTGTAGAACATTGTTTACTTTCTCGTATACGTACTAACGTAAACGAATGCCTGAACTTGTAACCAATCAAAAAATTGAATACGTTCATGAATATCTATAATTGCGACAATTAATGTCTTTCGAGGAAAGAAACAATAAAGAAACAAAAAGAAGAATGTCCTTAGGTTGGAAAATGTTCTGTTGTTCCTCCATTATACTATTAGACAGAAAAGTCAGCATGACAATCAAAAATCCACTATGGATTCATGCATCACATCAGAATTAACATATGGCTATCAGGAGTGGTCTGTAACAAAAGCACAGGAGTCCATGCTAATACGATGCAGAGGGAGAGGAACATTCTTCATATAACACTAACCGATGAAATTAAATGGGAGGAAATCAGAAAAGAAAAAAATACAATACATTGGAGATAGTGCACATGAACTCAAATGGCGCTGGGGCGGTCATGTTGTGTGTCAAGATCCAACCAGATGGTCACACCATGCTACGTTTTTTAATCCGAGATACGGCTGGCGCAAACAAGGACGACAACAGTAAAGATGGTCCGATGTGTTCAAGAAATAAGTGGGTGTCAAGTGGTCTCAAGAAGCAAAAGACAAACAAATCTGGAAGAAACTTAAAATCAATGTGCAAAAATATTGATATGAAATATAGGTGTACCAACTCACGTCCCCGTTTCTGTGGGAGGTGTTAGCCCTCAAGAGATCCAATAGGCTTAAATAAACAAATACGTACGTATAAAAGTAGTAATATACTTAGAGAAAATTGTGTAATACTGCAGTAAAAAACAAGCCATCTTTCGACAGAAATACTCGTATTTGGGGGCCCTGATTCATAAAAAGGGATGAATCTTGTTCCAATATGTAGCAAAGTACTTCCTCTAACACGCTGTACAGTCAGATTTCTTAATATTTGAGTCATTGATACCCAAGAAGTAGTTAATGGCACGACGTCCGCCCCTCTGTTTGTCCGTTGGTGAACACTACTAGCGCCTAAACTTTTCGTAAAATTTGTCCTAAAATGAATATTCCACGGTTTATGTGGATGATGTTTTAAAAATTTTTATCAAAAATGTCTGCAACTTTTTTCGGTAAATTTCTTGTCACAATAGAGGGAAATTCACTTACAGAGATGACATAGATCCAATTTAAATTGTCATCTCTTTATTTTGGAAAATAACAATTGAACATTTCCGCGTCTTCCCACTACAATATTGAAGACAACACGTTTTCTTCAAATAAAGTTTGTTCTCCACAGTCAGTTCTTTAATAATTCATTTCCATCTTTTCAAAAAAAGAATAGTAGATTTCCTGAATTTATGGAAATGTGGGTAATATTAAAACAATAATTTCTTAAAAAAGCTCCAAACTTTTTCTTTAAACTCTTTATACGGATAGTGCTAAATGCACTGTAGAAGAAGACATAAACGCTATCTTCTTTAGTTTTTCAAAAATTACAAAAATTGCATTACATTACAAAAATTACAAAAATCACATTATAAAATGTGATGTGTTTTACATCTCTCTCACGGGAATATTTACATTACCGGCGATTTGTATTTGAATCAGTTTTAATCCTTTTAAACGTAGTCTTTTTACTAATAGTATGACAATAAATTACAAATTACACTGTTTGTAATTACAGGAAACCGTAACTAGCTGACTACAGGGGACTGTGCCGAGGTGCTCTTAATCAATACTATTTATTTTTCGGCCAAATCCTGGAGCATTTCACAAAGCCTATTATAAATTTACAATGCTTTATTTCACAAAAATATGTATGATACTGATAAAATAAAAATACTGCTTCAAAATATGCTTGTTAGCGAATTGAGATTTTTAAGGTTGAATAGAATAGAATAGTTCTGCAAAAGCTGCAGATACTTCTGTAAATTAACTATTCGGAAAAACTAACTAAATTAACTATTCGGAAAAACTAACTAAATTGACTATTCGGAAAAAACTAACTAAATTAACTATTCAGAAAAACAATGCTCATGCCTTGGAGAGACGATTTGAGATTAAAAAAAACTTTATTCATGTACTTAGAAGTGACACGAAAGTAAAACTTAAAACGATAAAACTTATGGAAAACTCCAGTCACTTAATAAACAAAAATGAAGAATGAACCCCAAATCTACTTCAATATTATGAATGTAATGGAGGAAAACTTCAGTCCATTAGGAAGTTAGTTTTTAATTAAATTTGAAGTAGTTAAACTAATGTTCGAATATTATTTGACAGCTCCTGGGATTTTTACAAGTTATAGGCGATATGGGAATATGGGCGATGAATTATCGTATAAGCTTAATGTTTTTAATTGATGCTATATTTTACTTGGTTGTTATCAAATAAAATTGTTGACCTGAACTTATTGCTGCACTCATTATTAATTTCTTCTTCAATATTCTAGTAAATGTTATGCCATTATTCCAAACATGCAGTTTCTGTCGTAGGGTGTTACAAAAAACTAACAAGCTCACAGTCCAAACTTTCAGCTTGCTAGTCTTTCATCCTTTCATGTTTGTTTTTTCTCAAGTCGGTAAACTTACAAAATATCTGGAAATATTCGAAAAAAATAGATGTTCTTCTGTTTCATGATTTTATGCCTCAAGACTTGTTTCCACATGAAAATAATGAGACTCTCCATCTTGTTAACGGTTGGCCAACATTTCTTATTTTCTTACATTTATTTCAAAATTTAGGGCAAACTTTCCTGTTATCATGAAAGGCTGAAACTTCGTACACTCTCTGTTATGTTCAAAAGAAATGAGAAACCCCCTAACGAACGACGTTTTTAACAAAAAATGTTTGTTGAGTCACTCTACTATCACTATTAGGGAAGGCAAAGCAAACCACCAATGACACTCATTTTCCGAAACTAGAAGAGGCGACAGACTCCTTAGCCACTGAACTCGGGGACCGATTAAGACAATCATCATCAACCACTATCATGAGCGTCACCATCATCAATATTTTTGATGTTTCGGATCTTTTCAAATAGTCAATACGTATAGTTATATCAAAAATAACTCAAATAAATTTGTATTAATATCTTTTGACGTTCTTTGCGCCTGTGTCTATAGTATTAATCCATTTTTGCAATAGGTAACATTAGAAATTCTGCATGTTCCTGCCAATACCGTTAAACCTCCATTCCGGAAGGCCTAGGCTGGATCCCTATGGCAATCGGCTGCCGATGCAACTGCATGTCGCCACCGCCGCCGCCGCCGCCGCCGCCGCCGCCTGCAGCCGCGCGAGTGCGGAGCGCCGCCCAATAACGCGCATTTCGTTAGCAAGACCACGTTAGGCTATTAGCCCGAGGTCCGGCCGTTATCTAATGACCCGCGACCGGCGCTGCGGCGTTATCTGCCGAAATTCCCCTAAATGACAACGTACGGGCGCCGCGCTGCCGGCGCGCGCTTATTCAATTTCGGACGCTGCGGGGGCGGCGGAGCGCGCGGGGACGGGGGCGGTGGAGACGGCGGGTATAGTGGCGAAGCGAAGGCGGGGTTGAAGGCGAGCAGCATAGATTGGGAGCGGGTTGCGATTTAGAATGTGAGGAGGGGACAGGGAGAGACTCAGGAAGTGGGGTATGGCGCCATGGGATGCCTTGGGATGTGGGTTGCGAGGCTGGTAGGGACGCGGGGTGAGGCGAGTACGCTTGGTAGGTCGAATTGCGTGGTGTGAGCGGGGTATGGAGGTGCTTGGGGCGTAGCGTGGGGCGGAGCGTGGGGTGCAATGTGGGGCGAGGTGTGGGACATAGGAGGGCGTGAGGCAAGGGTGTGGGGTGAGGTGGGTGATGGGGTGTGTGTTGGGGCGTGGGATGGGGTTTGGAATGATGGGGTGTGGGATGGGGTGTTGGATGGGGTGTGAGATGGGGTGTGGGATGGGGTTTGGGTTGGGGCGTGGTGTGGGGCGGGGCAGGGCGTGGGACGTGGGGCATGGCGTGCGGCGGGGCGTGGGGCGGGGCGTGGGGCGGGGCGTGAGGCGGGGCGTGGGATGGGGCGTTGGGCGGGGCGTGGGCGGGGCGTGGGCGGGGCGTGGGGCGGGTCGTGAGGCGGGGCGTGGGGTGGGGCGTTGGGCGGGGCGTGGGCCGGGCGTGGGCGGGGCGTGGGGCGGGGCGTTGGGCGGGGCGTTGGGCGGGGCGTTGGGCGGGGGGTTGGCGGGGCGTGGGGCGGGGCGTGGGCGGGGCGTGGGGCGGGGCGTGGGAAGGGCGTGGGCGGGGCTCGGTGTGGGTGCAGCGTTGCGTGGCGTGGGTGTGGGGTGCGGAGCGCGAGCTGCGGGGCGCGGGCAGATGCGACGTCGCCGCATGTCCCGGAGCCTTGTTGCCGCTTATCTGTCGGCTCAGCCGCTACCGGAGCCAGCGTTGTTACTCTCTCTACCTGCTGCGGTCTTGCCGTCTCTCTTTATCCCCCGTCCTAGTCACATCTATCGTATACGGTATGTAATAATTATGATTTGCTTACAGTGGAGAAGGGGGATGAATTGATTATTTGTTGATGATGGTGATGAAGTAAATGATGATTTAGCAATATTATAGTAGCAGGAGAAACAAGTTTATTTCCTCTGCCCGCAAGTTTATTTCCACGCCCGACCGAGATTTGAATGCCGGTTCAGAGAGGTCAAAAACTAGTGTGCTGTGAAAAAGGTATCTTGCTTTCTGGGCATGCCCAAACCCAGACAATTATGGTCACACAATTATGGAGGTCTAATACCGTGTCCTCACATTCCATAAAAACTCTTCCTTTCCAATCAACGTCCTACATATCTCTTTGACACATTTTCCACAAGTAAGGTGGAGTTAAAGGGAATCGACCGAACAGCGTTGATATGTTAATGAGAATCTCCACCAATCTACGGGAAATACTGGCAAATTCTTAGGGAATCTATGGAAATTGGTTAAGAACGCTGTAATTCGTAGGGGATCCGACGAGTATTTATTTGGCCCACATGTTTCGTTTTCGCACTCTTACCTAAATATCTCTCAAAACATATTCTACTACGAAAACTATCAATACTACCCTTACACGCTCACGTATACACTACATCTCAAGTGCTACCATATATTCCTGGAGATGAGTTGGGAACATAGACCTTTTCCCGATGAGGGCGGTGCTCTTTCATGGGAGATACCGGGAGGGGAAACAACGCAGGCCGACATGTAGGTCGGCGCCGGATCTCACGTCCTAGCGGAGGAGGGGCGCCGCCACTTCTGGGGAGGGGACATGCGCTACACTCTAGGGACTAATGTCCAAAGTAGTTGACGCTCCCGGAAACCCAAAATAGTCACTCACACAAGCCTTTTTATTCCTCGTGCATCTGCATTTGAGGCCCCCACCTGCCTCATCCCATTGCCTCTGCTGCTGATTTGCACCCCCAAGAGCGCATGCCGCCGGGCAAGCATGCACACTGATCGATTGAACAAGTGAACAACGGACAAAGTCTGTCCTGCGGCGATTACTTTATGGCCCTCATGCTATTACAACCTACATTTCTATTTTGAATAATGGAGAGTCGTTAAAATTTCGAAAACTGTAGCTCAATATTTTCAAATTTTAAACTATTTTGTGTAAATTAATTATAAATAATTTGAGAAATTGAATGTGTTAGTAAAATATGTGAAAATTAGTGGTGGTAATTAGGAACTTTTTATTTTTATTGTCGCCCATTTTTACATGCCGCACACCCAACGTATTCATTAACATTGTGTTAGTGTCACATATATTTGTAAGTAGTCAAACCATTTTCTGAATCTATAAAATTTATATCTTAAAAAACAAGCTTCAATATGGTAAAATGTGCTTACTGAATATTGTAGAAAGGAGGAAAGTCACACACAAAAGTGCAATCAGAAGTAGCAATCTCGAATCGTGAATGAGTATATATTACTATTATTAACAATGACAAAAAGTTTCAAAGGATGATTTGAGTAACACGTTGAAAAGGTTTGATAGCGATTTTTAATTCTGATAATAATTATTGAGTCGGCAAATTCATTTAATATATGGGTTATTGAAGTTTATGGTTGGGAGATTACGTTTGCTTGATAAGATAAGTCCCATTTATGTAAATTCTTATGGTTTAATGAAAATTTGTCAATTCCCAAAAAAAAATCATGGTTCATGATAAATGCGCAGAATTCACTCTCAGTGCAATAATTGCCGTGATGTAACGTCTGTCAACAGCCAGACAGGATTTCTGCACCCACCAAACAACAGGGAGAGGATGAAGGGGATGAAACAGGTGAAATAAGGATAATTAATTGTGAGTACAAAACGTCAAGCACTCATTCGGTGGCAATCGAATACATCGTCGATGGAAGGCAGCACTTTTCCATGATTTATTTATTACTCTAGTCATCCCCCTTCATAGCACAAAGCATCTCCGAAGTTTGCAGCTGCTTGTTGCGTGTTGTCACGCTGACGCTAGTAGGTTTTCTAGTTCAATTAAAGGTACCCCCACATGACACATGAGGATGGGGAATCTGGGGCCCATTGCTTCGCCCTAAGAATGGCAATGAGAACATGAACATTGCAATTTATCATTAGTTCCACGATCACAGCATCTATGAACATTCAACAACTGAGTCATTAATTTACTCATTGACTCCAAAGTGGGACATTGACAAGCTGTAATAACTTGAAAATAAATAAATTTAAATGCTTTGTACAAATTATTAAAATATTTTGTTGTCATCAATTTTATATTCATATTTTATTGAATAAAAGTTTCAACTCACGATAAAATAATTTCGAGTTTATAAATTTCATATCATGCCTTTTTTAACTAATTTCGATACAACATTAATTTTAATTAAATTATAGTAACTTTGTTTTAAAACTAGAAGCTTACACATATTATTTACCAGTGTCTTGGTGATGAAGGGGATGAATCAGGTGAAAAAAGGAAAATTAGTATCTAGTACAAAACGTCAGGCACTCAGTCGCAGACACTGGAATACTTCGTTGATGGAAGGCCCATTGTGCTCAACAAACAAAAATATTTTCTTTTTGTCGGAAGTGACGGCAACGAGCAGAATCCCTCGCGAATCGGCAGAGGTGCGACGTCGCGTCAGCGCAGCGCGTTGATAAGCGAGATTCGATTCTTCCGCTCCCGCAGCGCCTGCCACACGCCTGCGGTTTCGTCCCCCACCCCTCTTCTTCCCCCTCCACCTCTCTCTCGCAACCCCTCTCCCCGCACCACCATCCGACGCCACCGCCTTCGCTGCAGATATTGCAGCCATCCTTCCCGTAATTAATGACGGCATTCAATTTGAGTAATCTCTCTAGGTTTAATTACAAGTATGAATGGTTGTACGAGAACGGTTGTTCTGCGAATTGAAGTTCCTTTAACGCATTTTTTGGAGATATAAATTATTCAAATTAATTAGAGCGTGTATATTTGCAACCTGATTAATTGGTCGCTGGCGGTACCCGCGCCGAGTCTCCGATTTATGGCAGGGTAAATTGCAGAAAAAACCGCAACAGAGGGCGAGCGGTGGCGTCGCTGTGCCGGAGGGGAAGGTGGCGAGAGCGCGGAGTGATGGGAGGGGTGGGAGAGGGGGAGATTCAGGTCGCTCTCTAGGGTGGAGCTGACGTGGAAAAAATTCTCGCGGGAATGAGTGTAGCGGCCGATTTTTGGTTTGTGCTTGGCGTGGCGGGTAATGGGTCAGCACTGGATGAACGCCTGTTCGAACAGTCCTCGTGCTCGCCCGAACGATTGGTCGAGTGAATGGAGAATTCGTTGCAATGACCCTTTCCTTTCTGGAGTTCATTAGTTTCAGAAGTTCTACAAGATGTCATAATCCGTGAAGGAGTGACCGAAATGTAAGAATGGTTTTTTATGTAACATAGAAACTATACATTAAAACACAAAGGAGTTTGGTTTAGAAGGAAGTTGGAGCATCATACTCGACCAAATTCCCTAGTTTTTCCTTTAAACAAAAGGTCGTGGGCCACGTATATGATATCACTTGCTCTAATTAGGCTGATTTGTAGTAAAAACACTAAATTTTATTATCTTTTAAAACAAATACAATGAGTGCTTATCTACATTCATTAGTTCATTACGTCGTTTGCAAAACTAACTACAACTCTTGATCCCTTTGTTGTGGGATAGATCTATTGAAATCAGTGAACGCTTCATTGTGCTTTTGAATCCAAAGCGGAGGGAGTGAGTTTTTAAAATAAATATTAATTTTAGTATTGAAACATACCTGGATATCTCAAGGGAAATATGGATTAGATCCACAGGGACATAGTTTCAAGATAGATGATGATCGAGAAACGAGTTACAGTGTATAGAAAAATTATTAGCAAAAAATTGGTAAACTAACTGCAACGAAAGGGACATGTTGCATCACAGCCATGATTATATCAAAAGACATTTGATTGCCATTGCCAGCACATCAAAAGATTTAGTCACCATCGTCAGCACATGTAAAGCTAGCTAGTCATTTTAATAGTTCAGCGGATAGAACGTTTAATTGTCGTGAACGAAAGCAGTCTCGAGTAGAGATGTTCACTTAAGGCATTCGCGAATAACTATTTATGTGAACAGTGTAAATTGTTTAATATTAGATTTATGACATTAACTTTAACGTAAATTCAACATCAAGAAAGGAGATCAGAAGATTACTGGTGGTCGACGTGATTCCTTGGAGAATATTCTTAACTTTGGCAGCGTGGACTACGAGGAGGTCAACAACTTCACAAACTGTAAACGCCACGAAAAACATATTGTAAGATATCCAAATCATTATTTACTAACAAATTAGTAGACATTTTTTAAATTAAAGTAAATACCTTTAAAGAATAAAATATACAGGGTGTCCGGGGAGGAAATGTCGAAACTTCGAAAATAAGCTCTTAAGACAATTTTAAGCACATTTTGTCTAATAAACTACATGGATATTTCGAATGGCTGAGTCGCAATATGCACTCAAAAGTCGGTTTGAAAATATGCTTTATAGGCAAAATTTTGCATTGTCGAAGCATAGGAACACTGCGAAAATATGTAAATTGTTTATTTTTTTATGTTTGAAGGCTTGGCAGCTAAGGCCTTTAGCCTTTTTACTATTTATTATAAAATGTCACATATACAGGTACAATTTACAGTTACAATTCAAAGGGTCCCCCCCGATAAGATGGTAAAAAGTTCCCCTCAACCAAATTACATATGAGTGGTTACACTATAATTCTAACATAAAAATAATATTTTTGAAAGGTTTTTTAGCCTCTGTCCTACCACCCACGCCCCTATAGAGCCAAAAACGTGTTTTTTAATTTCAATTTTTTTCGACAACTGAACACTACTTTTTCAGACTGAAAAATATATGATAAATAAGAACACAACTTGGACTATCAGAAAAATATTTTTCAATATTTTGTCAGGCCCAAATTCGAACACAAAAAAATATTTTCGAAAAAAAATATCAAGAAATATTTTTTACTGTGTCTTAGAAGCCTGGAACAGGATCAAAAAAAATTTCAAAGGTCCCTCTTCACACACAAATTGTTGTGTATTTTTTCAGATTTTTCCGATTACTGGACTGCAGTTAAAAAAATAAAAACCATTTTCCCGCCTTTAAAACACCTGGACTTTCAATATACTTTGAAACTGATTGCAACGGTTCTCTGCATTTATTTGAGTGTTTATTATACATTTGTATACATTGCTGTATCACCCAATAAAGTTTTGATTTTGGAATATACTTACGAAGTATCATTTTAAAGCTTTCTAATCGTTTGCATAAGTAATCGTATGCTACGGAAAGACGATAGTTTTGGCAATTTATAAGAAACAATCGACACAAGACCTTGTAAGTGTGATACTGGTGGATAAAGAATTACACCCCATCCTACATCAAACAGATTTTAGAAGAACAAATAGCAGTTTGCTGATTATGACATAAAAAAAAAGATTATTGCAACACACATTATAATGGTAAATAACTCGGAAGCGATGCTTCCTAGGCCTTTTAAACCAGGTTTGCTTGTCTCATGGGGACACGCCTTTTTTTGAGAACAAGTAAATTCTAACACACATGTTTTGGGGGACGGGTAGATGACAAATGGGGAAATGATAAGGAACATTTCGTGTGCAGGATAGATGGGGGACAGTGGGGAAGTGAAGGGGAACATATTAGGCCCCGATTATGTTGTTGGGATGTATTTTTCAAAATACCACTTTCATGATCATCCCATTTTACCATTTTCCATATTAGTTCTTTTGGGTGCGCCTTTTCCGTAGCACAGATCGCACGTGCTTAGGACGTGGCAACTGCCGAACTGCCAAGTGGTTGACTACAAATGTCTTAGTTTTTTTTAAAAACTATGACCCAGCTATTAAAAAAATATGAAAAAAATTCACAAGCATTCTGAGATGAAGTTTTAAGATTATTTTCGTGCCAGTGTCTGTGTTCTAAGACAAGTAAAACAGTTCTTGTAAATCTGGGTCTAACCTCTTCCCCTTAATTTTTCCACATGTCCCCCAATTATCCCTCAAATATGACGGAATTATTATTTAATAAACTGCCAAACACTATTATCTTTCCTTAGCGTATGATATTCTCATACAAAGGATTAGAAAGCTTTAAAAATGATACTTCGTAAGTATATTCCAAAATCAAAACTTTATTGGGTGCTACAACAATGTATACAAATGTATAATAAACACTCAAATAAATGCAGAGAACCGAGCTATTTACCATTATAATGTGTGTTGCAATAATCTTTTTTTGTATGTCATAATCTGCAAACTGCTATTTTTTCTTCTAAAATCTGTTTGATGTAGGATGGGGTGTAATTCTTTATCCACCAGTATCACACTTACAAGGTCTTGTGTCGATTGTTTCTTATAAATTGCCAAAACTATCGTCTTTCCGTAGCATACGATTACTTATGCAAACGATTAGAAAGCTTTAAAATGATACTTCGTAAGTATATTCCAAAATCAAAACTTTATTGGGTGATACAGCAATGTATACAAATGTATAATAAACACTCAAATAAATGCAGAGAACCGTTGCAATCAGTTTCAAAGTATATTGAATGTCCAGGTGTTTTAAAGGCGGGAAAATGGTTTTTATTTTTTTAACTGCAGCCCAGTAATCGGAAAAATCTGAAAAAATACACAACAATTTGTGTGTGAAGAGGGACCTTTGAAATTTTTTTGATCCTGTTCCAGGCTTCTAAGACACAGTAAAAAATATTTCTTGATATTTTTTTTCGAAAATATTTTTTTGTGTTCGAATTTGGGCCTGACAAAATATTGAAAAATATTTTTCTGATAGTCCAAGTTGTGTTCTTATTTATCATATATTTTTCAGTCTGAAAAAGTAGTGTTCAGTTGTCGAAAAAAATTGAAATTAAAAAACACGTTTTTGGCTCTATAGGGGCGTGGGTGGTAGGACGGAGGCTAAAAAACCTTTCAAAAATATTATTTTTATGTTAGAATTATAGTGTAACCACTCATGTAATTTGGTTGAGGGGAACTTTTTACCATCTTATCGGGGGGGACCCTTTTATGAAACAGATTTACTTCTTTCAGGAATTTTAACGTCCTGCCAGTCGCCGTTGTGTCCGTTCCTAAGTCCTCCTTCAGATCCCCCTTCATTTCACATCTGTCTCTGATTGTTGCGAGATTTACACAGTTCGTTGGTAGGTGCTTCACTGTTAAAACTCCATCGCAGTCGCAGACAGGTGGTTCCTCATTCTTTAGCATGAATGAAGATGTTATCCTTGTGTGGCCTATTCTTAGCATGGTAAGGCACACTTGTTCTCGTCGAGTGTAGCTGACGTGTGCTGGCCATTTATTCACGCTTTGCTTGATCGGCTTTAATTTCGTTTCAAGGCTATTCCATGTGGTTTGCCATGCTCTGAAGATACACTTGAATGCAGGATTTCTTGCGTCTTGAGGTCGTATTTCCGTATCAATTTCTAATTGTTTGTTTGCGGCATTTCTTGCTGCAGAATCGGCTTCTTCGTTGCCGAAGATACCTATGCGCTCAGGGCACCAGATGAATGTGACTGATGCTTCTCTCTGACTTAATTTGTGACATGATAGAAGTATCATTTGAAGCATCGGGTCCACAGGTAGGCGTCTGTCTATGGCGTTAAAGAAGCTGAGCGAGTCTGTGCAGATGACAAATCTTCTTGGGCTGAGATTTTCACAATATCGCAAAGCTTGCAATACTGCAAACAATTCAGCTGTGTACACACTCGCTTCTAGGGGAAGAGTCCATGCTTTTGATATGCCTTCAGTTACAAATGCACTGCCAACTCCATTTTTGGCTCTTGATCCATCTGTGTAGATAATTGTGTGATTTGCGATGTATTCATCGAGAACTGATTTAAATCCTATTTTTAATTCTTTAAATTGTTTATTACTAACAAAAGAAATGAATATATTTGACCGCAAAGAAAAATTAATCCAGAAATAAAAAGCACCCAATTTACACAATTCGACTGCTCTTTTATTTCTCGGTTAATTTTTCTTTCTGAACAAATGTATTAATTTCTTTTGTAAATAATAAACAATGTACATGTTTCGGGAGTGCTTATATGCTTCTGCAATGCACATTTTTGCTAGAAAGCATATTTTCAAACCAATTTTTGAGTGTTAATTGCGGCTCAGCCATTCGGAATATCCATGTAGTTTATTAGACAAAATGTGCTTAAAATTGTCTTAAGAGCTTATTTTCGAAGTTTCGACGTTTCCTGCCCGGACACCTGTATATTCAATTTGCTGGCCTGCAGAATAAGTTATAAAGTAAATGATAATTCAATAGCAGCAATAAATATTGTAATTGTGCTATCAAATCCTGAAGGCTAAATTTTATTAATAGACTCTGCAGATCAACCATCTTGTGTACTATGTATTTTTATTTTGTGTAAATTATTAATTTATAATTATAAAACAAAATAATAACTGAAAAGAAATTTAATTGACGTCTTATAACATCCATTACAAGTTTCAGTAAAATCTTACTGATCCTTGTCAAATACAAATATTCAAAATTCACTTGAAATAAAAAACAGAAAAACAACAAAAAACTAAACCATGTAATGATGCTTCATAACTAATAAAAGGTTTTTATACTTCGAATAACAACAAAACTAAACAGAAACGAATTTAAGTAAACTGTGCAAAACGTTGTATGAAACTCAACAAATCAATTAACCAGTCTTTAAATTTTCCACCTGAATTTCAAATTACGAGTGAAACTTTCAAAGGACCTGCATCCAGCATTAAAAGTATATTAATTTCTTGAATTAAGTTTATTTAATTTTATACCTTTCAGACTCATTTACAATTTAAGTACCTCCACAATGCTCTCATTACCTCTTACTGAGCATGACTGGCCATGCTCAGTAACCTCAGTGTCTGCTACGAAGACATTTATATAAATTCTCTTTGTTGATTCCTCGCACTCAACTTACTATTTCCATCATCACGGCATCTAATTCCTTCTCCATAATTTCTTCTTAGTACGCTTTGGCCACCACATCTGACGACATACGTTTTGTCACATTGACTTGTTTCATTAAGGTGTGTGATAAATACAATAAATACAATTAAACAACTTCCTATCGACGAGTTCTCAGAGATCATAAAAATGAGCATTTAAAAATTTGTGAACATGTTAAACTGATTATTTCACTAATAATGTTGGACTAATTCGATTTATTGAAAAATATTCTCGCATCGATTTTACTGGTGGAACAAAACTGAAGTGCTTATTGTATCTCCCGTATACTAATTCACAGAGATCCTATTCCTTCCTTTGAATACCTGAAAAAATATGAAATTCAATATAAACGTAATCATTCTAACATAATTGAATTTTTTCAACATAGTCAGTAGTCTGAAATAATTGATTTACAGAATCCGCTGTGAGGCTATTAAAAAGTAATAATGCACTTTGGATTGTAGAGTGGTAGTTATTTTTACATAGCGTAGACAAAACTAATATAAATTCCATTTAGGCAACGTGTGATTAGTCCAATTGATCGCATTCACCTATAATTAGGTTGTGTGGAATAAATTGTATTTCTGTTCTTGTTTCTACTGATTACAAAGGTAATTATTTGTTTGAGGATATGTTTCAGTGTCGAAAATACAAAACTTCGCTACTGCAGTCTCGAACCATCATGAATCGAAAAGACATATCCAAAAGTTTGTTATTGAAGACGATGAAATTCGCTTCAATCCGTACTACTATTCAATATAAATACTAAACGTTCTATCCGCTGAACTATTAAAATGACTAGCAAGCTTTACATGTGCTGACGATGGTGACTAACAATCTTCTGATGTGCTCGCAACGGCAATCAAATGTCTTTTGATATAATCAAGGCTACTATTCAATATAAATTATGTATCTAATCGCATTACGTTCACTGATGATTTAATAATTTTTTTCATATAAAGGGATAAATGTGTGATACAATGCTGCGATGAAACCCCTGGTTAATCTACTTTGAATTTGAGATGCATAAAGCGAGCGGCAGGAATGTTTGTATCAGGATGCTTTCACGTCTCCTGCCTCTCATTGGATTTCTCCATTACCATTCGTTTTATCATTGTTATAACTGTCTTGTTAGATCATTATTCACAAGCTTCGAATACGTTAGTAATTGAATTGTCTCAAAATCCAAATAAATAAAAAAAGTTGTAAATATTTGCAAAAAATACATCAATAATTACATAAGCCATTAGAATCGTATATCTTCCGAAATAAAATAAATGTGGTTATTTTTGTTTACATTGACTGCCCAGTTTAAAATCGACGCATAGAAATATCCACTTTACTTTTGGAAATTTCTTTTAATTTGTTTCCCCCCCCCTGCTACCTACTCTAGCAAGAAAGCAGACTTGTGTATGAGTGAGTCGTTGGTTTCTGTCGAGTTAAACAATGGCGGAAATATTTACATTATCTTGTAACCTGGCCTAATCCGATTGTGAATCTGGCTCTGACACGAGCAGCGAAGAGCACACGCAGAACGTGCTGGGAGAAACGGCGGAGAAGTGATGAAATGACTGGTCGAGCTGTGACGACCGTAGAGGTGAAAGTGGCTGTTCATTTATGTACGTTATGGGACGAATTTACTGGAAGGCGGCCCGCAGAACGTAATTCTGCAGGTGGCTCTCATGTGCGTCGGAGACGACAACGTTAATGAATGACGGAACACGTGTTGAAACGCGACGAGCCCCGAGAGATTCTCCAGCGCAGCCCACGTGGGCCGCTTTTGCTTAATGGCAGGGACGGCAGTATCCTTGAATGTTTGGGAGTCTTTCTAGAAAAGATCTATTTGAACTAAGTGTTTTTAAACGTGCTGAATTAATTTTATTTTTTATTTTTGGGGTATTAATTTATTTTGAGGGGTGTTTCTATGTTGATAGATCAAAAAGCGCTCAGGAAGCCTGTAATATATATATTTTTTAACTTGTGTGCTTCTGGTATGAGCCATCAGGGGCCTTCCAATTACTCTACAGCCACCTAAAAGGGACTGAATGATAGGGCGGGGAGGAAAATCTCGAAAGAGGAAAATTTGGGATACATCAGGTTTCTAGCCTGACCAGTGCTAATGAATAACTAGTAATTTTACACAATGGCACAGACTTTCTCTCACTAATCTAATTTATAATCTTTTTATTCTAGGTTAGCTATTGAACCATCTGCTACTTATCAAACCCAAAATATTTTTTCACATTTTATCAATTTTCTGATCCTCTAATAGTATAATGAGAGTGTCTCTTTAAGAAGTTTACAGAAGAGTAAAACGTATTCCTTATGAACATTTTCATTGAAAAATGTGAATCCGTTCTTAAGAAAATTGCTTTTGAACATTTTTGAATATTCACAATTTTGAGCTCATATTCATAGAAACCTTTTGAGTTTTCGAGAAACTTCATCAAAAACATTTGAATTATTGTGTTTACAAATGCAAAAACGTACAGAAAATGCCCCATATGTAACGACATAAGAGATATTTAGAAAAAAATACCTTTGTGTAGGCTTTTGAAAATCAAAAGACCACATCAACATGGCGTATTTGTCATGTAATTCGGCTATTTACGACTGTTTGGGCAAAATATTTAAAGAAAAATGTTGGTAAATTTCAAACGTAATTTATGCAAAAACTACTCGATTTTCAAACATTTGTGCACGACCTTATTTAAAGTGCTAAGTTTGTACAACCGACTTTGTCTGAGGAAAAATCTCTAACTTCAATTTTGCAATTTTGAAATTATTTTTTTGCAGTTTTTGAAAAATTGGGAATATCAACGAAAATGAAATCTGCATCATTCTCTTAAACGCACTATTCAACAACTCCTTCGCACTATTCAACAACAAAATTTAATCAAAACATTTGGAGCCATTTTTTTGAGGACTTTGAAAATGTCCAACGGCTTCATATAAGTACCTCCCAAAGTTAAAATATCGGTTTCAAATTCCAGGAGCCTCGACTTCAGGTAAATCGATTGTGGAATTTAAATTTTGAAGAAAATCGGCTGAATGGTTGAGACGATAGCGTTGACCACAGAGTGACAGACAGACGTAAGACGTTTTGCCGTCAATCGAGTTTTCGGTTTTAAGAAGCAACAAAACATAGATTTTGACTACACCACAAGTTAGAGGATTTTTTAATTTAGGATTTTTTTTCTAAATTAAACAGATTTGAACCACTTTTTCGCTACCAGACCCCAGCTATAAGAGTTTTTCTGGCAAAAATTCGCCGTTCTCCGGTGAACAATAATAACTTCTCTTGTTAAAAGACGATACGATATTCGTAATGCCAGAAAGTAATAATGTATAAAAATGCCTACAATCAAAGTATTAACGACATAAGTGGTATTTAAATATTTCATTAATGTAATTTTTGAAAAATCTAAATATAAAGAAAACAGCGTTTATGTAATGTTATTCACTGAATATAACTCCGTCAATCACTGAAGAAAATGAAGAATATTTCAGAAAATGTTTATTAGAATAGACCAGACAACCCTCTGCTGAAATGAATAATGAATAATTATAGGCGTATTTTACACCTATTTTTCATGAAGAGGGACGAATTTATTTGAAAATCGTGATGAAATAACGAAAATTAAGCATGTTTTTAATAAATATAAAAAATTAAATTAAGTGTTTTACTAAAAAAATGATCTACTATATACGCACCATCAGTCACTCGTTCAGTCAGGTGAAATATTCTTACAAGTTCTGAATAATGCTCTCCGTGTCATTCTCTACTTGAATATTCTAAACTCCCAAACACGCGATTTATTGATTTATTTAGTGTATTTAGGTGCTTAAAACCTCTGTGATCATATGGTTAACTGAGATGCATATTTTATCCGTGGAGGTGGAGTGTTCTCTACTACGGGAGAATAGTCAAAAGCGTACTTTCGACAGGCCAGAACTTTCTTTCTTGAGGTATCCCCTCAATCTCCGTGCCAATTGTCAGTCCCCGACTGGTCTCCCGTCATGTGCTCCCTCGTTGACTGATTGATTGTTTTGGCCACGTCAACTGCCACCTCATTATTTCTGTTAGTATTTCTGTTAGTATAGTGAATGTTTTACCCCTGGAGATAGCGGTGTTTCTCCCACGCTGGATGATGCCATCCATCGCTGACCTCCTCTGTTTGCAGTTTCCCCTTCGTCTGCCCCCGGGGCAGCCTCTAGGTACCTCCGCTCCCAGGGCACCGCCTCAGCCAAGACGGCTTTAAGCTCCCTTGTGATCAAAAGTGTGTGCAAGAAGAGCAGGATAGAGAATAATGACAAAGGAAGGATTGCCTGCACACTGTGGAGAGTTTGCTAGGACTATTTCGGAATTCTCTTGATATTTACAGGAGTCGGAAACTACTAATTAGAGCAGCCGACAATTGGAATTCTACTTCAGAGAGTGGCTGAAGTAGACTGTGCTACCGTGGGGACTCGAACCTCAGAGATGCTATGATGGCAATAGTTATTGCCCTGTGGCATCTCGGCCGGTATAAACCAGCTAAATGCGTATAGGAACGAAACTATGGGATGAGAAGATGCCTCCAAACATTTCCTCTTGCAGGATATCCCTTCGTTGATTGCCAGCTTCGTGGCGCGTCGCCTTCGTCCCTTGGTCGGCCTCGAACTCAACGACGCCGTGGCCGTCATCGTCACGGGCGGTCGGGTCGCGTCGCCCAGCGGGCGGTCCCGCGCGGAGGGCGCGGAGCGGGGCGGAGAGGGGCGGGGCTCCGCGCTCCTGGGCCTCCGCGCTCGCGCCTCGGCCGTTTTTCCGCGCGCGGGCGATGATGGATCGCCCGCCAGGGCCGCTATTAATTATCCGCGTATCACTGATCAATAGGCGGCGTCGCGCAACTTCTCGAGCCTCCGCCGGCAAAACAGCCCCTCCCACTGCCTCTCGCCCTTCATCCTTTCGCTACCGCTGCACCCCTGCCAACGTCTCCACTGCGTCGCCTCGTCCTCTATCCCCGCTCCGAGTCCCCACTCCGACTTCACTCTCCGACACCCCGCACCGACAGACCGCTCCGACACCCCGCTCCGATACCCCGCTCCGACACTCCTCTCCGACAGCCCGCTCCGACACCCCTCTCCGACAGCCCGCTCCGACAGCCCGCTCCGACAGCCCGCTCCGACAGCCCGCTCCGACAGCCCGCTCCGACAGCCCGCTCCGACAGCCCGCTCCGACACCCCGCTCCGACACCCCGCTCCGACACCCCGCTCCGACACCCCGCTCGACACCCGCTCCGACACCCCGCTCCGACACCCCGCTCCGACACCCCGCTCCGACACCCCGCTCCGACACCCCGCTCCGACACCCCGCTCCGACACCCCGCTCCGACACCCCGCTCCGACACCCCGCTCCGACACCCCGCTCCGACACCCCGCTCCGACACCCCGCTCCGACACCCCGCTCCGACACCCCGCTCCGACACCCCGCTCCGACACCGCGCTCCGACACCGCGCTCCGACAACCCGCTCCGACACTCCACTCCAATTCACTCCCCACTCCTTCTCTCCACCTCCATTTCCCTACTCGCCGTTCTGTCATTCCGCTCCATGTTCCCGTTCCACTTCGCTCCCATTTCTCATTTCGACACCTCGCTCCATTTTCATTTCCATATCCCTCCCCCTCGTACCTCTTGACTCTCTCACTCCTCTGCCGCCCTGTTTTACCCGCTTTCTTTCTTCACTACCCGCTCCACTCCCCCCACTTCTCATCTCCGAAACACTTTCCCAGTCTACGTTCCTGGATGACCTCACACTGCTTCCCAATTCTGCCTACCCGTTCCGTCTCCCTCACCCGCTTCGTCACCTGCAACCTAACTGACCCTCCACAACCCCACCCACTTGTGGCCTCTCTTGGGTCCCGTTGCGCCGCCGCCCCCACCTCCACCCTCCGAGGGCCCTCAGGGAGAAACACCCCCCACCCGCAGGAGGTGAAATCCCCAAGGGTCCGACACGCCTCCTCCGCTGCCACCCCACCCAAGTTGATGCCCCGATGCTCCCGTTTCCCATCGCGACGTCACTTCCCTATTTCTGTTCTCAACCCTCTGACTTCCCTGTTACTGCACATTAGCCGCATGTGTAAGAGTAATCACAAAGATCTACAATAGAAATTGGTCAGAAACATTCTACGTAAAGTAAATCACAAAAAGGTACATTGCAAAGAGATCGCCTTAAAATGAAAAGGAATATAATGCGAATTTTCTTAAGAGACATAATTATTTCCGTGAAAATGAGAAAAATCACAAAAATGTATGACGCATTCTACAGGCAGTGAAGCTCAGTAGGGATGGGCAGCTTATTTCCTGAACCTTACAACCTTCTGAATGAAAATATAAACCATAATCCCTCCCCTCTACTGAAATTATTATTAGACACCACCCTCACAGCGCACTCCTACGGGGCGGCGCAATAGACAGGACACCGCACCCAGGCCATTAACCCTCCTCTCCTCCACCACCCCACAGCCCGGTACTTAAGCCGCTTGGCCCACCCAAACCCGCGTAGTCGTTTCGTGGCTTCCAGACAGCAGGTAAGGAACGGCTCAACTTACATTTCATGTTTCTGTTACAAAAATGTTTTTTCTCAAGTTCTATTCAATTTAATCCACTATCTTGCGTAGATTTAAATTCCTGTTATATAAAAAATTTCTTTCCCTTTGTTTTCATTTCACATAATGTTAGTTCTGTTTTTAAATTACTAGTAATCCGCCATTCCTAATGTTAATATCTTGTTTTATTGTTATCTCTTGCTTTTAAGTGTTTAATTAATTGTTTGCTATTTTCTTGTACTAGAAAACTGATGAAACCACTAAGCCATCGAAAGCTGCTCTTGAAATAAACAACATTGTTGGCAATGACAACACCTGTGATCATTTAAGCGAAGTGGAAAGACGACGAAGACAACAAATTAAGTGAGGCAGGCGGTCTAGAAACATTAGCAGACTACAACCGACCAAGACTGGTACAGCTCAGAAATATACGGAAGAAATGGACTTCAGGTCCACGGAAGTCAGCAGAACAGCGAACTGCAGACAAGAACATATGAAGAATTCAGAGAGAAAGCTCATGAACTATAGAAATAACGATTTTAAATAATGATCCTGTTGATTATAATTAAAATATTATTGTAAATATTAGCAACCCTGAAGTAGGTGGCTCTTTTTAAATGGGGTGTATCAGGCTAAAATAAAATAAAATAAATTAATGAAAGTATCTAATAGTGGGTTTGTGTTTGAAATTGTATATTGTGACAGCTTATTCTATCCAGAACATTCGTTCGGCAGAAATTTTGGGTCCCCAGTTCAGAGAGATTATTACACCCGGTTTCTGGTGTACCGTATACCATGTATTGAAAAGAATACACGTTTATTTTACCTATGCAATGGACGCATTTGTTAAATTTAGAGTTATTTCGTTCAGGTTGCCTCCAAGAACTCCACTTCCCTGAACATAAAAACCAGCGATCACGTAATTAAAGTAAATTGCAAAGCTGACAGAGAAAGCTCAGAATTTTTTATTTCTCGCATTATTATTATTATTATTATTATTATTATTATTATTGTTATAATTATTATAATAATAATATTATTTATTTGTTCGCAAATAGGCCTTCTCAGACCACGCAGATATGCACTTCCACTTACCGGGGCTCAGTATCATTTTTTGCGTGGAAAGTCCATGTGAATAATCAGGGGATCAGTATTAAGCTGAATCCAATTTTTATTTCTCAACGTTGTTAGTCCTGGGGCATGGAAGATGGAATGATGACGAAAATGAAGGATGAATAGACGAAACACACATACTAGATACACAAACACACCCATGCTCGGGTCGAAACCGCAGTCCTTCCGCCCGAGATCGCCACGCACTACTGTCTTAGTGATCTCGTCTATCCGGACCGGCTTTTTATTGTTGTTGTTATTATTATTATTACTAAGTGAAGTACCCCGCGTTGCTGGGGTATTTGTCACAATAAGTTATTAGACAGGATGAAGCACTCCATCCTTTCCCGCCCTGCCGCGGAGCCAACTTGTATCCATTCTATTTTATCCCTGTTCCGTCTTGCTTAAACTCTCTCTGTCTTGTTCCCACCTGGAAATACTTTGTCTTCCTCCCTTTTCCAATAAAAATGTTAATATTTTTGAAATTGGGGTTCCCGCCCCCAAACATAACTCACTTTATAACTAAAAATAATTAAATTAATAAAAAAATAAATACATTCACTCGCATATTATTTTTGTGGAATTTTAGGTATTATTCCTATACTTTCAATCAGTTGCCACTTCGTAAAACTTATTCTTTTTCATATTGTTCTTATTTCGTTACAAACATCTCTTATAAAGAAAACTTAGAAATTAATGGTTGACCCTACGCCGAGGCAATTGAAATACAAATAAAGTGCTTTTAATTGAACTTGAATATGCGATTTAGGGTCCTTGTGGCTTAAACGTAAATGTTCCATTAACCACTTAGACAATTATAATATCTACAAAAAATTCGATAACACACAGTGGATCCCGGCTAGACCAAAGTTTTTCTGTTACCTGAAATGAAGCCTCTTTTGTACCACTTTCAACAACCTTGAAAAACAGTCTTTGACACGTATTCAATTCCTTCCATTTCTCACTACTCTTTTACTTCAATTAAACCGAACTTACTCGCATCAATTTAAATCATCATTCCTTCACCAGCCAAAAGTTTGCTTTCTACACTAGAATAAAGTACTTCGCTACAAAAACTGATCCATCTGTCAACAGTTTCAGCATAAAACGTATATCATTCACAATAACTTTCATTTGACTCACTGAACTCGCAAATACGTAATAATCATACATAATGTAATACTAATACAATAAATATTTCATACAGAATACATGCGTGTATTCATACCTTTTTAAAATATGAAACATACATCAGCAAAATGTCGTCTTCCAAACATTTCATATACGGCTAAATATACTTCTCTCTTGTTCACTTAATACATTTATGTTTAGAGGCAATTGAAATCAATATCAAAATCACTTTTATACAGTGAAGAAAAACCGAATAATTCTTAGATATAAACATTTCGAATTAAACAATTGACGATAAAATCAACAGTCTTCACATATCCTGCTGATATACGCAATTCTGTATATTGATGAACTCAACCCGTAGACCTCAGTTGTCATCTTCACATG
Source organism: Acheta domesticus (assembly GCA_031308135.1). Taxonomy (NCBI): domain Eukaryota; kingdom Metazoa; phylum Arthropoda; class Insecta; order Orthoptera; family Gryllidae; genus Acheta; species Acheta domesticus. The sequence continues at coordinate 19,868,271 of JAHLJT010008756.1, read as the reverse complement.
GAGCGTAGCTTAACTGTAGACATTGATGCACTCTTGAATCTATGATGTAATGCTAGCCGAAAAATGTCCAGAAAATTAATTATTTTGTGAATATGTTAGGGTTTATGGTTGTAAATCATAGCCTATTGTACTCAAGACTTTTACAAGAAGCTAGCACAAACGTTTCGACAATATTGGTTCAGTAGATTCAGAGATTATCGCGCTGTAAGTCAAGGCACGTCTGTCTTTATATATTAGTATAGATATGTATTATTATTATTATTATTATTATTATTATTGTTCGAAATGATAATTCTTTGAATAATTCGGAACTCCACAACCGAGTCCCAAGTTTCTCCGAGAATGTTATATATCACAGCCCATGGGTGTGGGGGTAGGAGCTGATTTCGGCGCTGCACACTTCTCCGATAGCGAGTGATGGATGAAAGGTTAGAATATGTCAAGGATGTTTCTCTACCACTTCAGTGCATCAGCTTAGCTTTGATTCTCAACCAATTCTAAACACTGAATTTCCCGAACATCTGATCAAATGGGAACTCGTCCAAGAATAAAATCACAGCTATGACCGAATTTCGAAGTTCCAATTGTCCGCATAATCTCTGTACTAATCTATTAACCGATTCAACACGATATCATTGCAACCAATCCAGTTTCGTGGTAGTACATTTAGAACTAGAACCATCTAGAACTATACGGTGAATCGGTCGTTATCTTACGCTCTTGGTATTGCATAGTAAAGTAAGTATAAATTCAGGCAGTTGTTATCGGTGAAGACCCTTTACCTTTCGGAATAATAATATGTTTCGAAGTCTAAAATACAGAGTGAATTCAAGAGTCCAACAGTTTGCGTTCGGATCCCATACTTCTATTTTGATTGTCGGAAATAATAGTAACCATCTGGAATTCATATATTTTCCCCTAGGGCTTTTATACAGCCGAAAGCCGGTTACCCTTTACGTTCGGATGGAACGCATATTCAATCATGTACTTGGCTCCAACACCCTTACGGCTCTTCTGATCTGGTATCAGCAGAACGCGAGGCCCTCCGCGACAATACATAAATAAGAGACAAGGGACAAACAACCAATCCCAACTTCGGACTCTTACTTCGGACTGAAGCGCTGTGGGGATATGTGCTCTTAGCCATCTCGGCCATCCAGGTTGGCGAATTCGTCTTTAAAATAGACTCTGTTCACTCAGAGATGTTCTCGCCTGTGTCTTGCCTTCTGCTCATCGCCGATGTTTTAGCCCACGCCATGTATTAGGCCGCACGAGATTCGCCATATGGCAGCTAAAACCTTAAATGGCTTGAATGTTGGCGAAATCTAAGGAAGTAGTGATTTTTTTTATTACAAACTTGAATTTAAAAAATGTCACTAGCACTTAAATTTAATACACTGGTGTTTGTGAGAATTGCAACCCCAAGGAGATATACTATTACAATGAAAGTTATTCCACAGACTAGGAACATCACAATATAGAAAAGATTGGAATTTCAGAACTGTACCTGCATTTTGACCTTGAGTATTTAGTACGGTGTGAAGCCGCCAAGAGCTGCCATCAGAGTCTCTAAACGTTGTGGCATGGATACAAAGAGATCGTAGATATGCTGCTGGGGAACGCATTGCCACGCGGTTTCTATGCATGACCACAAAGCATCGACAGAAGCAAGACAGACTGCAGGAGGACCAGAACGAACAAGTTATCTACCGATCATATCCCACACATGTTCGACAGAAGACATGGCAGGCGAACGTGCAGGCCATGGTAGCAGTGGTATCCGACGTTCTTCGCAGAAATCTTGCATGTTCCTCGCCACATGCGGTCGGACATTGTCCTGCTGGAATATGGAATGTGGAGTTGCTTGCAGGAGAGGCAATACTTCGAGCTCTAGAAACGCTTCTATATCTACCTCTTTCCGGGAAGTCATCTCTCAACGCAAATGTTTGTGTAGCGTGCACTTCTATGTACACTTTAGCTATGGCACTCTGCAGAGACAAAGCACTCAATACCTGGAACTCGTAGAAGTGCGCTGGCAAGCTGCTTTGACGCAGAAGATTGTTGGTCGCTTTGAGATGTTTTGCAGACAAGAAAGGATTTGGATCCATGCTTTCGTGGGGACAATTTGATTCGGTTATTTCGAAAAAGGCTAAACTCTGTCAGCGGTTTGGAGCGCGAATCTTCTTGGGAAACGTCATATGTCCTTAAAGGTAGAAAATTTGAAGTAAAGAGACAACTTCTTGTGTTATATGAATGAACAAGAAGTAACTGATGTTTCGTCTTGTATCAAAACTACAGAGAATAAATCAAATTGTGAGCTTCACAGATTATTTCAAAGATTAAAGATTGCCTCTATTCAAAAGACAATATTCAATTCTCAAAAAGAAAAAAAATACATGAAACCTCACGACAAAACAACTCTTTCTCTTTGTCAAACGGACGCCAGGATTTCCACATAAAGTTTTCAAAAACTCACTCAAAGACGAAAACACTTTGTGGACGATCTTTAGTATACTACAGGAAGGATACATTACTTCTTAGCACTCTGTAGAAACGTTTACAGGCATCGGAGATTTTGTTCCCGTCAGCAATACTCAGCAAGTGTAGTTCCCTTCTGAAGAAAGTTGCAATCCTTTAATCGAGACACCAACAGTTCTGCCTAATTCTTCGACAAGTTTCTATCACGAACTAGATCATTTGTTCTGACTGATTGACTATGATATCTTGTAGGTGTTCCACCAAAATCTGAGTCTTCATTATCCTCCTTGTCGGTACTTATGTTTAAATCTTCATCGCCGGTGTTCGGAATGCAAACTCGAATTGTCCGGTTGCCCTGGGATAGGAAGGTCTTCTCTGAAAGAAACATGCGTCTTAGCTGATTGGAGGTTGCGATATTTAATGGTCTTCTTGGTCTTGCTTGCGATTCCAGCAACTTTTTTAATACTAAAATTGCAGCCCGTGGGGTAGTTGTTTGGTTCCCTCCATACCATGGAAATTGCAAATGGCATATATCGCAAATTCCCGTTGAGCCAACCACTAAATATTGTTACATAGGACGCACAGTAAATACGAGAAGACCATGACTTGTCCTGATCACAGATTTGACACCCGTTATACAATTCATATGCCTTTGCCCTGTGCCCTGTTGGGGGTCTAAATATTCCGCCTTTGGTTCTTCAAAGTTACCTCACCACACACTTAAAAGAAATTGTTTGGATGGTTTACACACTGACACGGTGTTGGAAGGAATATGTTCGTACAAAAATTGACATTACAACGCAACACGTAGATGGGACAGACTGTTTTAGTGTATGTGCGATTACTCGAAAACTGAGCCCGGTGGGCAATTTTTGTGGTTATATCCGGCTTTAGCATTAGCATAACAAATCATAGCATACTATAACATATAACTGCATACAGATGTCCCAATAACTAAGGGCCACCCTCGTAACGTTTAAACGCTTCACGATATCGAAGTGCACTTTTTCTTCAACAATGCGGAATCATGGGGCAAGTAATATGCCGTAGAGAAATTGTAGTATGCAGACGGCAGTTCAAAGTTGCCGCGCTAACTGCGCGGCAAAGAGCGCCGGCAGCGTGTTCCCGCCTCCGGCAGCGCGCGGCACAGAGCGTCGGCATCAGGCGCGCTGAGCTTCGTCAAGCGCGCCAAGGGTGTGCTCAGAAACCAGCCACGCCTGTTACCTGGGCTTCGCGCACTGGTGAACCGGCCAATCAGGGGAAGCCGCGGGAAGCCTTGCGCGGGAGCTGGCCCAAATAAAAGGACGCCGGCGGAGGATCACCGGCAGTAGAGCGCTCGGCGTGGTTTCAGCTAGATGGCAGATTGTTTTTGTATATGAAGTTTTGTGGTAGCTGTACATGGCGGCCGAGTTGGCCCAGACTTTTGTAAATAAATATTCTTATGGAAAGTGAGTGTTTTTAAGTTATAACAGAAATCGTCTGTAATTTTTTTTCGAGAAATTTAATCATCTTTGATTTTTTAAATGGAACTATGTATTTTTCTCGTCGGCAATAAACAGATCATAAAAATAGGAATATCATATGTTGATAGTAATTTGAGTACAAAATTCGATTCTCTGACATATGATTTTAAATTAAACGGCAATAGCTTCGCGCCAGATCTTGCCATCCATCCGGGGAATATCACTGTCACCAGCCGATGAAAACATGTACTATAATTATGGGACTAATGACCTCAGTATTTGATGCTTGTCCGAAATCACTGTCAATAAATCAATTAATCAGCATTGATTGTCTCTACCAGCCCCAGCATACAAGGAAAATTTACTCTTCTTTCTATTCAAATTTAACAGCATTTGTCGTAGAATATTCTTTCCTAAATGTAACATCAAATCTTGTGAAACGACTGAATTATGTTTTGTCACTGGTTCCAGGAACTCGTAATGGAATAGCTGTCACAGTTGCGCAATGTTCTTGTGTAAACGTGTTCTTGTGGTTTCTTTGAGCTAGAGCGGTAATTGTATGCTCTTCAACGAACATTCGGGGAATGGACGGTAACATTTGCGTTGAATTTAGAGAACATTGGGAGTACTGTTTCTATGAATTTCAGGGACCGTTGTTGTCAATTTTCTGTGAAGTACAACTAAATGCAAACAAAGCTCTAAGAATCTTGTATCGATTGTAATTATTCGTATATATTCACATATATATTAATAGCTATGTATGTGTATTAATAGAGTCATATATTTGGATATATCTAAACCGTTTTATATTAATAATTTCCTTCAGATGAAAGCATTGAAAGAAACATCCCTAAATTTGATTTACGAAAATATACACACGTTAAATATTTAGAATAGTTGAAAATAAATCAGCGTTTTATGTGTAATAGAATTGCATGTGCGAACAGTTTTATTACACACTTATTTCTGATGATAGTACTGAACTAGTTGTTTCACAGATATAGATTACTCTCGTTCTTGAACAGACACTGGCCCAATATTTGAGGTACACCATCACTGGCTTAATATTTAAGGCATTGATTATGACTTGGATTTGATCTGAGAGATTATTAATGATCAATGATGATGCATCAAAGTTTAACGATATTTTGCGACAGTCTGGGTTTTGAACAGGAGATTTTCAGATTTTATCTCTTCTATCACTAAATGCAGAATGCCAAGTCTTACCTCCTTTTTTTATTTCAACTTCCTATAAAAGTTGCTAATGATGTAGGAAATACATTTTATTATCAATATAGCATAACTGTTATCTTGAATATCTACAGTTAACTGCAGATAAACTAAATATAAGCACTTAATAGCAATCAATTTAGCTGAGAAAATGTAGCATCAAGTGCCCTGTATTTTCCTTCTTTAGGTATCTAAACATCCAAATACTTCTTATTTTATTTATGTTGAATACAATAATTCACATGACTGCACCACGTATATAATAATGACATAAAATGATAGTTATTTACTATTATGGATTAAAATATCTATTGATTATAGATGGTCAATTTCAAATATTTTTTGTTGATTACCACTTAAATGTTAAGGATTTAAAAAATCTATTGATTATAGACAGTCCATTCCAAATAAAAGGTTTTATTGATTGGCACTTAATGTTATGGATTAAAATATATATTGATCATAAACAGTCAATTCTAAATAAAATGTTTTATTGATTTAACAGACTTACAAATACAAGATATTTATTTACACCGATAGCGTTTAACAATTTATAATAACAATTTTACTCATCCGAAACACACCCATACCATGGTTACCAAATAAAACACCAGTTAAATAACTTGGACTCACAATGGACACCAAATTAACCTGGAAAGCACATATCACAAACACAGTAAATATAAAACTCTATCCACTTTTAAATCATAAATCTTCACTTAACATAGAATGCGGTAAAATAATCTAAAAATCAATAATTAGACCCTCGCTAACCTATGCGAGCCCCGTTGGATAAAAGCAGATAACAGCCACATTAACAAACTCCAAATTTTACAAAATAAGTGTCTCAGAAAAATAACCAAAGCTCCGTGGTTTATAAGTAACGAACAACTGCATAGAGAATTAAAAATAGAATCTATTCAACACTATATAATCAAAATTTCAAACAACCTTTATGAATTACTATCAGAATCCCCAGCCACAGCAACTTACCATTTAGGTAAAGACTACAGCCAACCACAGAGAATTCATTCATGCTACCCTAAAGACATTTTCAACCCTCCCTAAATAACTTAAAATATAAACACTGTTGCTCTTTCTCTTTATTACACTCTCGCACACACAACAATACCAACTCATTTGTTTCTAACAAACTTCTTCAAAGAGTATTGACAGACCTGAGGATGGTTCATCCTAAAACGTTATGTAATCATATGTAAACGCCCTTGAAAGTCAAAAATGCCGAACAAGAAATAAAATTTAAAAAAAAGCGTTTAACAATACATTTAGTATGTCCCAATGAGGGACATGATATCTAAAACCATTATCGCTTTTTCTAACCGACAATTATTGCTTCTTTTACTGACCGTTCAAAAGCTGTAGTACATCAGTCATTAGAGGTGGTGTAGCAGACTGGACTTCTGTGGTTGAACGAACGAGACATTAAAGGAAATTGAATGGAACGCATTAATGTGAAGTTATTTCTTAAAATCTTCAGGATATTATTTCATTTGTGGAACGGTCTATTTAAATTCCACCTGTATTGTCGTTAAATAATATGACTCGTTTTTTCACACTCATTGATTACAAACCGAATTGGGAGGCGTGGTCGGTAACACGTAGGAACGATTAGTATTCATTCAGCGGAGGCGGCGGTGGCTACTGTCTGCTGTTGCTAGAGCTGCAACGTCAAAGCATCAATGGTCGCTGGATTCGTTTCGAATACATATTTTACAACCCAGCAATACCGACAGTGAAGACAATCAGAAACAAATGAATCGAAATACATACGTAACGTTGCCACAAAAACAAATACTTTGTGGCAGTATTTTTCACTCCTCCGCTCTATTATACCACTACATAAACTTGAAAAAAGTTTTCAACCAGTAAATTTTTTTTGCTCTGCAACAGAACTCAGATTTCCAGACTTAACTGGCCGTCACTTACATCACTATACCCGTATGGGTCTAATTCGGGGACGGTTAAAAACATTAAATGCTCGTCACATGTAAACTAACCTCAAAAATCAAAATGTCCGTTGAAAACTCCCAAAGTCTCGAATTCATTCTGATCGATTGGGTAAAATGAATTTTGGAGAAAATCGGTTGAAAGGTTTAGGCACTAGCGTTGACCATAGACGGATAGACAGACGTTGTGTCGTCAATGGATTTTTCGGTAAGGACCCATAAAATATGGAATCTGCTGTGGTTACACAACAGATTGTATAAAATAATTTACTAAATATAAGAGCAAGAATTATCAACTTTCTGAGTGTCACAGACCAACAAAACGAGATTTTTGGGTTAAAAAATGAGTACAATACTATATCTATTTTATAGTAGTATGCGAGAAAGCAATGACCACAAATAGCCAAAAATTTCACCTGGTATCCCTCTGAGGCTCTCCCTAAAATCGTTTCGCTAGAGGACCTCAGGAAATTTGAAATTAAAAGAAAACTTTAATTTAGTAGTAGTAGGAAAACTGTTTGTTCAGCAACTACTTACCTCTAATAATTCACAACGCATTGAAATCTCATTGAACGTAACTATTTTAAACATTCGCACAGAGCGTGAAAAATAAAAGTTTAGCTCTGGTGTTATGTAATTTATAATGCAAAACATCTCCAAAGAATTTGCAGCCGAACAAGAAAAATTGAAATAAAAGAAAGCAAACACGAAAAGTTTCAAAGACGGGCGAAGCAAAAGTCGCGAACCGTTTTGCGAGAAAATTACTTCGCGTGCGACGGAATTCGTAATCGTTTGTGCTCCCCTGTCCGATGGCCGCAGCTACCGCCGCCGCCGCCAGCGACGCCGCCGCTGCCGGGCGCGCCAAGTGCAAGATTGAATATTGATTCCCAATTTCCGAAGTCGATCCGAACCTCCGCCTTAGACCTCAGTCGCCGCCCCCACTCGCGCTTGGCGCTTGCGGCCCCAGGGGACTCGGATAAGTAACCGGCTTGCCGACCAATAAATACAGGCTGTGCACATGAGAAGGGAGGAGGAAGGGAGTGTTCGGATGCAGTCGGGAGATAGATTGGGTTTGAACTGGCGCCGCAGATGTTCGCCGCGCTCGTAAGTGCTACTGTCAATAAATCAGGTTGTTGCTCGCAGTACCCGGCCGGGCCGCGCGCTCTTATTTTATTTATCGTACGAAGAACGGTTCGGATTGCGCCGCGGTCGGTGCGGCCGGCGGGTCCTACGGGAGCTAGAAGTCTGCGGGCGAGTGGATACAAAAGGTGATTGGTTTTGGATTGTCCGGTCTCCTAGCTTCTGTGATTTATCAATGCCGTATCAATTGCTGAACATTCATTATAGATGTGTTCATTGATTTTTGACCCGATGGAATTATATGTCTAGTGGTTCTTGAGTTAAGGTAATGAAAGGAAAAAAATGTTTGTTTAGTTTCGTTGACCTAAACTCAACAACTACTAGACATATACATTATAGAGTTTCAGTAATGTGAGGATATTCTCTAGTTTAGATCTTTTTCAAAAATAATTTATCCCTCGGTTGGAGGTTTATAAAGCGAAGAAATCTCTTGACCTTGGTGCAATGCTACAAAGGAAAGTAATATGGTTATCTACTTATTTTTTGAAACTTGTTCAAATATGTATTGTTATTATACTACTGTTTAGATAAGTGCAAAGTTATCATATTTTTTCGTTTGTGATGCTGTATGCAATATAACTCTATTTATGTGTTAGTATGTATGTATTAATGTAATTGCAGTAGCACTTCAAGAACAAAATCTATAACTTTTCCTTGAAATATTTCTGATGAAATAACATTTTATTATAGAAAGATTATCAAGAAAAGTTAATATCTGTTAGAAGCAGTACTTAACAGAAGATAGTTGCAAGCCAGAAGATTTAGCTGTTTATATTTGTACACTAATATTCTAAAATTGTCAGTTCACTAATGCTAGCTTCTTCAAATTGGTACTTTAAAAATGATTACGACTAACCTATCAGAAACATCATCTGTCATGACTGCAATACTGAACAGACACTGTATGTGAATATTCATCAACCAAGACAGTTCATGAACCAAGCTCCGGAAGTTTCAAGCTGTTGGATTACCCCCTTGAAAAAAAATTCAGGCTCTTTTACCTAGAAGTGAGAGCTCTTCATAAATTGCTCAAAACATTACTGGAGGTATCGAAAAAGCGAAGCGTTCTGCCCACCTTTTTCCATTAATCTCAAGATGTCCTGGATGGAGAGTTGAATGGAGAGAAAGTTTTAAGAAAAGTCAGGGATTGAAGGCATTGGCCAGCGTCTATAACTATTGATGTTGTTCAGGATATAGGGAGAGATGCTTAATGCGAGAAAGGAAAGCAGCGAGTGTCCAAAAGTTCAAATCTCTGATGTTTATGATTCGTAAAGGCGACAAAGTCAGACTGTAACAAGAATTATAATGCGAAATTCGGGAAGACAATCAAGAAAAAGTCAGAAAACGGGAGGGACACCAAAAACATTAAAAAATATTTGTGTATGTGAAAGCCGACATAAACTGAGTCGTTTGAAAAGGGATGGTAGAGGCAAGCCAGACACAAGCCGGTTCCAGTGAGAACCAATATGATCATGAATGGCATAAATGGTGAGCGTAAAATTGTTCGTTTCCTTAATCTTCAAATTCCATTAGTTGGTTAAAGCGTTGTGAGGGTGAACCAGGTCCGTCAAGTTCAGTAAAACTCAGACAAACCAGACACAAATGACAGTGACGTAAGGGACAAATGCGCGGACGGGAACGAGGTTGAAAAGGGGAAGTGGGAGGGACAGGCAAGGATATGTTAAAATGGCAATAACAATAATGGATATGGCAGGTGACGGGAAACGCGAGGTGTGTGACGCAGGGGGTGGGAAATAGAAAGTGAGAGGGAGAGGGGATTGGAAAGAGGTGAATGATCCGGGAGGTGAGAAAGACGAAGAAAGCGGGACAGCTGCGAAAAAGATGAAATGGGGGGGACATATTCCGGGAAAAGGGAGATGCATAACGCTGGTGGTGTGAAATGTGGGGAAGATCGACGGAGGCGGCGGGAAGTAGGTGAGTGGGTCAGGAGACAGGAAAGACAAAATGGGCGGCGAAGCAGTTGAAAAGGTGAATTGGATGAGGAAAAGGTGGGGAAGGCACCTGAATGAAATGAAATGAGGAAAGGTGAATTGCATGAGGAAAAGCGGGTAGGCGAGTGGGAAGAGGCAGGTAGCGGGAAAGACGAGGTGAGAGTCGCAGGCAGTGGGAAATAGCGTGGTGAGTTCGGGGGGTGGCAGAAACGGAGGGGGGAGGGGAGTGTCGCCGGGGAAGGCGTGGTGAGCGGGACAAGGTGGTTGAGCGAGAGTCCATCGAGGCGGGCGAGTTGGCGAGATTCGGCGCGCTGTGGGCGAGGCGCCCCGCAGCTGGGTCGCGGGGGGGGCGGGGAAGCCGTGAAGCAGGCCGTCCCCGAAGGGGCCGCGATGCTTCCTGTGGGGCAGTGCACTTAATGGATCCTTTAGGAGCCCCGCGCCGCGCGGGCCAGGGATGGCCAAAGAACGCTGCCTTGCGGCACACCATCCAACTTACGACCGCCTCCCGCCCCTTACGACCGCTTCTGCCGACGCGGCCAGGCCGCCTGGGAGAAGGCGAGGCCGCCCTCAAATGCCACTGAAACGCGAATCGTGTAATGTTACTTCAGAGTGGAAACAAACACTTTCACAGGGACTTTTAACCTGGAACGTTCGGAAGTGTTTGCAGTTCGTGGCGCCACCCTGCAAACATTTGCAACATTATAAGTGGAGTGTGTGCTGCCACATATAATGTACTCTTACACCGACCGTATTTCTGTTGAAAGTAGCATTTAATAAATGTTTTTCTTCATGATCTATCTACTCCAGTTGGGAATATCAATCTTCTTTTTTTAGTTAGATGAAAAATAATTAATAGTTAAATGCAACTTAAAATGGATAAAACTCAACAAAATTCTGGAGTTTTCCTCTTGAGAATTCGATTATTTTTCTCATGAACTTGCCTCATAAATTTTAATTTCTATTTCATGACACTCTTAATTTGATTTTAAATATGTCCCCAAAACAGATGATAATAATAATAATAAATTTAGATCTTATTTTTGCATAAAATATTTACATTTTTAATTTTTCAATGCCAATAACCATCAGAAATCAGTTCCCATCGATAGTAATCATTTTTATTATTTGTTCCACTTTTACATATTACTTTTTGTGCGACTATTTTTTATGCAACCAATAACTTTTCAATTTTTGCAATCGTGAAAAAAATGTGAACATTTTGTATATTATTAATAATCTAAAACTATTACTGAAAAGAGAACGGTAATTGGAGGTAAAGAAGATTATAAAATTACCAAAGTTGTTTGTCTTAATGTGTTGATTTGGGAGTTAATACAAGCTGTTATTCCAATTTCTCTAAGAAGCATTTTGCCGAGTCCGCTCTGCCCCCCGCCACCCACCCCGCCACACCACACCCCACCCCATCTACCTCACCCCACCTCACCCCATCCACCCTACCCACCCTCGCGGGAGCGCTCCCGCCGACTGCCCGCTGTTTTACGGTCGCCCCGCGCAGGTGCCCGCGCAGGTGCCGCGGCCGGGGTGGCCGCCGCTAATGAGGGTGGGCGCCAGCGCGGTGGATGTGCAGTGCTCGCTCTCTGAAGCTTTAACTCGTTCCTTGGGGGACCTTGGGTGATGACGTTCTCTTGTCCAGCATTACAATGAGAAACTCCCTCTAACTCACCCGACGTCGAAAAATACAAACTTTAATGTTTTTAGTATTGATTTGGAACTAAATGAGTTCAATAGACATAACAAAACTTACAAAAATAATTTATTACTTATATTTAGACTTGAATTTCTCTTAGCATTATTTTACCCTGATTATTTTATGTATTTCTTACTGTTCGATGATGAATCCACGCGGTTTTGGCGAGGCTCCCGGGCAGCAGTAACTGGCTCTATGATTGTGATCACTTGCGTCTGTGCTGTTCTAACCTCCTGAGGATGGAGCTCATTCCTTTTGTAGTATTTTCGCACAGCGTTTTCAAAAACTTACTTTAATTTATTGATCGACGCTAGTCCACAGCTTTCATATCATTGCTTTTGAGTTGAATGATCGCAAAGGCGGCTCAGGGCATCAACTGATGTCACTGCTCTGCCTCTGGCCAGGAGGGTCTTCGGGTTCAAGTCTCCACGCGACAGGCCTTTGTGCACTGACTTGTCTGCTAGTTCGAAATCAGCAGCTGTCGGGAGACGAATTCTAGTAGCCGGCTGATTTGATCGATAGGTTTCTGTGGTTTCTTTAATCAATATCAGGTGAATGTCGAAGCAGTGCCCTAACAAACGGGCCACGGATCGCGCGCGATCTTTCCTTCCCCTTTCTTGTGCTTTCCTCACACCTTACATACACACTCATATGCACTACACTGTCACACATGTCACACAAGTGGGGAAAGATCACTGCCACTTTTCATGACAAAACCATCCACTTCACTGACAGAAATAATGACTTAACAGTTGACGTTCTAGGAATCAGTAAGCAATCGATCATTGAGGTGAATGAGGTCAAAAAGCGTCCAACAAAATTGTCAATAATTTATTTCGTATATATTTTCTCTAACAACTCGTTTAACTAATTGGAATTGATATTTTCATTTATAGTCCGTTAATGCGTCGACGCCGCCGTTGCAGCTGCTTTGTGCGAATTTTGTGGAGCAGAAACTTAGCACTTTGATTGTTGATTTTGTTGTCTCCTTTGAAAGATTAAATTTGCAGACCAAACATGTATTTTATTGATTTTATTTGTTCTTAAGAAAACAAAACTTTGATATAAATGTAAAACGCTTTGTTTCGCTATTTTTTGTTTTAATGATATAGTGATAAGTGAATACGAAATGTGTGAATAACTAGACTCAAATGATTTTTTGAAGTGTAAAAAATCGTGTTATTTCTGATCCTTTGTATTTTCTTCTGCATATCCTCTTATGATGAAATCACCGACATGTTACAAGTACGAACCACACAAACCCGTATGTGTGGATTTCATTTCGTGCCATCTCTAAGTTTTAAAAGTTAAAACTAGCAAAACAAGTTTTTTTCAGCATGGCTAGTCTTGCGAAGAAAATATGAGCTTCAAAAATAAAGGGATTTCCAGGCATAGAGGTTATCTCTGAAATTATAAGAACAACGGAAAAAATGTCATAACACCTGCGATTTTTGTTGATGAAAAGGCAACGACAATAGTATAAAACATACACTATTTATTCTGGTAAAACATTTTTCACGTTATCAAAGGTGAAAAGGTTTTTTGTATTTTATTGCTTTAATAAAAGTACGAAGTCCAATAACCCGCACCAAAATATGTAAAATAATACATAAAATAAATAAAAATAAATAAAACGAATAATACAAAAAATATTTTTGCCAAAACTTCTATATGCAATTGTTTTATACCGCAGTCTCTCCGACGAATGAAGTATTTTCTAACTTAATGTATTCTCATTCATTAACGTTTTTATATTAGAAACCTAAATCGTATACATACGGGGTAGTTCCTGTAACAGCAGTCAATACAACAGCAAGCTTCAACAGTGAGAGACAAGCCGCACACAAGAACTAAGAATTTGAAACATGTAACGGTAATCAGCCTAATCCTCCGGACCACAAAACGTTAACAAATCTTACAAATATTTGCTCATTAATCCGTCAGAACCGCTTGGATTATGTGTATGTGGTTAGCATGTAACAGGCCATTGAGGTTTAGAGATGGGAAACAGAAGATAATTACATCACGAGCCATATTAAACAACATACGATAGCCGAAACTTTAATGGGTAACTTCACACTCCCTGGCAGTACCTAAACATTCTGTGCCACGCAAATTTAAACTTGGACGAACTCGGCCGAACCCCTCGGGCGAAGCATCTCGAGCGGGTAAAACGCGCGCTGGCCTACCTGGGCGTGCAGCTGGTCGCGCAACGCCGCGCAGGTGTCCAACGCGCCCCCTGACACTGGCGGTGATGGGCGCGATAATTGGTGGTCGACGCGTGCCGTCCGCCCCCGCCCCCGCCCCTTCTGCCCAGGAGCGCCGCCGCCTCCGCAAGCTCGCCAACACGTCACCCCACCACCTCCACCGCCACCGTCGTCCACGCCACCCACGATCTCACAAACCCCGCCGCCCTTGCCGCTCCCACCACCACCCACGCCGCCCCGTCACCCACGCCAACCCCACCACCCACGCCGACTCCACCACCCACGCCACTCCCACCGCCCACGCCGACCCCACCGACCACGCCGACCCACCACCCACGCCGACCCCACCACCAACGCCGACCCTACCACCCACGCCGACCCCTCCACCCACGCCGACTCCACCACCCACGCCACTCCCACCACCCACGCCGACCCCACCACCCACGCCGACCCCACCGCCCACGCCGACCCCACCGCCCACGCCGACCCCACCGCCCACGCCGACCCCACCGCCCACGCCGACCCCACCCCCCACGCCGACCCCACCACCCACGCCGACCCCACCACCCACGCCGACCCCACCACCCACGCCGACCCCACCACCCACGCCGACCCCACCACCCACGCCGACCCCACCACCCACGCCGGTTCCACCACCCACGCCACCCTCGTCGCCCTCATTGCCCTATCCCCTACTACTCACGCTACTCCCGTCGCAGCACCCCCGCCAACACGACATTCCCGCTAACACGCCACACCACGTCGAGTCGTCCCCAACCACCTGCCTTCACCATCGTCCCCGCCGATCCCGTCACCCTGTCGCTCACGCTGCCTCCACCCCCTCTACCGCACCGCCGCCCTTCCACCGCCTGTCCGTTTCCCCTGCCGTACCCTCCCTTCCCTTGTCTTTCCATTACCGCCTTCACCACTGCTGTTCCCACCAGCCTCGCCACTCGCCCTCACCTGACGCCGGCCCCTCCCCGCCACAACCGCCATTCCCACTTACCCTTCCGTTTCCCTGCGACGCCTTGCCTCGTCTTCGCTCCTTCCCACGTATCTTCCGCATCCTCCCCGGCCGGTATCACTACCGTCATGTCGTTCCCTTCAGCGCCTCCACCACCGCTCTCACCCCGACCGCCCACCATCGTCACCGCTCCCACCACTCCCCCGACGATCCCGCCAGCCTCCGCCCGTGGCGTCACACGCCAATGTCAATCTGGCGCGGGCGGCGGGCGGGCGCGCGCGGGGCACGGCGGCTAATGTTTGTTCGAGGGCTGAATAGCTGGCGGCATAACGGGTACTCCTGGCGTAATGTGACGGTGCCGCACCGGGGAGTCCGTGCCCCCGTGAATGTGAGCTATGCGTGGCCCCGGCGCGGCGCGGCGTCGTGCGTTGGGATGCTGGGCGGGCGGACAGCCTTTCTGGATGATGTGTTTCTGCGCGCGCTCGCAGCGCTATGTGCGACGGGCAACGGGCGCAGAATGGACGCACGAGTTGGGCAACGAGTGGGAAAGCCAGCGCACAGAGAGCAAACGGCCGGCTGGCCCGGGCTGCGGCTCTCTTCTGGGCGGTGGCTTCGTGTTTGCTTTCCAGGGTAAACGCTAATCGCCTTTCAGCCTTTTACGCTGCTGTGATTCGTAAATGATGGATTAAAGAACGGTTTTTTGTTTTTCAAAAGTGAAAAATAGTTTATTTTTCTTTTATCAACCACTACGTTACGTGCCACAAAGACAATATAATAAAACCTTATAGTAATTAGAATGCAGTAAAAGTATGTGAATTATATTATTATTCACTGATGTAAGAAAATATTAAGACAAGGTAATTTATATACGGACACATGAAATGAATGATTACTGATATAATAAAATAATTGTCATGTCTTGAAGAATAGGGAAGTACAATTTTAAGAGGTTAAAGAAGTTTTAAAAGTATGGGAAAATGTTATGCTTATTCCAGAAAGTATAGATAATATGAAACTCAGAACAATATTCGTGTAAGTAAAGGATTTGACTCAACAGAAACGAACAACGACGGTGTTTTGCACAAAAAGAAGCAAAGAGAGCATGTCAGATGTTTTTCGAGAAATGAAAAATATAACAATGCCCCTTTGAATCGAAATGATGGAGAAATTCGGATTCGACTGTTAGATGGTGCATGGAGACAATTTATATTTTCAATATTGTATACTTAGGATTCCCATTAAACCTAGGTTGTGTTACTAAACAGTTTCCAAATTCAGTTCATGCTTGTTGACAGGACTTCCAAGGGCTGAAATAATTGGTGTTACAAAAATTCGTGTTATTAAATTTTTATTTTTATATCCTAATTACTTTGTTTCTTTAGCGGGACACATATTTTGTTCGTTTTACAACAAATTTCGTGTTATGCGAGTTCGTGCTAGTGAGAGTTTACTGTATTTAATTTCGGATTTTTCGTAGATTTTTCCTCTAAAGAATTCATATTTTGCAATGGTGTCTTACTCTTTTTTCTCGCAAATTCAATTCTTATCAGTTACAAGATATAAGAATTTCCTGTGATTAAATTCTTGAGGATTTCATAATTGCAGCCATCACAAAATGCATTCTGCGAACCAACTTCAAAACTCAAGTGTTATTTAATAGATTCAACAATCATATTCCATAGTTCATTTCTCTGAATAAAACAATATGCAGTTCCCCAACAAAATGTAACTCGTCCTTCTCACACGATTAAAAAACTTTACGAAAAAATCTCCTCCACAACTCCCCGCGAGTAAATCGATGCAAACCCGAACCGGCTCATTAAAACAAAATTGCTAATTAAGTCTTGTTTTGGGTGTTGGCGGTTTTTCATCCTCGCCGAGCTGTTTAAAGCGTGTCAGAGCGGGAGCAGGAACATGGGAGGGACGAAGGGAAAGCCTGTCAGTTGGCAGGCAAGAGGAAAGGCAGGCGGGCAGGCAGATGGGTAGGCGGGCAGGCAGACAGGTAGGCCGAGTGCAGAGGGATAGGCAGGCAGAGGGACAGAAAGAGGGACATACAGACAGACGGTCAGATGGCAGGAATGCGGGCAGTTGGAGGGGGTAGGCCAGGCGCAGACGGTCTGGCGGTAAGCGGCAGGCGGGCAGGCAGGGGGAGCTAGGAGGGCAGAAAGATGGCCAGAAATGGGGGCAGGCGGGCGGATAGGCAGGCACGCAGGGGGCTGGTAGGCGACCAGGAGGGGAGCCAGATGGGCAGGTAGGCGGTAGGACCTGTGAGTGGCCAGAGAGACAAGCAGACCCTTTGATGAGGTAGGTGGTCCAACGGACTGATGAATAGGCAGGAATGTGAGCAGGTGAGTCGGTGAACAGGGAGGGGGGACGCTCACGGGAAAAGAAGTAATGTCGTAAGCGGTGGATGGGAGGCGTTCGTGTATGCGTGAATAGAAGGACAATCGATTGAGTGTTTAGGCGAGTGAATAAATAAGGATGTAAATGGGAAGGATAATTGTATGTAGGATTAGATAGTCGAATGCTTAATAAATTTTAGACAAGTGGACGAGAGGAGGTCTCAAGTGCGGATGAATTGACATAAATCCGATGAAAAATGAAGGGGCAGATTGATAATAGGGCAGTAAGTAGGCAATGCATTGCAAGCGACATGCTGTTGTGTTGGCACGAAGCGGTCTGCCAAGCAATCGACCAAGTGGTAGAGCAAGTGGTCTGGAAAACGATCGATCAAGTAAGTGGTCGGGCAAGCGTTGAGTGAAGAGGTCGGGCACGTGGGCGAGCAAGATGTTGGACGAGGTATCAGGGAAGCGGTGGGGTCTAACGTTTGGATAAGCGGAATGGCAAGCGTTCGGAGAATCGGTCGAGGAAGTGGTCGAGGAAACGGTGGAGCAAGCGGTTCGCCAAGAGGTCGAGCGACCGATCGGGGAAGCGATCGGGAAAGCGGCCGGGCGAGTGGTCCGCTACATGGACGGGCGAATGCTCGTACAAGCAGGAAGGGAAGATAGAGAAATAGGGCGGGCAAGCGGTCAGACGAGTGGTTGGGCAAGTGGTCGAGCAAGCACTCGCGAGTGTTCGGTCATGTGGTCGGACAAGCGCCCGTGCAAGCAGAAAGAGTGATTGAACAAGACGGGCGAGCATCCGGGCGAGTGGTTGGTCATGTAGTTGGGCAAGTGGTCGAGCAAGCAGAAACAGTGATTGAGCAAAAAGGGCAAGCATCCGGGTGAGGGGACGAGCAACCGAGTGAGCGCTCAGAGGACGATACAGGGAGTGGGCGTGCGCGACGAAAGGCGGGCTGGCGCGCGTGAGAGTGGGTAGGCGGCTGGGTGCGTGGGCAGAGAGCAACGAGTGACGTAGCAAACGGGGGGGGGGGAGAGCGGGTGGACCGCCGAGCAATTCATTAGAGAGGGCTTCCGCGGCGGCGGGGGACGGCGGCGGCGGTGGTGGGCGCGGAACAGGTGCGCGACGTCTGGGCCGAAATTAGCGCAGCTCTCTTAATGCGGCGGCGGGCGGCGCGTAGCGGGATCTGCGGGCCGTGTCCGTCGCGGCGGCCGCTGGATTTCCGCGTGTGTGTTGGCATTACGCGCGTAATTCGGAGGCGTCGCACCAGCGCAGCGAAGTGTCCGGTTTGCTCGTGCCATCGCGCCCCCCCCCCTCGGGCCCCTCCGAGCACGCGCTCTCGCGGAAGTGGGTGCGGTTGGGGTGACCCCTTCTCACGGGTGTGTGGTTGTTGAGCAAATCTTCGGAGAATGGGGGAGGAAACAGGTGTTGTGGTTTTCGTCAAATATGCGTTCACACTTTTCGTTATAATATGCTGTGAAGGCTGGAGATCTCTAAGGCGAAAAGGACGCACGGCGTTATTTGTATGAAAATAATACATTTATTAAATATTTATTGGTTTTCTCGTACAGAAGGTAAATTCTCTTACACTACAAGCTATTAGGTATGTGATTATGACATTCGTCATTGTTAGCAATCCTTTAAAATTATTTTTTATTGGTTCAAAAGAAGTAGTAGGCCAACACTCGACAAACCTCAAAAATAGCTTTTATTGTAGATTTTATCTCTGCAGTTGTTTCTTATTGCAGTTTTATTTTATTTCTGTGATCTCTTAGTTACATTACTGATTTTGTGGCAGTATCATAATTTGTGTATTTTGGATGTTTCTCTTAAATTTATTCTCTTGTATTTGCTATGAAAGAGATTTTGTTATTAAGAAAACTAATCTCGAATTTTGAAAAAATGTAAAAATATATTTAAGAAAATGCAAAAATCTTGAAACTTTCAGAAAATTGTATTTGAGAAAAGAACGATACACATGCTAAGTAAATAATAGTGTAATATTTGAAGTCTAGATTTGTAATGGCAAGAGGAATTGAAGGAACATATGCTATGTAACAGGTTATTCATCAGATGTAGACCTATGTTAACAATAAATGCACAATTTAATGAACAGATGATGTATTAAAATAATAAATCTTATCATTTTTTTTGCTAGAATTAGATTTTATTAAAAATAGGAATAGTCAAAATTGTATTGTAATATATATGTCATATTGATACATTATCATAAATCATCGTTTGTTTATTTGCATTTCTCTCTTTTCCTATTTCATATTTCTTTAAAAGCAGTGTTGTTTCGATTTAAAGTTAATTTACTAAGAAAGCTGTACCATTTAGAGATACTTAATCCGGAGCCCATTGTAGCATTCACCCTATCTCTCGTAGTGTTAGCCTTCGTCACCCGGTGCACACAGTCGTCAATGCGTCCACAGAAACACGCTCGCAAACACACGCACACAAAGTCGTCTACGCGCCAGCCTTTGCCGCCTCATCTACTGTGTGTGCTCACATTCCCGCCTATGCATCCGCCCATCTGACCGCTCCCTTTGCCGACTCGCCCACTCCCCCTCCCTTCCCCCTCTTTGCCAGGCTCCCGCCTCTTCCTCGCCCTTCTCCAGACCGCCCCGCCGCGCTACTTCCCCGCTCCGCTCCCTCCCCTCTCCCTCTTCTTCCCCGCCCCTCCCCTCCCCGCCCGCGGCGCGTGGTCGCGTGGCCGGCGGCCCGGCCCCACCGACTCGACTCCGCTGCTCCGAGGCGTTAATATTCATGGCTATGTTAATTGATACGGCGCCATTGTAATCAGCCGGCCGCTCCACGGCAGCTGGCGACCCGGGCGAGGACAGCACTCGCCCCGCCCCCTCGCCCACGCCCCGCGCCGCCCCCGCGCGCGCGGAGTCCTGTCCATCGCCCGCGCCCGCGCTCGCGCCTGTCTGTCCACTTTGCCGCCCCGCCCCGCTCCACCGCACCCCTCCGCGCCACGCCACGCCACCCGCACAACTGCCCCGCCTCCGGGCTCGCCCCTTCTAGGAATGCCCGCCCATGTCGCATACCATGGTTAATGCATGTGAGTGAGGAATGGAACGTTTCCGAGCTGGATACGTATATTCACAAAACGCTGTTTGGTAATTCTAAGAATACTGATGATCAATAGTTCAATGATGATTCTCCAACTTGTTACCCCTCAGGCACACCACTCCATTTGCAAAATTGCTCAAGTATTCTCTTATTACAGATGCCGCATGCCTACGTCGCGTGGAGTATATTTACAAGTGAGTACTATGGCAGAAGTAAGGAGAATTTCGAAAGATGTTGATTCAAAAAGTTTGTTAGAAGTGTGATTATTACAATATTTTAAGATCGTTGATTGGCAGTATTCTAGTAGTTATTTCCTCTCCATCCCCGTCTAGTACGGCCACGTATTTCTCCGCCGCCCCGCACCATTGATTGGTAATTCTAGACGCCTTAACGGCTCATGCCATTAGTCCCATAAGTATAGTGCATGCTCTTATTGCGGGACATTGATCTTCCCCGCTGGATGGTGCGATCCGCCACCGACCTACCGTCGGCTACCGGGGTTTTCCACAACCAGGTATCTCCTACCTGTGTGGCACCGCTCCATACGGACAAGTTCTAATCACAAGACAGGTCTCGCGACGTGTGTGGTAGTGTAGTTCATGTAAATGTAAGTGTGTTTAAGTAACAGGTGAGGATAGGACAATAAGTAAAGATCGCGCGTGGTCCGTTTGTTAGGGTACTGCTCCGGCATTCACTTGGTGCTGATCGGATAAACCACGGAAAAATACCAAACGGAGAAGCCGGCTGCTAGAATTCCCCTCCAGACAGCGACTGAATTCAACCTATCTAGATAGAGCCGAAAAGCGTGCCACAGTTGGGACTGGACCCTAGAACCTCCCTGTGGATGCCCTACAGTGACAATAGTTGATGCATTGAGACACCTCTCCAGGTCCACGCATTGTCACGTATGACACGCCACTTTAAATACAGGATCGCACCCACTGCTCGACCTGCTTCTTCTACCAGTAGCTTCTGGGATAGTTTACTATTAGTAATGCTGTGTTTCTACAGCGACAGTGACTACAACTTCTTGGAGCTTCTCTCAGCAGGGGCGGTTGCTCTGCTGAGGAAAATACTGGGATGGGAAAATGCCTACAAGCCGAACTGTAGTCAGCGCTAGATCTCAACGCTAGTCTCTCAAAATAGTTGTATTAGAATCTGATTTTAATGATTTAACACATACGACGTAAATCATTCAGAGGATAAATATTCTATTAGTATATTTTCCTTTATGATAAATCTCTCAAAACATTAGTGATAATTATAATTGGACTTGTCAGTTTGGATTGCATGCTTTGAAATGTGAATGGAAAAGAAGTATTATAACTTGTTGGATGATTTCAACTGCCCCTTGAATTCAGCTTTAAGCAACATTATCTTCGTAATACACACGTGTATTGCAGGTTGCCTATGCTCGGGAAGAAGTAGGGCGTACGCCCAATAAAATAATGCAGATCAGTTTAGACAACTCTTTTCAAACCAATCGACTATTTTTAATAAATTATGGTAACTGGATGATACGTATTTAAATTATTCTTAATTAACATTGGTTGGTAACTTTCTTAAAGCGTCTACCTAAGAACAATGAAATTTAAAATGGACTACTTACGTGAAGAAATGAATACTTATCCACCAGAGCAGACAATGAAATAGTCTTCAACAAGTTTGAATATTATAAGTTTGAATATTATTATGAAAGTTATAATATTGAAACGCATACTGCCAAGTTGGTAAGTACTTTTGACAATTAGAAAAAGAATTATAAATACAAATATTAAGCTCTGTAAGGTTAACGTCGGCCAATAGGGCCTGTTCACACAGAGCCATTCGGGATATTTCTAAGTGGCGTTTTCTCTGGGAAAGCGTTGGTTTAAATAAAGGTATTCATGCGATCGGCGCAGTGGCACTGCTGTGTTTACTCTACGCGTTTCAACTATTTCGCGCTTCAATTACTTCACGCATTTCACTGGAATATCTCTGACCGGGAGTTCCTAGGTTCGAGTACTGACGGTCGCAAGATTTTTGACACCAGCTTGTCAGCTTGAACCAGTTCAGTCGCTGTATGGAGGAGAATTCTAGCGGAAGTCTGTTCTGTTCGGTAATTTTCTGTAGGTTCACCTGATGAATCTCCGATGAACCCTGGCGAATGCCGAAGCAGTGCCCTAACAAATGAGCCACAGACCGCCGGCGATCTTTCGTTCCTCTTTATTGTCTTATCATCACCCCTTACACTTACATTAACATGAACTACATTACCGCTCATGCCGGAAGGCCGATTGGGGGCTTAGAGCTTGCCCCGACTGAGGCGGTGCCCGCTGAAAGAAGATACCTGTTTGTGGGAAACCTCTCTAGTAGTCGGTGAGTCGGCGCCGGATCTTGCCATCCAGCGAGGGAAGATAACCGCCACCTCCAGAATCAAAAGCATGCGCTACACTTACGGGAGTAATGATCTCAGCAGTTGACGCATCCGAAATAACTAACAATCAACCATACATTAACAAGCTAGGTGAGTTTATCATTCAAATTCGTTATCAGTTACCTACCTGTAAAACAGTGTGTAGAGTCACAACTACTCTCAAAATTATTTTCCTACTTCTCCGGGTGAAATGATGATTCAACGATCTGGGTTGGTAGATGATCGCACACGACGTCGGAAGCCCCATCGATTGGTTGCTTCATGCTCGACACTTGGCCGCCTTACGAGTCTCAATAGTTTGATATCTCTTCACCCAATTGTCAAAATCACTACGATATTCAACATGTTCGTTTCGATTATACACTTTCTACTGGTAAAGTCTCATAAAATGGAAGTGGTGAGTTCTTGCTTGGAGATCGTAATTCCCCTACATGAAAGTAATCGAAATGGATGTTCCAACCAGGCAAAATTACGCCGACGTACAACAAACAAAGCTCCACATTAAGAAGATAAAATCCATTCAAATGATGTATCTTGTTTTATTGTTATTTCGAGCAAGATGATAAATGCGATCAGTATCTTTAAAAAAATGTCACTGATCAAAGGATTTAACCGATTTGGGGGTACTAATTACAAGTGAGCAATTTATTTAAGTGGGAGATAAATACACATGAATCCTACTATTCATTCTGGATGAAATTGCCGAATTGTACAGCTAATGCAGTGTCCGCATTGATCGCGCCTATTACAAGCAATAAATACTGTGCAATTGATTAAAGTTATATTTACGTAGGTCGGCTATTTAAATTAAATCTGACGTTTACTCCGTAATATTAAGTCGATTTAACTCTGGCTTTGTTTGAGATTTGACATATTAAAGTGTATATTCACGGCTCTTTTGTCTCCTTCAAAATATACGATCTTAATTTATAGTTTACCACAGCTAAGCACATATTTCGTGCTTACCTAGATGTATATATTTATGATATTCATTTTTCAGCTCAAAACTTGTACTTTAATAAATTTCAATGTCAAATACTTTTTCTCCTTGATTTGGATTTCACTCAGGTAATGCATGCGCTTACGTTTATGAATATCACATCAACATAAGGATACCAAATTTATATGAGACTTAACTATTCGCGTAACTAATGTTAACAATACTTCATCTATTTCCATTTGTATTGCATTCTAAGTATAGTCTATACATTCATTAAGTCATAGCGGTGTGACAAGGTACTCGTAAGGATTTTTCATTCCTCAAATGTCCATATGAATTTGAAAGCTCAAACTCAATTTTTTAGAAGACAGTATATTGTACTCACCTTCGCACCTTTAAAGCTACTCAATCATGTTTAATAATATTACATTCATTACTTTACTCTTGAAATAAGCACAAGTTGATAGTTGCCAAAGGCAGATGCCAGAGTATTTGTGTTAGCAAGGCACAGAAGTCTTAGGCACTTGCACTGCAGAGAAAGAGTCTTGGAAAATGACAGGAACTGTGAACTGATGAAGTATTGGACGCCTTTGGCGGTGTGATGAACTCATTAGCGGATCCAGAATGTTTTTAAAAAGATAGGACAATTTTGTTTCAGACATAAATACTTTTGAATATAAAAAATAGAAATAGATTGATATAAAATATAAACTGTAGAATCCAAGCAAAGACGAGAGCTTCAAAACAAACAAGTTTCTTTATTAACAAACTAGTTACAGCATGGATGTATCCGAGTACAAAGCCTTGCCGCCGAATATCCAGGAGAGAAGACCAAAAATCGTAGCCGGGTCGCTGATAGCCAGTAGAGGTGCCGAAATGTCCGTGGTCGCCGAAAATCCAGAAGAGTAGTCCGTAGTCGAAAGCCAAAGTTGTTGCCGCCAGTATCTTCTCCACTTGAATGCCGTACACCTCGCTGTAGACCCGTACTCCAAGCTCGCTCTCCTGCCTCTGCCGCTCCGGGGCGGGGTCCGGGCCGCTTTATAGCCCGCCCGCCGCGGTCGCTCGCTGACTAGCCCTGCCATAGGGACAGCGGCGAGTCTTGACGCGTCTATCCAACCGCGACGGGCGAGCGCGCCCGGCTCTGGCCGGCCCGCTGCCGCTGTCCGCCGCTTCGCTGGGTGGCGCCTCTGCTGCTGTGACGCGGCATGGCGGCGGGACATTTGACTGCCCGCGGGCGGTCACAGCATAAACTAGTGAATTCATAATGAGAATTCTGCCTTGGATGGGATGAAATCCATATTTGAATTATTTTGTGTAAATTGAGCAAAATTACAAACAATTGTTGCACGGAAAGGTAATGATGTCTGTGTCCCTCCCTTAATGCGCTACTAGTCATGATGTATTTAATACATCTAAAGCCATTCAAAAATTCCAATGTTCTTTCATTTATTTATTTAATATTAGAACAAATACTCGTAAAAGTAAACACTTTCCGTAGAGATATGGCAGAACGATTCATTGGACCATGTGTAACGTTCCGCTTCTAATACCTATTTCTGTAGTGTTCCACTTTTGCCACCAATTTTCTTTGGTTGCTTCTGCTGCTAATACTTATTTTAAATGAAGCAACACTTCATTTTTAAATTTATATTTTATTTCATAGTATTTTGATCTTCGTGTATTAAAAATTTTATATTACAATTTTTTTCGTTAAAGAAACATCAGTACGTTTAATCTCTCTCTGTTCATATTCAATATATCCTTGGTTAACCTAATTTGTTTTAGCAAGTGAAGTCCCACATTCGTTTCTTGTTTACGAAAATGTAAATAGACAAATGAGGACTGTACGAAACGTTACACATTGTGATAATAATGAATTAATTACTTTAATTTTGCTAGCTCAGTTTTGGGTTCGATACGATGACACCACGCTTACCTGCAGACTGGTTGTCACCGGGTTGCTCTCTGTACAGAGAAGCCTGAAGTCTGATATTATTTCTACAATTACGAAGAATTACGTATAGATTTGGCACAAAAATAATTTAATTTATTGAAATAACTTGAATTTTTTAACAATATAAATTCTATTGATTGCATGCAATTGCTAGAATTTAGTTAAATGATGGTACCGAATTCTCTTGGCGTCGTTGAATGAGGCCACGCAGTTCATACCACCCTTAGCTTCCGCGCCGAAAAACCATCTTCACGCCGGTCGTCGCCGAAGTCATCTGCTTCTCTCTTGATGTTTGAATTGAATCCCTGACAAAAATTCCGAATTCTCAGCTGTTAGGCCTATCATCTATAACGCTGTCTGCGTCACGGGCGGACGCCTAGCCACGAACTGTTCCGTTTCACGTAAATTCCTGCTTATGTCTTTTAACCTGTTTGTCAAGCCCGGAATTAAAATAATTAATCAACGTTCAACTAATGTTCCCTATTACACATAACACGGCGATGTCCCACTTAAATCAATCAGACAACCTTCGCGCAGCTACCACAACGATGCTTCTCCTTCGAAAGTTCAGAACCAAGCGAGCTTCTAAACAAAATTCTTTTTCCACCAAACAAAAAAAAGCCCCCGCTGTACTTTCAACAGACGTCGAAACCACCCGCGCTTCTAACAAAAGCATCTCGCATTCCGATTGATAATGTCTGTCGTCCATTTCTGACCACAATATAACCTACTTATTTATGTTCCATGCTTTTTTTGTGTAAAAGAGTTTATATATTACGCTGGAGACCTACAATCAGTTCCTTCTTACGTCATGCATGTAAACAAACATTCGTCACCTAGTAACCGCTTCGCACCGTCCAGAGTAAAGCGCGGTGTTTGTTTCCTTGTAATATTTTGTATGTTACAACATGTTAGGTACAGACGTCACCGGTAGGCGCGCTGTAGGGCGAACGCCTGGGAAGTAGCCGGGGGCGAGCTACCTGAGAAAGTGCCGTGGCGTTTAGGGCTGGGCGGGGGCGGTGGGGGCGGCGGAGGCGCGAGCGGCGCGAACGGAATGCTGAATTATCGCGGTGCATTCCTCACCCGTGCGGCCTAATGGCGGCCGCCGACGCCATTACACCTTTTGTTGTCCTGGAAGGAGACGGACGGCGCCTCCCCGCCGCTTCTACTTCTGCAACCGACCCCCTGACGCCAGGAAATAGGTCGCCCTACATTCCACCATGCTCTTCTACTATTTGTATATTCCCACTTGTCTTTTTCTTGTTTTACGTTCTCACGTGTCCTGCTCATTTACTTCTGAAAACGTCCCTCTGACGCCAGGAAACAAGCCGTCCTGTATTCCACCATGCACTTCCATTACTTTTATATTCCAAACCGTCTTTCTCTTGGATTTTTCCCTACTTTACGTGTTCACATCTCCTTCTGCTCATTTACTTATGAAACCGTCCCTCTGACGCCGGGAAACAAGCCATCCTACATTCCACCATGCACTTCCATTATTTTCATATTCCCACCTGTCTTTCTCTTGGCTTTTTCCCTACTTTTCGTGTTCACATCTCCTTCTGCTAGTTTACTGATGAAACCGTCCCTCTGACGCCGGGAAACAAGCCATCCTATATTCCACCATGCACTTACATTATTTTCATATTCCCCTTGTCTTTCTCTTGGCGTTTTCTCTGCTTGACGTGCTTACAACTCTCGCTGCTTACTTACATTTTTTCTTCATTGTCCAAACTTTCACGTTCTACCTCCAGCCTGCTTTCCCACATATTTTTCCTTATGTGTTATATTATCACCTGAATATTTCATTCTGGTCGGTTCGTATCCACTTTTGATATTTCTAACATGACGGCTGACTACTCGATTTGACTGCAACGTAAACTGACTCAGTTGTTGATGTCATTGCATACTTTCTTTTCTTGAGAGAAGACGGATAGCGCCCGCTCACCATTTCTACTTCCCGTCTGACTTCCCACAGTACATCAGTCCAATGCCAACTTCCCTACAAGCAAAAAGTACGATGCTCTATATTTGATCGTATTCTTCCAAGATTTCTGGACTTTTGTCAGTCATCCAACTTACTATTGTGTGGGCTACTGATCACTTTTTATTTCCTGGCAATTTAATGTTCTTCTTTCGGTCAGTGTAATTTACAACCTCCCATAATTTGCACTTTTTATCGTCTGCAATTTTGTAATTAAGCCCTGGCTGTCCAAACCTCTCTCAGTTCTTCTTCTCTATTGTATGACTATCTTTTATGGCTGCAATTTGCAAAATAGGTTGACTCAGTCGCCAACACCATTAATCCGAATGTTGCCTTGAGAGGAGATTGGGACCACCCGCCAGAGTCTTCTCCCCGTTCAAGTTTCTCCGTCTACCATCTACCCGATTTGTTATATCTACAAAGTTTTGCACAAGGCATATAGTGTTTTTCCACGATGTTCCAAATTATTTAGATGTGTACTTATTGCGCTCCTTATTTCGCGAGCTTTATCTATATTGCTCTTTTTTCACTGCGTTTCTCGCCAATTTGCTTTTCTGTCTCCATTCCAATTTATTACTTCTATTTCCAGTTTGTCATCTTTTCCATCCACCCCGTTAGTCAACCGAATTTTTGTCCGACCTATCATATTACCCTTGGCTCTTCTTGTACTTTGCCTACTTCCTGCTTATTTTTTCAGTTTACTTTGTAGTTTTCTATTTACTTTATATTTTTTTACACTCCACCAACCCCACACACCAACCCACCCCTCAGACCTTCCGCCCTTCCTTCGAATGTCCATCCCATACAGCTCTTGACCTTCTGCCTTATTCAGGCTACTTGAACTTTCGTCCTCTTTGACACAACCCTCCCCAAGTTGTATCACACAATGTTCATCCACATACCAGATTTTTGTCATTTCACCTCCTCTTCGGCATTTTCATTGCTCTTTCATATTCCGTCTATATACTCGTTCCTCCTCTTTGCATTCACTCATGCACTTGTGCACTTATATTCGCCTATTCACGCTGATGGTTGCTCTTTTTCCTACGCTGTCGAATAATGAGAGAGATAAACGGGCAGTATTAAACACTCTCCTTCCCATTGGCTGGTTCTCAGTAAAATAGCACGCCCACACCAAAGAAAACAGTAGATATTCATCCGTATTTTACCCGAATTGTGAGTAACATCCAACTTCCTAACAGGATTATGTGTAGCAAACAATTTCCAAAACATGCTGACATTGCCAACTCCAACCCTCTGTAAGGTTACACTCCAGAAATCCATCGCGTCGAAGGAACTCGTTGCATCGGAATCCAGCCTCGAAATCAGCTGAGCGCCGGGAAACCAGTGACAGGTGAACGATCTGCTGGAATGGAGTTGAATGTACGTATTGTTAAACCCAAAGGATTATATTTAATGCCTCGCTATGCATGGTGTAATGGCAACGTTATTAAAAACAACCAAAAGTGTGCAAATTTTGAAGACAGATGGGCATGAAGAGAATCCGTATTATGCGACACCAAGGAATCAAAGAAAATCTTTTCTCATAGCATTTAAATGACAATTGAGAGCATATCAAGAAGGTGAAAACATCATCTCTAACCCAACACCTTTATTCGTGGAATAGTTGGAGAAATTTGACGTAAAACATTGATACACTTTTTTGAAGAAGTTGTCGAATATAAAACACTTATAATTTCCATTGATTTTTATATTTAATTATAAAAATTACTGTATTCACCATTTATGTGCTATTATTATCCATTGTATTCTCACATTACTACATTCCAATATTGTGTTTTTAAGAAACTAGGGTTCTTAGAATCTTACGCGAAATAAATAAACTAACATGTTGTTATTAGTTTATTAGACTAACTGGTTTTCACTTTACTTTTTTCTAAAGTTTTAGTCTGAATATTCTCCTAGTATTTAAATCTCTCCAGGTTATTGAAACTTCTCCTAGTTGGACAGAAGAGACTGAGTTACTTTTTTAAAAGATTTTAATTTAAATTAGATGTTTTAATATTTGGCATTTTTAAATCGAATTAGCATTTTCAATTAAATATAATACTCCTAAAACAACATTCCACACGAACCCATACTCCAGCATTCTTGGTGTAATTTAAAATGTCATAAATGATATTCTAAAATTCATCAAAAATATTCATGCGATAACTATACCTACGCTCGAGAATGGAATTGTACCTCTGCTTCAAGAATATAAACAAAACTTTCTATAAAACAGGATAAATTAACTATATTGGATATACTATGGATGGAGCGTAATGGAATGCAATTCTACAATTCAGCTTCATGCAGTTAAGAAACGTTTTGTTTTGTAATGAAATTGAAATTGAAACACAACACGAACTACCTGTAGAATCAATTTAATTGTACTAATTACTTATTAATGTACTCTATAAATTACTATATAAATAAATAACTCTATAAATTACAAGTTATAAGTCATTAGATATATAATCTGAATATAAATTAAAACTGTAAAGTAAATTGTAATTATTTCAAAACTTCTTCTCTAAATGACGATATTAAACATGACTGAACGGGATGTCAATAATTGCTTAATGGTTTAATAAAGTGGTAAAATAACTTTACATTTTATATTGGCAACCGCAGTTATACAACCTTGATACTTAAATAGAAGCATCAACTATTTAGTTAGTAAAAACTACTAACGCTACAGCTTACGGTGGCACCTACAAAATACATATCAACCATATTACAGTTGCACAGCTCGTCCTTTCTCTGACATAGAAAGTTGTATGAAAACTTTCAATAAAAACGTTTGTTTCAATTTCGGTTTCATTAGAAAATTAGTTTTAATTTTCGTCAATCTGATAAATAAAGTAGCGATTGATGTAAATTCCGGAAAGATACTAGAATAATTTACATATTGCTAGTGTACTCGTAAGTCCATTGGAACAATCAAATACCCGTGTTTTCGGCAGTTCTTCCAGAATATTTTAAAGGATAGGTTGGCGAAGGACTATACTTAATTTATTTCGATTGTTGAACAGGATTGGGTCTCAACATGAGTGTCGAACGGACGTATGGTCGGATGGATGGATGGACGGATGGAGGTATGGACGGATGGACGAATGGACGGATGGACGGATGGACGGATGGACGGATGGACAGATGGACGGATGGATGAATGGACGGAGGGACGGATGGATGGACGTACAGGCGGACGCAAGTTACTCGATTACTATGAAAGTAAGTAAATAATAATGTTATTCCGAACTATTTCTTGTCTTCTCTATTCAAACATATCGCGAACATAGATCGCTTTATTGGTTATGGGAGGTCTCGAATCAAATGAAATAAGTCTGCAATGATATTTTGATTTCTCACTCCAATATCCATGTAATAACAAAAAATGGAAGAGGAAATTTGTTTCGACATTTTAACCTGCATTTATGTGTCCATTTTTCTTTCCTGTGACGTGTCGCAGCGATTTGTCTTTTGGAAATTCTGTCACTGTTTTAATTAGAGCAACATTCATTTTTCGCTCCAACGTGCCGTGCCACTAAAAAATCTTTCTGGAGCATATAATTACATAACACGAGACATTTCGACAGGACGTATGGCTCGTGACAATGTGAATCACATTTTGCACGGGACCAAAAAAGTTTACTGGTTCATGACATTGCGTGTGTATCAACTGTAAATATTGTGCCTTGCTATTCCTTCAAATAAATTATTCATGAATGAGTGTGTTTATGGGATGTGTATTGAAATTTTTAATTGTTAATATTGTTATATATAACAACAAAGAAGATACCTACAGAGAGAAAATAAATACATGATACATGATGTAAATACATGATACAACACATACACAATAAATACATGAAAATAAATACATAATATAAGTACATAATAAAATTAATACATGATACTCTTATAATATTTACAAGATATATCTTTGTATTATGTGCTTTTTATTTCTGTATTGGATAGAAAACAAATACACAATTTAAACTACAGAATTAAGCCCCCTTCACATTTATTCCTGAACCTGTGTCAGTTACAGCGTACTACATCAAAAGGGAGCAAATATGTCAATATAAACATTAATACAACAATTGACTAATGCAAACTACTTCACCTCACAGCATAAAATTCGTCTAAATTTTTTTCCAGAGTAGTTATTTCGATATTAATTTTATTTGAAAAAACTATTTGTACGAAGCTGTTTATTGAAGATACAAACTTTATTCGATTCTAATTATCAAAAAGTATTTCAAAAATAAAAAAAGATATAAAATGATAGGACAGTAAACAAATAATCACTTTCTAGCAGTAAAAGTTATGAGATTCACATTGGGTGAAAATGATAAAAAATCGGAAAGTTGAAGCATACATATACAATTCATGAAGCTTGAGATAAATTTCCCAGTTTACATGATTTTAAGATTTGCACTTTCAACAAATATAATTTTTGAAAAAATGACGCAGTTACACTGTTTAATTTTCAAGAATTTCACAATATCAATACATCTTGCATTGTATTTAGTTTATTTTCTTACGACATCAGGTTATAACCTCATTGTCTCCTGCTGCATCATCATTGTCTTCACGTGATTGTTCGTTTCTGTCATTAGAATAATTAAAAAATTTCGATTCTCATTTTAAGTACTGTAAATACGTAATATTTTTTCAATTTTCAATTCCACTCGTGAATTACTTTACAAGTGCTTCTCTCTCAGGAAATTCTCTTATAAATCCTTCCTCTTCCATGCAACTAGTTTGACCCAGGATTTCCGAAACACTCCTATTTCCTTTGATGAATTTCTGTACCGTAATTTTCTCTTCGTGTAAAAAAATCATTGTAGAATATAACGCATCATATTCTCTAAGAAATTAAAAGTAGTTGTAATAATTTGTTTCTTAAATTTAACCTTATATAGTAACCATCGACCCTTCGGAGACAAATGACGTCTCATTCGCCCCGTCTCGGGCTTCTGGCGGGAAAATGTTTTTCTTTAATTATCTTTTTTAGATTCGTCCAGAAGTTTCTCATAAATATTTCTATAAACGCGTTTTTGTTTTGTTTTTAAGAAAAGCAGAAATGCGTGTATGGCAATTTACGGTACCTATACAAGAAATCAATAGCTCATTTCATTCCTCTCGGTAGAACAAATCGATTCCGGCACAATTCTTAGTAAGTTTCCCCAAAGGATGTTCTGGACGAATTCGAGAAAGGCACGGTGTTTTATGGTTTCAATGCGCCTACAAAGTGTACTGGTGAAACACTGCATTTCTAAAGTATCTTCCCGGCCTTTACAAGAATCATTACGACTGACGGTGATTCAACAGAATTTTGCTAAACAAAAATTTAAACAAGTAATTTAACAAGTATTCATGCATCTTATGTCCGAAAATGGACAAGTTGGGAAACTGTAAAATTGTATTTTTTATTATAAGCAGAGGGAAAATAAAACTTTTTAACATAAAAATGCTCGCCAAAGATAGGCAAAGGTAGTATTAGATACTCACAGAAATGCCCTGCTTTGTCGGATATGTATCAGTTGTCCTCCGCCACCCGGGCCCGCCTTACCCCTACCCAGCCTCCTATGATTGTTACAATCATTGTTTGTACCACCATCTGGGCATGGGAAACTGTAAACAGGTATATTGATGCATACTATATGCAAATTTCAGTAACAATTTTGATCTTCAAATATTTTGAACATACTAATTACAAAATTGCAATGAAATGCGAAAATTGCAAAATTGCAACGTTCTTGTGAATTGTATGGGCTTTCAGAAACATTTTATTCACTCTGGTGAATTTGATCACCGGTTTTGTCTTTTTTGCGAAAAACAAAAGAAAACATTTAATTACTGCTCTAAGGGGTAGGGAAGGGGATATAAAAGTGTATTATACAAAATATCGTATAGATAGTCAAGTTTTCATGTTTTGAAGGTAACTTGTATAAAATGTAATTAAGAACGGAATAAAACTGTAGATTTGTGTGAGAAAACAACCATTCTATTTTGTACAAGATAAAATATTTTTTTAAAAAGGAACCTAAATTTTACCCGAAAATAGACATTATCTTTTAGTAAATATGCATCGCAATCCGTGCCGTTCAACCATTTCAGAAAAGACCCGGGACCAACAGCCATTCAAAATCGTAAAAACAATTAATTTTTTATATCTAAATAATCTTACAAGATTTTAAAAAGGGATTTATTTTGAAATCACAGAGTAACACTCTACTTTTATTTATATAAAAAATAGATTGTATTTTGTTTTCGAGGCGTTACCAGTATCACGTTATACAATGTTAGGTAGAATTCAGAGTAAGCAGATTGCACGTTATGTAGCTTTCGCTGAATGGGTGTATGAATGCTATCTTGAATTGTAACCGTGAGGAATACAAGCAGGATACAGCGGCGATACAATGTTCTTGCGAGCAAGAAACAGAACCCTGCAGCAGTGCATCTCCTCGAAGATAATTACATGAGGGCGCAAGCAAGAAATTGTGTCTAGGGTTGTCCACTTCGCCATAACAGCCGATGCAAATACATCGCTTCAGAACTGTTGAAACTTATAATTCAGTATAACAGAACTTTGAAAGCCCGAAAACTGAAACTTATAATTTTTATTGTAGTAAACAATAGCGTAAAGTTCGTAGACTTCAACAAACAGCATTTTAACCATTTTAACTGCAATTTAACAATTAGCAGCAGCAAAACAATTCTAAGCATTGGTCTAGGCCAGAGCATGGTAGGGCCATGATGTTCCTTTACGATCCAGACTACGTCATGCACATCTTTTTCACTCCAACGAAGATTCAACCAGAATGCCATTACGGGTAGCGTGACAACTGTCGGGAGCTGAGTCCTGCAATCATCAGCAATACTGAATAATCACACGGCAAAAGCCTTCCTCTTCAGGGACAGGTACAAAGCTCCACGAACAAGCAACGGCAACACTTGATCAGCAAAAGCAGTAAAATAGCCTTCCATCCGACTAAAGTGCTTAAGTGTAGTCAGAAACCATTAACGGAAGTCTGATCACGAACAATATGAAAAGAAGTCATGATAACGGCTAACCGTCTGTTTGTCTGTACTGGCACAACCGTCTTTGCCAGGGCCAAGGCCTACCAGCGGCGTCCTGGCCTTGCGGTCTTGGGTCAAGGGGCGCATGTGGTTAGCACGTATACATGTCTGCTATTCTCGTATTCTGGTCTTCTCAACCTGAGAAGTGAGCGTTTTCATGGTCACATAGCAAATGTTAATGTGTCACTCCCTTACCCTCCTACCATCGGGGTACTGACGTATGACTCGAGCAATCGTTGTCGATGCACGACTCGCAAACTGGGGAGTGCCAGTTGCGACAACCAATTGTAGTTATTCAATTAACACACCACAATTTAGGGTCTAGAGTTCGTTATCGACGTTTGATATTAAATGAAAAACAATCACAGAACTGAAATGGACAATGAGAGCATATATTCTTTAAAGTTTCCCAGCATTACATTATTTCTGATCCTTCAACCTTTCACGAAACATTAAAAATGTTTGTTACAAGTTATCAACATTCCTTCGCCGACCACGGCACGGTCAACATCGCTCCGCGAACGTTGTCCCGCAGGCTTATCAGCTAAGGTTTCGCTTTCTGTGATAACGGTTTAGACTACCAGTATACTATTCTCAGTGTGCCTCACTTTCTATGCAACAAATTGTTTAAAAGTGTTGATTTAAATAGT
This sequence comes from Acheta domesticus, assembly GCA_031308135.1. NCBI lineage: Eukaryota > Metazoa > Arthropoda > Insecta > Orthoptera > Gryllidae > Acheta > Acheta domesticus. Next base: position 19,832,705 of record JAHLJT010008756.1, on the reverse strand, counting down.
GCTTCGCAAGTGTCAGTGAAACTAAAATCAACAGAGCAAGCAGTTTCGTAGTACGCGACGGCTTCGGCCATCGCAACTACGCAACATGTCGACCATACCCAACCCTGCCGCTACCGAAGAACAACTAGCGCGTAATATGCAAATAGAACAGTTAATTCAACAACAAAACTGCCTCCAACAACAACTGGCCGAGCTTCAACACCAGCAATGGCAACTGACACAACAGCTACCGCAGCCGTTGGCAGCCGTTCTCCCCAACCCTCAACTGAGTGGCGAGGCCGCCCCCGTCGCCATGGACACCTTTGCCCAGGGTCAAGGTATCTCCTCAGATCAACTACAGCTACAGCAATCAAAACAAGTAAGTGAAGTGCATTCAAATTTTGGTGCTGACAGTAAAAAACGTAAAATATTCCATTCGGAAGAAAGTACAATCCAATACAACGTGCCAGTATCTTCCCGGTATAAAGCCCTGGAAAACTCTGCTATCGAGTCTCCAGTGCGCGAGACAGACGTATTAAGTGAACCAGAACAAAACATCATCAAAATCCCCCCAATATTTGTCCATGAAGTTGACAACTTTGAAAAAATGATTCAAGACATAAAAAATATTGCTCAAAAAGATTTCTCTACCAAAAACGTTAAGAACTCAGTGAAAGTGATGTTTAGTGACATAGAAGACTTTAGAAATTATAGAAGTTTTTGCGATGAAGAAAATATCGCTTATTACTCTTTCAGGGACCCTACGGTTAAACCTTTGTCAGTTGTCATCAAAGATATTCCCACTAGCTACTCCGAGGAAGCCATCGAGGCCGAACTTTTACGGCTTAAATATCCTGTTACAAAAGTTAGTCGATTATACAACAAAGAGAGAAAACCCATTCACATTTGTGCTGTAGAACTAACCAACAATAGTGAAGCAAGAAAAATTTTCGCCCTTAACAAATTTTTGTATAGTGTAATTAGAGTAGAGCAAAGATTTAATGCTAGAATAGTAATGTGCAAAAAATGTCAAAGGTACGGCCATTCTCAAGCCAACTGCGGTTTCCCTCCGAGATGTGTGAAATGTGTAGGTAATCACCACTATAAAGATTGTGGAAAAACTAGAGATTCTCTCCCCCAATGTGTTAACTGTAATGAATACCATGCCGCTAATTACCGCGGCTGTAAATACTATAAAACATACGTCAAAGAGAAGACAATGCCCTCTCCTAAAGAACGTTCCAATAATTCAAATAGTCATATATCCCCCAAAATGGCCCCTAACATAAATGACCCTCAAAATTATAAAAGAGGTTTCCCATCTCTCCTTCGTCGCTCTTATCGTGAAGCAATCCAATCTTCAAGTAGGGCACCACCATTAGATTGGTCAAGTATTATCTCCAATATAGTTTCACAAGTTGTAACAGCTATAGTTCCTCAAATACAAAAAATGGTTGAGGGAATGGTGAGAACAATGTCTTACAATGGATAAAAATCTCGGAAAAGGCAATATCCTCAACTGGAATGCAAACGGCCTTAAACGCCAAGAAAACACATTCAGAATTTTCTTACGTCAGCACAATGTCATTATTGCCTGCATCTCGGAAACTCACTTAATCCCTGGTGAAAGATTTAACATTCCAGGGTTCCAGTGCTATCGCTTCGATAGATTATCACCTCATGGAGCTTCAGGGGGAGTAGCTTTATTAATTAATAAGCAAGTTAAACAATAACAAATCCCCACTCCTTCCTCAGCCAACTTAGAATCTGTTGGAGTTAAAATTAAATTAAACAATCATCCCGTCCAAATCATAGCTGCCTACAAACCTCCGAACAAGGCGTTTCCTCAAAACGCTCTTCACGAAATTTTCAAAAATAATCATCCCACCATCCTAATGGGGGATTTAAATTGTAAAAACAGCGTATGGGGATGTAACACTACGACATTTCAAGGCAAAAAACTATATGATTTTGCAGTTTCCAACAACGTGGAAATAACTGGTCCCAATGAACCAACAAGATATCCTTCAAACACAAATATCATCCCAGACATTCTCGATATCACCCTGACAAAGAATATAAACTTCCCGCTTCATCAGAGTGTTATTCCAGAACTAGACTCCGACCACAGTCCGGTGATCATATCACTTTCTCCACAGATGTCCTTAAATTCTGGTTCAATCCATAGAGGTATTACAAACTGGGATAAATTCTCCAACCTGATGAGTACCAACTATAAATTTCCTCAAAACCTCTCAAACTCCCAAGAAATTGATACTGAGATTGACAATCTCACCAAATCCATAATTTCAGCGGTAAAACAATCAACGATAATGCTGCCCACCTTTAAACCAAAACCTATCCCGTTTAAAATATTAAACTTAATTAAATCTAAAAATAACCTGAGAAGATACTGGCAGATTACAAGAAGAAAGGACATCAAACAGAAACTGAACAAACTCACAAGGATAATTAAGCAACGACTTGACCATTTTAGATATAATAACTATAAAACTTATTTATCTGAAATACATCCGAACTCAAGACATTTATGGTGTACGGTAAAACGACTGTTACGAACCAAAGCCACAATTCCTCCATTAAAATCAGGATCCTCATTGGCTTTCTCAGACGAAGAGAAGGCAAACGCAATTGCCCGACTTCTGGAAAATACTTTCCAACCCCACCCAGTTACAAACCTCGCATTCAACAGGCAAATAGAGGACTACTTAAAACAAGAGAAAACCACAGTTGATGCAGCAACTAAATTCATATCACCTTCGGAAACCTTAAATATAATTAAACACTTGAAAGTCAGAAAATCCCCAGGTATAGATGGCATCAGCAACCTAAGCATCAAAATGTTAGATAAAAAAGTAATTACAGCTATAACAGCGATCTTCAACGCTGCTCTACGTCTCAATTACTTCCCCGGAAAGTGGAAGAAGGCAGTAGTCCTACCGGTACTTAAACCTCACAAAGATCCTAAAGTCGCTGAAAATTACCGTCCCATAAGCCTTCTCCCCACCCTTTCTAAAATTTTTGAAAAGTTAATTCTAAACAGGCTCAACCACTTCCTAATAACCTCAAAAGCAATTCCATCCTTTCAATTCGGTTTCAAGCCTAATCATTCAACCTCGCACCAATTACTAAGATTAACGGAAGGTATAGCTCACGGCTTCCACCGTAAAGAACACACAACTTCTGCCTTCTTAGATATGAGCCATGCTTATGATAAAGTATGGCATAGAGGCCTTGAGTATAAATTAAATGTTCTGGGTACTCCGAATTATCTAATCAAAATCTTAACAAGCTTCATCTCCAACAGAGAATTTATAGTTCGAATCAACAATGCAACATCTAGCTCATTTCAAATCAACGCAGGCGTTCCGCAAGGATCAGCTCTTTCCCCTACGTTATTTAACATATACTGCTACGACATCCCATCGGAAGGAGACGCAAAGATAGCACAATATGCTGATGATATAGCAATATATGCTACAAACTATGACATACTAGTGGCTAAAGATCACCTACAAGAAAGCATCAATAACTATGTCGAATGGACGCAAAATTGGAGAATTAGAATTAATCCAAGTAAGAGCAACTGCAAAATCTTCACTCTCCGCCGGCCCAAAAATCCGCCTGAAGTCGCAATCCAAGGTACTATAATCCCTTGGTCAACATCCCCGATAAAATACCTCGGAGTTCTCTTAGATAAAAGACTCACATGGAAACCCCAAGTAAATGCTGTCATAGACAAAACTAAATGTAAAATATTTAATTTATCATCGATTATAAATCGCCGCACTCCTCTTAGACTAGAATGCAGTCTATTAGTATTTAAACAAGTCATATTGCCTACAATGACATACGCATGCCCAATATGGGGAGGCGCAGCATCAAGCACTATCGATAGACTTAGTAGACTACAAAATAAGTATCTAAGAACAACCCTCAACGCGCCATGGTTCATTCCCAACCATCAAATCAGACGGGAACTAGACATTCCTGATTTCAAGGAGACTGTAAATAAGCTTGCCAGCAATTTCTTCAATAACCTCCCAAATGCTCCATGCTCAGCCATATTCAACCTAGGAAGGAATTACAACAGTCCTCGAATCCTATCTAGATTCCCTAAAGATAAATTCAAACCTCCGTAAACCGACAGCTTCCATATTCCCATCCTCCATTACATCATCCTTTAAAATAAGATCTGTAATCAAAACCCCATTATTATAGTCAGGAAACCAACCGTGACTTAAGGATGACCATATCCTAACAAGCTATTTATATTTCTGTATCTTAAAACCCTCGAAAGACAATATTGTCGGACGAGAAGTAATAAATTAAAAAAAACAAAAACAAAAAAAAACAAGTTATCAATGGTGTTGGTTACAAGTTATCACAATGAATCATTAAACCTTGAAAACAAACATTAATCACATGCATACATTGTGCTGGAAAAGAAATTAAATACAAAAAATACCCTTGACAAGGAAGTATACAGAAAAATATTCATTCTTGAATTATGATTAACTTTATCAAATGTATTCAATTTGATCGATAAAACACTGAGGAATTGATAATTCTAGAACGATTTATTCGTTCTTATCGTATTAACAAAAAATGAGCGATTTTCTTGCCCTGGTTTATCACAATTTCAGAATGTAAGACACTAATACATTTAATAACAAAATGGAATTACTATCTTGCAAACATATGTACAAAGAAATCTTAACTACTAAATAAATTACAAATTACGATTTCCTATGACTGCAGTCTGTTCTAAATTCAAAACACGACAGTCAAACGAATATACAACAATCTGGATTTAAATTAATGTCGTCTACTTCAAATCTAGTATGTTTACTCCACATACATTGCGTAAAGCATTCTGTAAAAGTTCGTACAGACTAAATCTCTCCCCTTCGCAGTTCTATCACTGCGCGTAACGGTAGAAGTTCGTTTTCGCTTTGACTCACGTTACGACAAAATTACAAGAATCTTGATTTAAATTCTTTTACAAGGCTGTCACATAGATTGATATAAAAGTTCAAAAATAACCAAAAAGATTTCAAACAGTCATATTTATAACATTAAAAACTTTTATTTATGGCAACGTTTCGAATGGTTGAGGTACATTCATCTTCAGGCCAATACAGATATATACGAATAACTAAAATTATAAAAAAGTACACATAAGTAATAGAGAACAAAAAGGAAATACCTGTACATATTTTTTAAGAAATAACAAATTATAATTGAAAAATATTAAATAAAACAAGAACTATACTCAAACTTAAAATAATTTTACCATTGATTTTGGACTATCTCAGAATCTCAGACCTTAAATAACTTCTTAAATTTAAGATATTATTCATAAACCATAACAAATGTTAAATCTTAAAGTTAGTGTTTCAATATATTCACTAGAGAACAAAATGCCTTCAATAGCTTTTTAAGAACGAAAAATGCAAGAGTTCCTTTTTAGTTCATAAAGAGTTTCCTTTTCTACCAATATCAATAGAATATTACATAAAAATATCCATTGCAAGTTCACATAAATGTGCTTTCGCTGGATAAAAAAATATTCAGAGATATTTACACCTGAAGAAAATATTGTCTCCAATAAATCTTTTCAATTCCTTTGCAACTTTTAAAAGTCCACGCAAAAAAAAGCACGTTTTGTCCAACTCAAGTTTATAAAAGTCTCCCTTCTTTCTGCCAAAGTTGGGTGTTACAAATTTGATCTCTCAAGTGCGAGGAGGGAGGGGGTGCCGGACGCGGACGACCCCTGTTCCCCAGGGGGCCGGTGGCGGGGGGGGGGGCACTCCCTCGCGCCGCAGGTGGCGGAAGGCAGAACGACGCTCCAGGGGCAGTGGCTCAATGCTGGGAGCGCTCGAGGAGGAGGCACAGGTGGAGAAACTGAAGCAATAGGGAAAACGGATGGAAATGGAGAAGAAAGAGTAGACAATGGATGTGAGGTGGCGATGTAGGAAGTGGCTCGAGGGAGGAGGAAGACGAAAAGAAAGTGAAGAAGAAAATTAAGTAATAGATGAAAGGGATGGATATGGAGAAGAAAGAGTAGGCAATGGATATGAGGTAGCAGTGTTGGAAGAAGTTTAAGGGAGGTGAAAGAGATAGAGGACGATGAAGAGGAGATGCAAGGAAAAATTAAGTAGGGGAAAGGGATGGATGTGGAGAAGGGAGTGCTGGCAATGTATATAAGGTGGCAATTTAGGAAGAGGTTTGTGAGAGAAGGAGAAGATAGAAGAAGAAGAAGAGATGCAAAAGAAAATTAAGTTATAGGGGAAAGGGATGGAGATGGGGAGGAAAGAGTAGTAGGAGTATGGATAAGAGGTGGTGATGTAGAAAGTGGTTCAAGGGAAGAGGAGGTGCAGAAGAAAATTTAGCAACAGGGGAAAGAGATAGATGGAGAAGAAAGAGTAGGCAATGAAGATGAGGTGTCGACGTTGGTATAGGTTGGGGGGATAGAAAAAGGAAGAAGAAGAGTAAGTGCAAGAGATAATTAAGCATTAGGGGAAAGGGGAGGTGATGAAGAAAAAGCAAGTAATGGATCTGTGGTGATGTTGGAGCGGAAGAAAATGAGAATACGGAAAAGCCATGTAGAGGTGGCAGTGAGGGGAAAAAAGTAACAGAGGAAATAGCAGGAGATGAAAGAAGAAGATTACAGGAAAAGTAGGAAAAGAAAGTGATAGATGGGCCAAAATAGGTGGGATGAGTTTTCAGAGAGACAAAGTGGGAAGGAGAATGTCGAGAAAGACTATAGATTTGTAGAATTATATAGGATGGATATAAGTAAAAGGAGAAGGATTGTCATGGGTATTCTGAAACGGTAGAACAGGGAACTATAAATACGTTACAACTCCGAGAATCGGGCAAATTATGCTAGTTAAAATACGATATAATATCTTCTTAATTATTATGATAATAAAATCAATTAGTACAGGACAACTAACAAAGCAAGTGAAGTGAGAATAGAGATGCCCAGAATCTGAAGAAATCGATTTAGAGGAAATAACGAAATAGAGAAGAGAGGCGGTGACTAGCAGTGTGTACCAAGGAAAGCGAGTGAGTCAGTATAAAGCGTAGAAGCGAGTGAATAAGTGAGTTAGTATGAAGTGTAGAAGCGGAACAGTGAGAAATGGCTAAACAGAGCAGGGAACGTCAAAATGGGTCTGTCGGTTCCAAGTTGCGTTGGAGCAGGAAACAAGCAAGGGAGGGAATAAGAGAGACCCGAAGAAGGAAAGAGTGAGTCGAAGATGGACGGGAGTCAGGTATGGGAGAGAGAGGGAATGGGAGGGAGAGGGAAATTAGGATGCATTCAGGAATGAGAGGATCTTGCGGATGACGAAGAGTTGGGGTTGGTAAGAGCAATGAGAGTAAGAGGAGAAAATGAAGGAATAGGGGAAATAGGAGGAGATGGAGAAGGAATAGCAGGTAATGGGTTTGAGGTGGGATGGAATGGAAAGGAGTCACGGTTGGGAATGAGTGGAGGATATGAGGGAATGAAGGATGGGAGGGAGTGGAGAATAGGGAGAAGAAGAAAATAGAAGTCAGTGGGGGATGGGAGCAGTGGCGGGGCGTGGCATCTGTAAATTTGCTCAGTTTGAAGCGACGGTGTGTGTGTGTGTGTGTTTAAAGAGTCACAATTTCGCAAAACTTTCTATCAATAAAAAGCTTTTCTTCAAATGTAAATTAACCAAATAGTTTTTGCTTCAGAAAAACCTTGATATTTTCATTTCCCTTCGCCGTCCATGACATCTAAAAGTGTAAAAACACTAACAAAGTCTGTAAAAGCACTCAATCAGGGCACACAAACACAATACACGGTTTCCCTCACTAACAAGGGACCTTTCAACAGGTTCAGGTCGAAATATGACCTGATTTTTTTATTGAAATATATTCACTATTTATATGTACTGTGAAAAAATTAGCTGCCGTCACGCACTGGAAGTTACTGAAAAAAAAAATAAAGAATTTTGTCAGTATTGGCCGCTTTGTTTTCACTAACGTTGGGGACAACCGTTGCTGCCGGGAGAGTATGACCGCAAACGACTCATGAGTGGGCTGTTATTGTTCGCTAGAATCTCTACTTACCGCTTAAGTCTGAGTATGGTGGGTGGAAAACAGTAGTTCATTTTGGAGACGTTTGTAACCCAGATCTGTGAATTTATTTTGTGTATTCGCCAGTTAGTTATGGGAATTGGTCGACTGTTTCTGTTTCTCAATGTTGAAGAACTAGTGCCCGGAAGAATAAGAGCTGGATAGCATTGCGAGCTTGTCGAGGGCGTGTGCAATGTCATTAGCTGTGCTTCACCACTCTGAATTATTGAATCTCGAGCCCATAGGAGCGCTTGTTCCCTGTGCGAACATCCTATCACTTTAGGCAGGGCTGCAGAAACCCCGCGCGAACAATATTTTGCATAAAGGTTCCATTCATTATAGACAATCAGATCAGGTGATAATAAAATATATTTCATACAAGATTGAAGTAAAACAAAGTTGGAGTTTTACAGGTTGGAGTTTTACAACGTTTCAGAGATCATTTTTCTCCATCATCAGGTATATTTTGGCTAAAATCAAATTTATTAAATAAATATGATTAGATGAAATGAATCTTTGTAAATATAATGTAATCAGAAAACATTAAATAATAGAAGCTTAACTTATATTGAATATACGTTTTAAGTTTCTGAATCGTAAGTCAAACAAACGAATAGAATAAAGAGGCAGGGGGTCAGGTAACCATAGGTAGGGGTCAATAATGGAAGAAAATAATAAATATTATTTAATTTTGCGTAATACGTTATCATATGCATTAGTGAAGTTGTTACATTCAACCATCGAATTCATAGAGTCATTTAATTGAATACGAAAAGTTTCAGAAATGATTCTTGGGAATTCCTGGTTTCCTTATAAAGAATTTTAATGTTTTCAAAATCGAACTTTCTATTCTAAACAAAATATTCTGCTTACATGATATTTATAAATATTCATTTCATCTAATCATATTTATGTAATAAGATTGATTTTAGCCAAAATGTACCTGATGATGGAGACAAATGATCTCTGAAACGTTGTAAAACTCCAACCTGTAAAACTCCAACTTTGTTTTACTTCAGCCTTTGTTCGAAATATGTTTTATTATTACCTGATCTGATTCTCTATAATGAATGGAACATTTCTTTATGCGATGAAGATTAAACAATCAATAAAAACTTATTGAACAATATTTTGCTTCGTGAAAATGTGGAACTTTCATACATTTTTTCCTTAACTTCCAGTGCGAGACGGCAGCTAATTTTTTCACAGAACTTAGAAATAGTGAACGTTTATACAAAAAATATGAGGCCAAATTTTGATCTGAACCCGTTAAAAGTTCCACTGTAATTCATTCTGCATAACGGCGCGTTTCACCAAGCGTAGTCGCGAAGAGCCTAGAATCTACGAAAACAGCGATGACTGCTGTGCTTATTGCCGTGCAAAGGAATACGGCACGAAGCGGCTGGATAAGTAACAGTGAGCGGCGGCAAGCTCTCAATTCGAAGCGCTAATTTTGGCGAATCCACGTACTTCTCATTGTTTCACGACACTCTCACTCTCTCTCACTGTCTCACACTCTCTCTCACTCTCTCTCACTCTCTCTCACCCTCTCACTCTCTCTCACTCTCTCTCAGCTGTCTTTTACTAATACCACTTAAGTAACTGCAGATTTTTTCCTGATATTCGGTTATTCTCTAAAGTATGGAGATGCATTTTTTTATATTTTGTTTGGTCGTTCGGTCCATGACCGATCACTTCGCCACTAGATAGGAGGGAACAATTGGAGGGAATGGAGGATGGGAGAGAGTGGAGAATGGAAAAGAGTGGAGGTTGGGAAAGAGTAGAGGTTTGGATAGACCGGAGGATGGGATGGAGTGGAAAATGACAGAGAGTAGAGCAGCGGAGGTAGTGAGGGGTGGAAATGATTGAGGGACGGAAGGGAATTAGGAATTGGAGGAAGGAGTGACAGGAAGTTATGGATGGGAGAGAGTGGGGGAAGGAAAGGAGTTAGGAATGGGAGGGAAGGATGGGGGATGTCGGGAATGAAGTGGGGTCGGGTACCGATGGCGGAATAGAAAAGGGAAGATAGGATGAGATAGAATTGAGGAGGTAATGAATGAGGGAGAAAGTGCTGTATGGAGGAACGCGCGGAACAAAGTCAAGGGAAGCCGGATAAAGTAAAGAGGGCACAGGATTCACGGACACAGACGGGGTAGTTGGGGGCGGTGGGAGTCGAGGAGTGTGCGAGTGATAGGGAATCGCTGGAGGAGCCGCGGAGGGCGGCGAGGGCGGCGAGGACGGAGGGGGCGCCGCCCTCTGAAACGGACGCAGCCGGAGGAAAAAGGACCGGAGGCGCACGGCGGAGTTGCACACTGGAAATATTAGCCTAAGAAGTAAGACAAACAGACGCGAGATTGCGCGAGCGTGGAGTTCGCAAGACACACAATAGACCCGCGCCCCCTCCCCCTCCCACTCCTCGGCCCCCAGGGGAAGGCCGCGGATCAGTTCCCTCCCTCTCCCCTCCCCTTTGTCCCTTCTCCCTCCTCTTCCCAGGCTGCCGGATTCACCGCCGGAAACCGAGGCCATATCCATGCGGATGAGTAAAAACTCAACAATGACGTTCGTCTCGTCATAAACAAGGCAAACTTGCTTGTATTATCACATTCACCCCGATAAAGCCAAACAGCTTCTAATGCTTTCTTGGTTTGATTTGTATTGTTACAGGTTACACATAAAAGATAACGTAGCTCTACATGAAATTGTCTGTAAATTGTTTCTGTATACATTCAACTTGTTTGTGGAATTACTCGAGTATTTTATGAAGCAATAAGGTATAATGTTGTATAAGTATAAAAGAATTCATATTAAATAATTAGCAAAATATATAATGTGATAATAACAAAACACTAAAATATTAAAAACAGACGGTAAAGAAATTTTGGGTGTCAAAAATGTCATTTCTGATTACATTGTAAGATTTATGACCACCAGTTCGAATCCATTGTAAAAGCAATGATCATCATTACAAAGAAGAAAATACCCGATATAAACACCATAGAAGATCTACCGTAGAAGTAGAATGTAGAATACATTTGATATGGCCTTACAATGAAGCATAATTTTCCAAGTCCTCATTGCGTGTACATTGCAAAAAGAGTTCAATTTTTTCGTGTTTTTATATGTATTTTTTATCATTGTGACTACATAATTTGAATAATAATGAACTTCACCTACGATCAAGCAAAAGGTAGTTTGCAATGAAATATCTCAGCAGTGTAACATAAAAGAGATTTGTAAATAAGAGAGTAAGTGTTTGTTCGCAAACTCTCCCATCCCTTTAAAGAGACATCCGGAACAACACTTGGAAAGACGAAAACGATAATTTCATTACAACAAGGAACCTTCCTGAGAAAGCGAAGTGTGTTAAAACGACCCAAGAATTATCTGAAAGGAGCTTTACCCAAATATTTACAAGGGACCCGGGCGTGTTCTGCAGCGCGGGCGCGGGCGAGAGCAAGCGCCAGGCACGATAAGCGCAACGTGAGACAAAACACGCGCTAGGCGACCCCACTTGTTAAAGCAGCCCCCTGCGTCGTGTGAGGCAAGACGGCTGCCTGACAAGGGCGGCCACGGCGCGCCACTCCGGCGGTCGTCTCGGGGCACGATGGGCGAAGGGCTAGAAAAGAAGGTCAAACCTCCGATTGGTTGACTAGAGAGTTTTCGCACGCCATAGCGGACAGCACTATCGATCTTCTACGCATGCGCAGATGCACAAAACTGACACAAAATATGAACTGCGCATGCGCAGAAGATCGATAGTGCTGTCCTCTATGGCGTGCAAAATCTCCCTATTATTTCGGCTTTCCGGGCGCGATAACTGCTAAGGTCATTTGTACCGTATGTGTAGTAAATGTTTTTCTCAAGAGGTGGCGGTGATCTTGCCCCGCCGAATGGTGAGATTCAGTGCAGACCTACACATTAGCTGGTGGAGATCTCCCCAACCTGGTATCTCCCATCAGTAGGGCATCGCCCTAGCCAGGACAACCTCTTAGCTCCTGACTGGTCTCCCGATATGTGTGGCCGTAATGCATGTAAGTGTGAGTAAGGGGTGGCAATAAGGCAAGGATGAGGAAGAAAAGATTGCGCGCGATCCGCCGCCCGTTTGTTAGGGTACTGCTCCTGCATTCGCCTGGTGTCTATCTGATAAACCTCGGAATACTACCGATCAGAGCAGTCGGCAGCTAGAATTCTTCTCCAGGCAGCGTCTGTACTCAACCTAGCTATTTAGAGTCGAAATTCCTATCACCATTGGGACTAGGACCCTGGAACCCGCGGGACAGAGGCACTGCAGTGATACCCTGAGTTACTTAAACTGTCGAGATCCTAATGAATGAGCTGTAATAGTTATTTATTCATTTTGATTATCAAAAGTCAGCCGGTTATCTATAGCCGAGATCTCTGCTGTTAAGAGTTATTAGGACACATGTGTGTTAATAATCTGTGAACCACTAACAGCAAATCATTTTGAGATTGTAAATAATATTACAACTAATGCATGGCCTCTCACTGTACTATAAATACATTGGTATCATTCTTTTGAAACTTTGCAAAATTGCTGTATTTCTTTCGTAATGGAATTGAACTTAATATCAAACTCCACTAATTAGTTATTTAAAAGTAGACATAATCCTCAAAAAAATGACAAGTGGAAGGGACATGAGGTCTCTCGGCATTTTGTTGTGCTGTTATTGTTGATATAATAAATTAGGAATAAAACATTGTACATCCTGATGGAACTCCTGAATATTATTCCAGTATTCTGAACAAATAAAAATTCTGACAATAAAGTTGTTTTGAAGATGAAAACTTGAAATGTTTACGTTTCAAAGTCAGAACTCTCTATTGCGTTTCAAAGTTAGATCAAACTCGAAAATATCTAAGCAGTTACTTCACACTACGTAATATACACATTTGAAATGCGGATTTTACAAACTAAACAAGGTTTCCTGCAAAGATGCAAAATAAATATAAGTTTATGTAGTCAAATACCTGTTGAAAAGGATAATAAATTGCTGGAATCCAAGGGAAACTTTTGAAAAAGTTTTCAATAAAAAACATGAAAACTGAGGATTGATGAATTCTCAACTACATATTGCAAAATTATTAGGCGTTTATCCTTTTTCTTTTGCAAAACATGCTCGAAAATATACCTATTTTTACCTTCTCGCTACGGAGTAGAGAGAAAGTTGTGTAATGCTGCGCGCGAAAATTGTGAATTTTCGGCAGGAAAACGTTTATTAAAGAACCCTGGTGCCAAAAAAGTGAATAAATTCACTTTTTGAATTTAGAAAAAAGTCCTCTCACACGTGGTGTAGCCAGAATCCACGTTTTGTGAGTCTTTGATACGGATAAATCGCATGGCGGTAAAACGTGTCTGTCCGTTCTCAGAATCGACTCATCCGTTCAGTAGATTTTCTCCAAAATGTATATTCCCAAATCGATCTGGCTGATGTCGCGGCCCCTTGAATTTGAAATCGGTATTTTAATTCTCGGGGGTACTTTACATAAAACCCTTGGGATATTTTCAAAATTTGAAAAAGACTTCATCGTTTTTGATTAAATTTTTTGTTGGATAGTGTAAAGCACATTTACGAGAATGGTCGCGTCCCATGTTCGTTGCATTTTTTCGGCGTCTTTCAACAACATAAATATTAAAGATACAGATTTTCCCTTAATGTGTTTCTTAAAGAGAGATTTTAATATATGGTCATGTACAATTTTTCGAAAATTTGAGTTGTTTTTTAGTAATTTTGCGAGAAAATACTTGCGAAAAAGTACGTGCTGTTTGAGCACCTCTAGTTTTAAAGTTTCAATGTTTTGACCACATTTCCAGAGTTTCCTCTCTCTGTGTGGCGTTGGGGGGGGGGCAGGACAGAGTAAAGCCGGGGTGACCTGACGCCAGCAGAGAAATAGCGGAGAGGAATTTACTGAGTCTGCGACTTACAGAAAGCGTGACAGAGAGGTGAAACGAAAACAGAGTTGAGGAAGGGACGTAGGTGGTGGAGAGACGTAAGGTTGACAAGTTGGTCGTGCGGACGAGCTTCGGAAATTTGCTCACGTCTAAAGGGTAGAGAACGTACACATGCGTCTAAAGAGAAACTGATATGAGAGCTCGGTCAATGTGGCCTCGTCCAAAATTAATGTATTAAGCTGGGTGTTCATGCTTTTTAAGACTCTCAGCATGAAAATACTCGTGTAGATAATAAATATAGAATGATGCCTACATTTCCTTAAATTCAAATCTAAATCAGAATCCTAAAAAGTTAATTAATTTCTGTAATCTCAAACATTCAGAAAAGTTCGAATTAGAATAAGAGTACAAAATTATTCGTTGTAAGGAATTTGAAAAACTCATCATGCCACTTTCAATACAAAGGAATTGTGATAAAGCAGTGTAGTTTTCAGTTAGAGTGAATTAGGTAATGCATTCTTTATTGTAATTCTTGTATTCTATTTTTAACCAATAAATTAAGTGAAGAAAAATTATCCACTTATATTACGTGGATAAACTTGTGATGGAATACTCCTGAAGAACTCCTGATATGTCATGTGGAAATACATATTAAATGTTATTTTACTAGTCTAATTATGCATCTTGATTTCAGTTTTAAATTATTTACTGAATGTTCAGGAGATTCAGGTATTTGCATTAGTTGCAAAATGCAAAAAAAGTATATGACAATATGTACACACAAAATTAATAGAGGGTATGGTTGGAGAATGATGAATAACGTCTAAGGATGGCAATTTCTGAGAGTTGTGGGAATGCAGATGTGGTATTGTTGAAGTAATTGAATAAATCTATAAATAAGTTGACGTAAATAAATCCATGCAGTTGACGCAGTATCGGAGAGTACGTTTCAGACAGAAAATGCTGGGAGCAACTGGCGGTGAGGAATTGAAATTGGGAAGTAATTGTGTGGACGAGTATTTTCAGATGCCTAACATGGGGCTAATTAGTAATGTGTGGAAGGTTGCAAATTTTTGGAGGTTGTACATTATCGCTCGTGAGGTCGTAATGATTTTAGCGATGATTTTATGTTAGGAATAATACCGATATCAAAAGCATACAAATAGAGATGGTGCACGGACTCATTGTAGATAAATATATTGTAAAACAGTAATATGTATCGGAAAAGGTGTCTCAGGGCATCAACTGATGTCACTGCAGTGCCTCTGACCGGGAGGTCGTGGGGTTTGAGTCTCGATGGTAGCAGAATTTTCAGCACTAGCTTCCCTGCATGGTCGAATTCAACGGCTGTCTGGAGAAGAATTCTATCAGCCGGCTGTTCAGATCGGTACAGTCAGAAATTTCCACATTACTTTAATGAAATGTACATTAAAGAAATCATCATGGATGCACGGGAAAACCTCAGGGCAAACGTGAAAACCTCTACAACAAATACACACTTATTTTAATTTAAACATTAAATTTAATGTAAAAGTAATTGTATATGAATATTCTTTTTAATGTACAAGGCACATTTACATTACACGAATAATATTTTAATCTACATTAAATATAATAACATTTATGAAAGAGTAGTTTTCCTTGTTTCTCCAAAACACACCAGGCAAAGGCGGGAGCAGTTTTCTAACTAACGGGCCACGGACAGGGTGCGATATTTCCTTCTTCTTCATTGTCCTTTCGTCGCCCCTTACTTACACACACACGCACATTCACATGCACTTCCCTACCACACATGTCGGGACCATTCCAGAGCTGAGAGCTCGTCCCGGTTTCACGGTGGTGGGAGATACCTTGTGGAGGGAAATCTCCGCAAGCCGAGATAGGACGACGCTGGATCTCGACAGTCAGCAGGAGATCACCGTACCAAGAGATAAAAAACGCACTACACTTACGGGACTAATAATAATATTGGCAGTAGACGCGCCAAAATTACTAATCAAACATGGTAATACTGAAATATACATAGTGGTAAAGATGGTGTTAAAACGCAGTGATTGGAAACGTCTTGGTGCAAGGATACGAATAAGGAAAGTAATAACGCGTGGTTCCAAGCAGAAGTGAGAAGAACAGCTGACACCAATCTCAATTCTTGAAAGAAACACTTCCAGATGTCACTCGCCAGCGGTCGGCGAAAAATAAAGGTTCTTGAGATATTCGTAAGAACTACTAACAGTTTCAGAGGCAGCACATCTGTTCGAATGCACCGGATGTGATGAAGCTGAGAAGAATAAACTTCTTACGTAGCTAATGAACACGAAGAGAAGAACCATATGAACTCAAAAGAATATTTATGACACAAATGAACTCCAACGTTCATTGAAAACTGTGTGACTAACTTTTTTTGTAATGTTGATTCTTTCTTCATTAGTTACCATGAAATAAACATTGGTCTCTCAGAAACATTAATTACAATACACTCTCAAATTAATTCCCCACTTACATAATAACACTCTCTTCTCAAAAATTTCCTAAACATACCTAAACTTACATTTGGGTTATAAATGTAATCTTCATAACAAATTTATGTGTCATTACAAAGTTTCACATTTTCATTTTTGATCAAGTACTTCCACCCTAACACTTAGAAATTATTTAGTTTTCACTTTTCCGTGAGTGGACGTCTTGTGAGGTCAGTAATTAGATTTATATTCTAAGACTATATTTATAATTCAAGCAAAGTTTTACATTTGTACATAAAGCGACTTTCGTTGGAACTAATAAATGTCTGCGTTGTTCCTGAAAGTAAATAAATAATAATAAGTATTTCAACATTAAAATTACATACACCTCAACTTAATAATATACTGCGTTTGTAATTTGTTTCAAATTTCCCTGCGCTTCAACTTTGAATAATTATTCATAATTCAATTATTCCGCCTGATAGATGATTTGCTTACCTCTAATACTGATTTATGCAGGCACTCGTGATCCACAAAATCTGATAGTGTCATTATCTAGGTAATGAATTTGTGTTAATCATCAAAGTGAAATATGAAGGGCTCGTGCTTACCGAGTACTCTCGTTGCAATATCATGTTCATTAGATTTTCACAATATCTATTGTAGAAAATTTTTTAAATTCTTTTAAAGACGGTTACGTTTAAATCAATCTGTTATCGTTGATTTTACACCAGTTATTTTACCTTTTGTTTTGTTTACATATATGACGCATGTAATTTAAATATTTTTGCAGTTATTTTGTCATCAGTAAAATGCAAGATATTTTTCAAAGAATTTTGAAACAGAAATTGTGAAGCAATGAAATAAAGAAATATACCACAAAGCATTGTATGGAAATGAAGTTGAAAGGAACAACTGCTAAATTGCTCTTGTGTCAGACATAAGAGCTTGACAGAGGCGTGTAACAATGCTATGGGATACCAGGAGAATTTCAAAAAGGGGAGGTCAATAAGAGAATCGATAATAAATTGCAATAGAATTGAAGGAAAATTTATAATCTATTTCAGGGGCGAGACTTTTGAAATATTCCCCTTTGCTGTTAATTCATCCCAAATAAAAATTACAATTGTTTATATTCGAGATTAGACGCCAAATTTGAATTCATTTTGGCGCATATGTTTAAATAAGTTATGATACTCTCTTTTTCCAATATATTTCAATTATTTTCAGCAAGTGTGTTTTCAGTTTTTGAAGTATGACTAGAAAATATATATTTTCATAATTTTTTACTTTTACTCCAGTCCTCGAAGACTCAGACAGCCAAGTGCTATTGTTTTTTATAACCATTTCAACCTTCAGAATCTCACTCTGATTGTGGCTCTTATCTACATCGACTATGACTAAAATTATATTGGAACTTATTTATGGGCACATCTGTCTTTAAAGATATCGCCGGAGTTCATATGAAGTTAATATCCAGGGCAACTTTTTCAAATCTTTTGTAAATATCTGATAAACTTTGAAACTACCTGTAAAAGTCCAGAAAGGTTCGAATAATGAACGTTCTAAACGACGAAACGTTAACTCCTAACGTAAAGATAAAGGAATAACACTATTCTGGAGTTCATCGTTGACTCCTACAATTGGTATACGGCTGTTAAACTTGCAACCTGAAGAGAGATTCCTCACATTCCGATAGTACCTGCTACATAGTTCTCCACCGTGCAGTTTGGGATGCGAAGAATTAACCTAAGTTATAGTGAGCTTCAACGTAACTTCTCAGCTGATGTCAAACTTCGCTATTATCGGACCTTACTGCCCGGAGGAAAATTCTAGCGGCCGGCTGCTCTGATCGGTGGTTTTCCGTGTTTTTTCCGATCGACATCAGGAGATTGACGGAGCAGTAACGTAACAAACGGGCCATGGACAGCGCACCGTCTTTCCTTTCTCTTCCTTGTCCTATTCTCACCCTTTACACACACACACACACAATAATATGAACTACATTACCACACATGCCTGGAGAATGGTCGGAAGGTCGGAAGTTTAGAGCTTGTCCCGGCTGGGTGGTGCCCCGCTTCTGAGAGATACCTTGTTGGGGAAACCCTGCTAGTCAGTGATAGGTCGGCGTCGGATTTTTCCATTCGGTAGGGAAGATCACCGCCACCTCCCGATGAAATCTACTACACGTACGAGATTAATGACCTCAGTAGTTGACGCGCCCGGAATCACTAACAATCCATCAACCAATCAATCGGGCCTTACCTAGGATCATCCGGTCTATGATCTTTCAGTCGGTGAATCGATGTTGTTATCAGTAACAAAAAAGATGCCATCCGGTCTATGAACTTTCAGTTGGTGTATCGATGTTGTTATCAGTAACAAAAATTATGTCAAATGTTTTGGATACAATTTTACGTTTTGTGTGAAATAAAAAAGAGAAGGCTGCACCGTTGATACAGCCGCAATAGATGTGAAACGCCATCTGCCCTCTCAAGTGAATATAAGTGCACAAGGGAAGGGAAATGACGTAAACAAACAAAAGACATCTTACTAGCTGAACTTTGTTATTTTTAGTGAATGTGTTGATGTCTAACGTGACAATCTTTCTCCTTCAATGTGATCCTGCTCTGTTTGACAAACGTGCTGCCAAACTACGCCTCTGTAAACGTCATGTTCACAGGTAAAGTGAATCCGGATGTACTACGCGTTGCGCAATAACGCCACATTTGTCTATATTTTTCAAAAATAAATAATAAATTTTATTCACATTCACATAAGTTGACAAATACTGCAGATGCAACCGAATGTGAAAATACTTTGAGCTCGAGTGCGGATGAAGTAAGCTTATAACGAAAACAAAAAATGAGGTATGAAACGAAGGCAACATAACGATACCTATGTCAGGGTCACAGGTAATACGGTTGAAACCATATAGGCAATGTTAATATAAAAATTCTTAGTTACATGTTTTGTTTTACACTGGGGTTTTACTAGTCTCTGAAAACATTCTTGCTTATTCCGAGCTCGTGCTACTTCAATTTTGAGCAGCAAACGTTTATCTACGTAAACATGACGTTGAGGCGCTTGCACTATTGTTATGAAGTTCGTCGATTTACACACTGCAGTAGACTGTCAGAGTAGTGTTCCCGCTGGCTGCACATACTGCAAATATTGTTCCCTCTGGCGTCGTTTAATAGTCCTTCCTGGTGTCACGACAGATGGCAGCAGGCCCACTCACCGGCTTAAAGTTACAGCAATATTATCATTACTTTTCATCCCACATATGTATATTTCGGGAACTAATGGCGATCGTCTTCCGCTGGGAGATTTGACGTCGATCAACCCATTGGAAAGGGATTTCCCGCCTCTAGGAACCTCCTTCGGCGGCGCACCGCCGCACTCGCGATAAGCTTGAAGTTCTCGATAGGTATCCCGACGTTAGAATAATTAGACCACTCATGGTATATGCGTGCCCAATAAGGATAAATGCCTCACTAACAAACATAAATAGAATTCAAGTGATGCAAAACAAATTTCTCCCAATAGCAACAAATGCTCCCTGGTTCATACCAATACACAACTCCACAAAGAATTGAATCTACCACCTATTACCCATCACATAGCCCACCACTCTAATAATTTCTTTTCAAATATAAACTCAATACCCCAAGCCGCCCACTATAACCTAGCATCTGTCAATTATTTCCCAACCCATATCAAAAACAGATTCCCACTAGAAGCATTTTTAAATATATTGTCCACACAAGACCTAAAATAGTAGGTGCTCCATGAGTCCCCTACATCAGAAAGTAGTTAGTTTAGTAAATAAGTTAGAATAAAAATAGTTATAAGCCAACAAAATGCACATGAAAAAGTAATTAATTACTGAACTATGTAAATTTCAACAATAAGTAAATAAATTAATTTAAAAAAAGGTCTCCCGACGTGTCGTAATATAGTGCCTAATGTGTAAGGGGAGAGGCAACGAAGATGACGGAGAAACGAGCGCGTAAAATCCATGGCCCATTTGTTTGAGGAATTCGCCAAACTCCGACATTCACCTGGTATTGATAGGAGAAATCACTACCTTTCAGAGTAGCCGGCTGCTAGAATTCGCTTCCAGATAGCGTCCGACTTCGACATTCACTACAAGCCCCGCTGATCCGAACTCCACAAATCCGAAATTTCATGTAATCCGAACAAAATTTATGATAGAGGAAAAAATTAACAAAATTAATAAAATACATATTTGTGTTAAGAAAGAATTTTATAATTACTGTAGAACTTAATAACTAATTATTGAAAGAAAAGACACAATTAAATGTTTATTGCACTGGGAACTATGGTACACCGTAGTTTTGTTACTGCTAAATAAACAAAACGTGATATACATATCACGTTTTATATTATGTTATGTTATGTCACGTTATATATTATGTTTATGTTATTTTCACTTAAAGCCACTTGCAAAATCGTTAATCTTCTTTCGTCGTAACGAATTGAATTTGCTTGATGATGCGATGCAATTGCTACGCTACGTTGCCATTTTTCTCACATTCCACGCTACGTAGCATTGTGTCTGGTAATGCAATACACGTATTTGTATATGTACGGAATATTTTTTCGGATAATACGAACATTTCCGAATATAAACAGACTACACCCCCAATTAGTACGAAATACCATGGTTCTACAGTACCTATTTAGATAACTAGTACCGAAAATTTCTCACAGTCGGATTCTAGGTCCTTCCGGTGAGTGTCCCTACAGAGGAGAACAACATTGTTGCCACCGGGTCAGCTCAACCGGTCGCATTTATCCCCGGTTTTAATTTCAACTTTCGATCGCAAGAGCTCGCTGGGATTCTGCTCGCGCCCGCCGGGAGGTTGGGAGAGTCGCTGGGCGGGGGCTGCGGCTGGTTTGTGCAGCCCTCGGATGTTTTGCAGGGTAACGGCCCCGCCCTGCCCCCGCCACGCCCCGTCCTCACAACGCAGCGCCGCGCCGCGCCGCGCCGCGCTCCCCTCTCGGCGGAGGGGATACAACCGGAAGCGGCGCGGCGCGTCCTCGAGGGGACGCTTCGACTGACCCTCTCTCGCCCGCAGGTCCCCACCGCCCCCGTCCCCCTCTCCTTCCCCCACCACCCTCCCGCAGTGAACGTCCCATGAGAGGCCGTCGAGGCGGAGCGGAGAGTGGGGCACGATATGCAGGCAGTGGAAACGTTGTAGTGAGAAGAAATTATTCTAACATATTTCTCTTCTCCTTCTTCTTACCTTTCTTTATCTTTTTATTTGTTTTCTTCTGATGCTGATGATCCCCTTTCAACTGATGATTTTTCTTCTTCTGGTGCTTCTGTGTTTTCTTCTTCCGCTGTTGCTGTTTCTCTTTCTGCTCATTCTTTTTTCGCCTTACTTCTAACTCTAAATTCTTTTGTCCTTCTCTGTCTTTATCTTCTTATTTTTCTTCTTCTTCTTCTTCCCGCGAGGTCGCCGAGGTGAAGCGGAGAGTGAGGGATGAAATGCAGGCAGTGGAAACGTTGTAGCGAGAAGAAATTATTCTAACATATTTCTCTTCTCCTTCTTCTTACCTTTCTTTATCTTTTTATTTGTCTTCTTCTGATGCTGATGATGCTTCCGCGGCTGCTGATTTTGCTTCTTCTGGTGCTTCTGTGTTTTCTTCTTCTGCTTGTTGTTTCTGTTTCTCTTTGTGCTCATTCTTTTTCTTCTCCTGCTTCTAACTCTAACTTCTTTTGTCCTTCTCTGTCTTTATCTTCTTATTTTTCTTCTTCTGCTGGTGCTGAATCTGAGGCTACTGCCTTTTTATTTGTGGGTGCTTCTGTTTCTTTCTCTGTTGCTGCTTCTTTATTTCTCCTACTGCTTCCTTTTCTTGTCCTCGTTCTCCCTTTCATTATCTTTGTTGTTTTGCTAATTCTTCTGTTTCTTCTCCAACTTAACCCACTATGGGTTTCGGCCTTACACCCAAGAGTTTACAGAAGTGAAGAAATATTTCATAATTCATGTATTAGTCAATGGATTCACCATGAAGATGCATGTGAGAAAAGAACGCTGAAGAATCATTTTGTTCGTGGCCGATTGTTTAAAGTACTTCGTTGGCATTCGCATGGAACTCATCGTGGGTCTCTACAGAAAACATCGATCAGTCAGCATCTTCAAGGCTCATCCAGAAAGAATTCGGCTTCCGGCGTGGTATTTATCTGACGTGGACAATTCTGTACCGCCGGGACTCGAAAATGAGAGTTTTTTCAATAATTTTGATATTGCTGGAGTTTCTAACACTTCTAACGTAAGTTATCGTAAATATCTTAATTACAATAACGTTCTAGCACTTTCCTCGGAACAAATTTCAACGTATACTTAATGGTAAATTAAGAAGTAATTATATAAGAAATCAGTATGGGTATAAGTTTTTTATTTTTCACCAGGAAAACGGATTTTTTAAACCAATACAATATACCAATGCTTTAGTATTCTGTTTGCTTAAGTATTTCAAAGAAATTAAATTGAATGATCTGTTTACATACTATTTAGTAATGTGTGTTGTTTGGGTATGCATGTGGTGATATTTTTGCGCATACCTCTACAATTCAGTCTCTAAATCCTCATAAATTATCTTTATACTTTGATTTGAATGATGAACCAATGCATACCCTTGGCCATCCATGATGAAAGAGGTAAATTTACAGCCTTTATTTTGAATGAATTGAAAGAAAGATAAGTTTATTTACTACAAAATTCCATAGCTCATATTAGAGAAAATATGTTTTACTAAATTTTGCGACAGAACGATGAAATGTTTGGTTTTATAATTTTTTCTGATCTCTTTTATAATTTTGAAACAATTTCATAACTCAATTTTTACGCAATTCTCGTCAATCAGGCTTTAAAACCTATTGCTCGTTGGCCATTATTAATTTTGCGTACTTCGG
This sequence comes from Acheta domesticus, assembly GCA_031308135.1. NCBI lineage: Eukaryota > Metazoa > Arthropoda > Insecta > Orthoptera > Gryllidae > Acheta > Acheta domesticus. Next base: position 19,809,280 of record JAHLJT010008756.1, on the reverse strand, counting down.
TAGCTTTGAAATGACATAATTTCCGCTGGACATTTTACGAAGTTACAGTAACACAAATATCTCAATTATTACAAAACAGTTTCACTCATCGTAGAATTACGTTATTTTGTGGTCCTCAGTCCCACGTTTACTTTGCTTATGACCTAGGGCGGAAGATCATGTAAATCATATTTAAATAACCGAAGCACCATGTCTCGTTGAGATGTTTCTTTCATTTTTTCTATTTATCATATTAAATTATCACCCCGTTTTGGTTTGATTTTTTGATTGATTGATTCATTAGTGATTCCCAACGCGTCAACTGCTCAGGTTATTATGCCCGTAAGTGTAGTGCATTTCCCCTTAGGGAGGTGTCAGTGATTTTCCCCACGCTGAATGGTAAGATTCAGCGCCAATCTACCGTCGCGTCGGCTAGCGGGGTTTTCCCTCACCAGGTAACTCCTAGCAGCGGGGCACCGCTGCATCCGGGACAAGCTCTAAGCTCCCGACTGGTCCTCTCGGCATGTGTTGTAAAGTAGTGTATGAAAGTGTATCTGTAAGTGAAGGGTGAGGATAGCACAAGAAAGAGTGAGCAATGATCGCACGCAGACCATGACCTATTTGTTAAGAGTACTGCTCCGACACTCATCTGGTATCCCGTTTTCGTCAATTTTCGTATGAACAATCGATCTTTCTTTCTTTTGCCAACCCGTTCACATATAAATTTCTTGTTCCGACCCATTCATATTAAATTTCTCTTTTAATAGAAATAAACACAGAAAACGAGAAATTCATAAAATTCAGAAAGAATTGTACTTATCAAAAACAAATCGAAACCCACACCATGTGCCCCTTGTTTGTTATTCACGGTGATCCATTTTCTTCCTTTAAAAAGGACACTGGCGAAAGAGCTATGGCGTCTTGGAAAGTTCCTCGGTTTCTCATCCCGAACCGCTGTCTCTGGCGCTTCTCTCGAAAGATCGCGCCGCCCGAAGTGAGAGCAGAGAGGGCAGAGAGAGTCGTGGGGAGGACGTGAGGAGTGAGAGGCGGTGGGGGAGTCGGGGGGGGGGAAGAGAGGAAGGAGGGGGGAGGGGGGCGGTAAGGGGTGAGAGGTGTTCGCGGCAGCGTCGCGGGCAGGGAAGAGGAAGGAGTTGGAGCGTGGGGAAGCAGCGACTTGGTGAGGGCTTGGGAAATTAGGGCTCCGCGCGCGGAAGGAAGGTAGAAGGACGGGTGGGAAGAGGTGGTTAAGGTTGGCGGCCGGGGACGCCGGGGGGCAAGGGAGTGGTAGGGGCGAATGAGAGGTTGGGGAAATCAGGAAGTAGGAACAGTGGGGAAGGGAGGGTGACAGAATAGCGGCGGGGCGGCGGGGCGGTGTGGGCGGCGGGGCGGTGTGGGCGGCGGGCGGTGTGGGCGGCGGGGTAGCGTGGGCGGCGTGGGCGGCGTGGGCGGCGTGGGTGGCAGGGGCGGCGGGGCGGCGTGGGCGGTGGGGGTGGCGGGGGCGGCGGGGGGCGGGCGGCGGGGGTGGTGGCGGCGGGGGTGGAGGCGGCGGGGGCAGCGAGGGCTACGGCGGAGGCAGCCGGGGCGGTGGGAACGGCGGGGGCGGTTGCACGGGGCGGCGGGGCCATGTAGGGCCAGAGGGAGGTGGGGCAAAGGGGCCGTGTGATCGAGGAGCGCCATCAGTCGGATTCACTTGCGGCGCCGACTCCGTCGTAATCGTTTCATCGCTCACCATTGGAACGCGGCCCGCGTCGCCCCCGCCCGTAAACACTTAGGAATTCGGCGGACTGCTCAAGGAGCGCCCGCCCCCGCGGCGCCGCGGATCCATCATGCGCGATTGCGTAGCAGTGGGAATGCCGATATCATAGAGACAAAGAGGAGATGGAAGGAAAGGGAGAGAGAGGAGAAAATCGGCAGGTCAAGGAGTTGGAACGTTTAATGGTGATAGATATGGAGGTGACAACAGAAAAAATCAAAGTGGGGCATAATGAGGACTCTCAAATGTCGACGCTAAAACAGACAGTGAGGGGAAAGAGAAGGAGAAGTAAGGTGAGGAAGAAAATGAGAAATTATAGGCTTTGATGGTTCGGATCTCGGCAGTGTGGCCATTGTGGAGGGTTAAATGGGGAAACGAGGAATGTAATAATCAGAAGAAAAATAAATATGATGTAGAGGAGAGAAACAATGGGATTAGAAAGCTGGAGGGTAAGAATGAGATTAAATGTAAGGGAAATGTTAAAACTTTGGCTGATAAAAATGAGCATGTAAAATAGGAGAATGATGAAGAAGTGCCGTGCAGGGAGAAGATTACAGCAGAGAAATAACAGGAGAAATAATTAAAGGGCAGACAGGGAAAAGGATAAGGTGATAAACTTTACGTGTATATGATTAGGAAAATATTCTTTGAAGACGATGTTGGATAAGAGACGATATCCACTGTTATTAGTTATATATGACTAAACATTGCTAACAATATTTTCATACCTAGTTCTTCTTAATGAAAAATAAATCGTCACTGTTACTGAAGTGAATGTGCGAATGAACATAGATGTAACGAAGGAAATACAATACATTGTATAACAGAAATTTCAAGAATTGTTAAGTCTTGGAATTGAAGGAGCACTGACAGTGGGAATACTGTGTAGACGGATAAAGGTTCTTCAACTTTCTTAAAACAACTTAAATTAACATAAAACGTTACTAATGATGGTGGAAAAACTTGGTGGAAAAATTAGTAGACTAGACCATGTTCCATCATAACTCATAAAAATAATGATAATAATAAAAATTAAGTTAGATCAAACTTCAGGATGCAGAAATTAAAATTATGAACAATAAATTATTGAGGAGTCCAGAAAGTCATAATTAAAAAAACACGACAAAAACATTATGAAAGAAATTACGAAATTCGAAGAAATATAGATTGAGTAATGTAGAATAATGACACTGAATAATTTATATAATACCGATAAAAAATTTGAAACCACTAGAAATACGAGTAATGCCAATATAAATGCTCAGCAAGCAGTTAAAAACCTCCCATAAATTATAAAACGAGTGTCAACAATACACGATATGATATTCAACACGTGTCAAAATAGAAAATGACAATCCCAGTGTATTAGGACATGTAATAATGCCTGGCACCAGCTTCATCTTTCCTATAGTTTCCCTTTGCACTGCATTTTGTTCCTTCTGGGCATATTTTTACTATCACAATTTCATTTTTCATTAGCACTCACCATCTCATCCACACTTTTCCGTCTATCGATCCAATGTACTACTTCGAACACGCCTCCAAGTATCGTGGTCCGCCTGTTTGTGTGGGTTGCAGAGAGAGCAGCCTCTACAAACAGAGCGGGGGTTAGAGCGGTATCAGCCCTGCGGAGCACCTCGAGCGAGGAATAGCAGGAGGCGCGGCTGGGAGGGGAAGAATCCAGCCGCGCGGGAAACAGATGTGACAGCTCCGCCGGTTCAACTTGTCCCGACGGCTGGGGGAGTAACCTCAGGCAAGCGATCGTGCGAAATCGCGAGACTGATTGATGTGGCGGGTGGCGCAACGGCGCGGGGCGCGGTGGGGACGAGCGGCAAAGCGCGAGCGGGTGCTGGGGGCGGCTGGGGATGGCTGAGGGCGGCTGGAGGCGGCTGGGGGTGGCGGGGGCGGCTGGGGGCGGCTGGGGGTGGCTGGGGGCGGCTGGGGGTGGTTGGGGCGGCGGGGGCGGCGGGGGCGGCTGGGGGTGGCTGGGGGCGGCTGGGGGTGGTTGGGGCGGCGGGGGCGACGGGGATGTTGTGAGAGACGCGGGAACGCTTGGGAGAAAGGAAATTGCCGTAGAAAACGGCATTGACGAATTAACCTAGAACGGTCCAGTAGCTTCAGTGGTAGTATCATAAAGATATGTAAAAGTGAATCAGACATGACTGGTATATTCTTTATGTAAACTACAGTATTTTTCTCTGTAAAATATTTATTGAACATTGAACCATGAGAGGTTATTTCAACCGATATTATTCGCTTTCATTCATACAAACTGAATATTTGAATGAACAGTACACATTCTGGCAACATATCTCCCCTATCCTCGCAAGCGTCAATCGACATGTTCTTTTAATCCAACTTTAGAGGTTCAGATTGCAATAAATGCGATTTTTCTGAAGACTGGATGTGTAGCTAGTGTCCTAGTAACAGTAAATCATGAAAATACAAAACAGTGGAATAGAAAGCTTTGACTACTAGAATGAAGTTATGGAAAGGCATTGGAAATGACGAGAGAATGGAGATGGAAAACATGCAGGCATCGAAGAGCGTAACCTACGTACACAACATCAAAGAAAATGAGAAACAATATAAAAAAATTTGATTGATGATATAAGTGATTGAAAAGTTGATAATGGCAATTGGCCAATTATTCTGCAAAGAGATTACTGATGGCTGTGAACTGCACGAAGTTTAATTACACATATTTATAATCAATATTCATAACAGCATAACCCTTGCATGTTCTTCCATCCTAAACAACTTTTACTTTACCGGAGCGGGGGTGGCCACATCCCTTGGGTGAACATCTGAGCATTGTCTTTGTCTTCAACGCACGCGGGTGTCCAAGTATGCCGTTGTCTTGGTATCCAGAACGCCCTGCGCACATGTACTCCTGACTTGGACGGGGCCGCCTCGCCAGATGAAGGCTTATCAGCTTTCCGGGTTGGTGCCGGAGGTGTTTCCCGCCTCTCGCTGTGTCGGGACGAGGTCCTTCCTCGGTTCCCTTGAGTGTCGGTCATAGCCACGATGAAGTCAAAGGCTCAACTTCACGTACACGGGCTCTCACATCCGGGCGCATGGACCCTCAGCCTGTCTCCTCACTGTAGCTACTTTTATGGTAACGGTGTATCGATGAGAATCAGGGCATTCGGCCGGGAGAATCCAATACCCCGCCAGAAACTTCACCATGTGGGGCCACAACATACGACCGTAGCCCAGTCGAACCAATGATCCACGACGGACAGAATTTTGCCCACAGACTGACACACGCATGTTAAATAAACGATGTCTACGCGGGAAATGCGAATATAGCTCGTATGACCATTGCCAGAGTCTCGAAGATGATGGTGTCTGCGTAAAAGCCATATTTATTCTTTCAAGGGCATTGTAACACCACTGTTGTGTGTAAAGTACATACCTAATTTCGAGGATACAATGCATTCCATTACAGAAATATATTACTATGGGAAATAAATTAGTACCTCTATGCCACATTAAATGCTATATCGTTTCCAATTAGTATTCCAATCAGTCCAGTTTTTACTTGTACTTCATTTGGTAGTCCAGATGATAGTACTCCAGTCACCCACGTGTATTTCTTACACCTTTATGAGATTACTTTTATCTTCAATCTATTTCTCATATAAATACATAAAAATGAAGAAGTGCAATGTTTGTTTCGTAGAAGAGACAAGAACATTGAATGGAGAAAGAAAACGTGTTGTGCTTTGAGACCCTAACCTCATATGATCTGTCACAACAACTCTGAAACCTAAATGAAGTGGATGGAACCTGTAACATCACCGGAAATCCACTTCTGCGCCGGAGTCAGCGTGAGTGAATGCGGTGCCAATTTGATTGCACGCGTGACGTGTCTGTGACGGTCTGGCTGGTATCTACATAGTCTGGAAACTTAGTCAATGGAAAGGGATCTCGCTACTAATTGCTGTTTGAGATGGCCTAAGCGAGTAACACCAGGCGAAGCAGAATCCAGAGCGGATAACTTGGAGACGCAGGGAATCTAGTTGCAGATCTCGACTGTCTGCCTTTGCAAAATGAGGTCGTCTATTTTGATCAGATTTAGGCATTATGTAATTCCGAATGTCGCTGAATTATGACGATCGTCAATTGGATATTTCTGAATATTAATCTTCTAACTCTACTTGTTAAATATTCTAAAATGATGAAGTTGGTCTGATTTTAATTTTAAAGTTGAAAGTCAATTGAATTCGGTTCAATTGGAAGAGAATGTTGCACACATTTAGTGACATAGTATTACAACCACACACCATATTGTTTCTGCAGAAGACACAATCTTGTTAAAAGTAATAATTTCTTGTTAATGTTATTGGCGAAATTATTTGTGTTCTAAATTATTTTTAAACATATCTTTGGAAAATATATGTAAATTGTAACAGTTATTTCCCTGACTTCCATTTCGAGGGAAATAAATATGCCGAAATTTATTCCCACTGTAAAATTAAGAGTTCAATTTAATATTTTAAATATTTGCGTATTCTTCTCGTGGCGTTGGTATTGTTATTCATCGAGCAAACTATCAAAAAAGTGGTTTCAAATCTTCTTTACTTAAATATATTATCCTAAACTAGCAAAATGTTGCGTCTCCGACGCTATAAAATGTTTTAAAAATATTTGTTGAAAAGTTGAAAATTGCTATTAAGCAAGTTTTAAATTTAAAATATTAAACGTTTTCTGGTTCTTTCATCCTCGGACCATTACAAAAAGTATGTATTAAAAATTAAAATTAAATATAAAAAGTGTGTGGTCGCAACTTTTTTGTCAGATTTCTTTCTAACTACGGCCTTTACCGACCTCATAATACGGTGTGAATATCATTCCAACGCTCTCAGAAATGTTGTTCTGAAGAGTATATTCTTTCAGTGTAATATCAGATGGCTTATAAACGAAAATTTGTACATTTGCAAGCTTCTATTCTGGAACATACCGTTTCTTTCTTATAGATTTATATAAGTATGTAATATCGTAGTCGAAATTATCTTATAAATGTGACCATCCCAATAGCATATTCGTATATGCTACATATACAATTATCCTATGAAACAATAGTTATCCATGGATGGCAACACTGACGATGAACGCTTCCCTTCCGAGTGATGCAAGCTCTGCTCCGCGTACTGTAAACAGCGGCGTCCGCGTGATAGAGTAACTAGTGAACTGTCATTGCGTGGAAGGCGATGGTTCTGGGGCACGTGGTTTGCACGGCCATCGCTATATCGCTGCGCGAAATTATAGTCACGAAATAGGGTTCCTAGATATAGAGAGAAGCGCATTCCATCACCGATCCCGCCATTTTATATCCAGTTCTAAGAAGTATTGAAACTGTTATTCTGTTGAGAACCATGAATCTATCCCAAACCAATATCAATATTCATGAAAATCACCTTAACGTCACTAATTGTTACAATTTCCCTTAAAACCCTGAATACCTCCTGGAGAGCCCAAAGGGTAAGAGAGTATTAAATGGCATCGGTTGATGTGCTCTCTGAATTTAGGGACTCTACCACAGTCTTAGAACCTTCTCGACGGATTTTCAAACAAATCATTAGTTCCTCACAAAGAGACCGAGACGTGTCCAATGACATCTCATTTGTCTCAATTGGTGGATGGGAAAAGGTCTAACCATGAGTGACGGACGCATGGACATACGCAAGTTTTTTAAATACTGTATAAGGATACTATTGACTGCTTCCAGTTCTACTCAAGAGTAATATTTTGCCGTGTTGGAGCACCTCCAACGGAAAATGGGTAACGTCACAGCTGTTAAAATGTTAGGCGTCATTGGAATAGCTCCATAACCAAAAAATACGAACTTTAACTTTATGAAGGGAATTTCACACTATTAACTCTAGTAACGTTTATATCTAACATGTAAATCTATAACACGCAATAAACATGTAATAATTTCTTGAAAAAATATATTTCCAAAATAAATTCGATATTTTGTAATTTAGGTACCAAATTGTTCATATTATTTGAGAAAAAACGTTGCACCACCATTCTACATTATCACACTTCTCCGTACCCTTAGACTGCCCTCCCACCGATTTATAGTCTCCGATGCAAGTGGTTTCTTTGCACTCCGCCCCTACCATCTCTTTTGCCCCTACGTCTCCCGAGTCATCCCTTTTACTCCTTCGGCCCTTTTCTGCAAGCACTCCCTTATCGCGCCCTTTCGCCATTTTGCTCCGCTACTCTACCACCCCTTTGTCCCCCTTCTTCGCTCTCCATGTATCTCATCGTCATATCGTCGAAGCATTCCTGACCTTTTATACCATATCTGAAGCATCGCTTCCTTGCCGATTCATTCACAGCTGTTCATCACCTCTCTCAACTCTCTCACCACATTACAACCTTCTCTTCCTCTTACCTCGACCGACTTCCCCCAATCAGCCTTTCTTTCACTCCCTCATCACCACCCCTCCTCCTTTTGATCCCTCACTCACCACCTCGTTCGCCATATCTCTTGTCATCTGCCTTGTCACCTCCCGTACGTCTTCCTTCACTCTCTCATTCCTTACATCACCCGCTCTCTCATCACTTTCATAATTTTTCCCTTTCCTTGACTTAACCCCTTTGACACCAACCACCCTCGTCACTACCTCCCTTATCACCCCCTAACTCCATCACTATATACTTCACCCCATTTCCCCACTTATTTCCTGAACTCGTCTCTCACCACTTTCACGCTAGCTCTCTTGCTTCTTCCTCACTCACTCCCATATCCTTTCAGGCTTCCCATCATCCCCTCTCGCTCCTTTCCTGGGCACTCTCTCAATACCTCCCTCGTCCCCTCACTGAACTTCTTCCCCTCCTGCTCACACCCCTCCTGCGCTACGACTCACTCATCTCCTCCAGCCTCATCCAACGGCGCCACCCTCTTTCGCCCCGACAGCACAAATTCCCAGCCTCATCCCCTTGCCCTCCTCTCCCACCCCGCGCCCACCCCCCACCATCCCTCTTCGCGGGAGCCCCGCCTCCATCTCGCCCCTGGGAATCTGGCGGGAGTCGCGGGCGGGTTGAGAAACGCTCCTTATCTGTGCATTTAGCAATACAGTTCCAAATGAAAAAAGTTTCGTAATGAAGGGCTTATGAGGACGATAATGGTGACGAACGGCCGCGCCACTGAGTGCGGGGAAACGGCTGGCGTGAGGGCCCCTGGGGCTCTGGAAGCGGAGGGGTGGGGGGCGGGAGTTGCCAGCAGGGGCCTCCCGTTTGGCGTGTGTCCGAGAGAAAATGAAAATGAAGTGCGAACCTCGAAATCAGCAGAACTTCTCCGAGTGAAATGATTTTTATTGTTTGCTTGGTTTACAGCGTTGCTCTCTCCGAATTACGAGCTCAGAGGATTCTGTGATGAAATTGAGGGTGAACACCCGAAAGCAGGGGTTTAAGAGGTTGGCATGCTTTCTTGTAGATGGGCGTTTGCAAAAAACTTTCACGGTTTTAAGGAATAATACTTATTTTTTTGTCTAGATTTATTTCCCTTTTGATGCTTGATAGCAAATCAAAAGTTCTAAATAAATTGAATTAAGTAAATCAAGCGATGACATACTTATGTGTAAAATAAAGTTTTATCAGAGGCAACAGTTTTTCTAAACACAGCTCAATTAACACGGCGTTAGTATCCGACCTTACAAAAATAAATATTTCAATTTTCTTGTACTTTTGTGACCCTCCGGCTAGTTGTATAAACAAATTACAAATTACTGATGACCTTTTTTGATGGAGACTGTGGAATAATTAATTAGTCTTAACTGTCATCACTTGACCACAGATTTTTTTTATTTTAATTAATCTTAAATCAACGTATTAAGTAAAGCCTTTAACATCAGAGAAAAAGTAGATTTATTATGTGCTAGGAAATTCGAAAACAGGCAGAAAGCATAGAATCCGTGAGTGTTCCCCTCCTGAAAATGAATCTTCTGTTATTGGCAGTAAGGTGCTTCTGTTACTGGCGATAAGGCATTCAAGACAGACGACTTTTTTACGAATATGAATAGAACAGCAAGTAATATAATCAATAGGGTTGCGACATGAAAGCAGAACATCATGCTGCTGTGATGAGAAATGAAGTGTTTCTTACCAGGATGATGGAGATTTCGGATATTAAGAAGAAACATACCAATAAATACAGTAAGAACAAAGGCGAGGTAGACATCAATAATTCGAAAAACTCGGCCAATGAGGCAACTAGCTGTAGTGTGCTTAGGAGATAATAGTGCCTTGCGCTAGCTAAATTAATTAACGGGCACATAAAAGTTCTTTTTTGATACATGAAAGCCTGGCCGAACAGATTTTATAAAAAATACTCATTCACAGTAAAATTCTATTAAGAATACTACTGATACAGACTTCACAGGATCTGTCAATCAGAGCAGCTGACCGCTAAATATTTTCTCCAAGCAGCGACTTATTTCGACCTAGCTGTATGCTTCACAGCTAGACCTCGTACTTCATAGATATGCCGAATTTATTCTTTCTCGCACCTTCGGCTCTCGTATGATGCTTCAAACCGCTGCTCCACCATATCTCGCATAGCCATCACATGTTACCTTCTCGCACGTTTTAAACCCAAGCTAGCAACAACCGCAGAAAACCTCTCCCTGCACGGCATTCCAACAGAGCCCATGGCGGATGGGGCGTGGATTAGCACGCCGTTGGTAGGCACAGCAGTGAAATCGCAGCGGCCGCCGCTGGCGCGTGCATGGGGCGGAGCGCGGGGCTGGGCGGGGAAGGGCCGGGCGGGGCGGGGGGGGCGGGGCGGAATAGGGTGGGTTGGGCAGGATATGGTGGGTCGGGGCAGGATAGGGCGGGACGGGGCGGGGCACGGGTGAAGCGGGGTGGGGCGGGGTGAAACAGGGCGAGGAAGGGCAGGGTGGGGCGGGGAAGGACAGGGCGGGGCGGGGAAGGAAAGGGCAGGGCGGAGCGGGGCGCGGCGTGGCGTGGCGCGGCGTGGCGGGGTGTGGAGTGACGGGGCGGGACGGGACGGGGGGCCGGGACGGGGCGGGGCGGGACGCGGCGGGGAGGAACGGGGCAGGACGGGACGGGACGATCTGGAGCTGCCACACGCCGCTCCTCGCCGCGCTGCGCCGACATATTGCCCCAGCGTTGGTTTTTGTTTGTGCCCTCCCGATAAGCCCCGCCATTGTGCGTCGCTCCGCCCTCGCGTGCTTGCGCGCGTCTCTGGTTTTGTGGGGCGCGTATCGCAGACGCACCTTTCGCCGCGGCCGCCTTCGCCGTTAGAGAGAGTCAGGGAGGGGTGGAGGGAACGGCGGGGGTGAGCGTTGTCTGCGGAAGGTGGTGTTTTCAACAGGCTCTCGCCGCCGGACTGTGTCGACGATGTCTAGAAAGGAGATTTTTTGTCTCTCGCTCAGAAACCCTCAGACACACGACGTGAGATCTCCGCTTTTTGTCTAGATGGCTAAAGCTTGGAACACAACTCTGAAGTGATTGGAAGATGTCACCGCAATAATAACAATACTGTACGTATATATCGTGCTTGAAAGCGTAGCTTCTCCTATTTAATTTGCGATATCCGGACTTTCCTCGAATCTTATATTGAAATTCGACTAGACCACAGGGATAACAGAACACGTGAACCGTTATAGACACAATTCATATGGAAGAAGTTTCGTAAGTTACATTCGTATGGAGATTTGTTCTATCCGTATTTTTTTTAAAAATTGATCTCCTTCTCACGTTGTATACTTATTCGAAAGCAGCCAGACTTTTTTTATCATATGTCATGATTCGTTTGTCCAATATGGATTCTGGAACGATTTAATAATTATTATACCAAAAGAAAAACGGCTGAGAATTATATTCATACAAAAAATACATTACTTTTTTATAATAGGGAAGAAAATTTTATAATAGTGAAGGATTTTCCCACGGGTTCTATAGATATGTCCAGCCAACTCGATGCTTTTTTACAATTATTTTATATTTTCGTAGTTTAAAATGTATTTTTATTTGCTGATTTAGTTATTTATAACGCATTTTTAGTGCATCCATACCCCAACTGAATAGTTATTAGCATATTGTATACTGAATGACTCGTTTCTAGAGAAAATTCATAAAATCTGTATTGGAGAATACATGTCATCAGCTTTTGAAGAGAACGGTGTAAAGTCCATGGTCCCTCCCTTGTGTGTGCCACTGCCATTAAATAACACTTCCTTTTTTAGTAAAAGTCATCTTGAATTTTCCCGTTACTTATTCTGTACTTTGGGACGATCATTTTAACCGAAGAATAGTGCGGAGGTCGTTTTCCTAATGAGCGATCACGCCCTGCGAGGTTGCGGGGATAGATGTGATGAGGCTCTCGTATGCTCTGTCGTTCTAAAGCACAATCCAAGAAATTTCCAATATTTTCCAATATATTTAAATTAAACAATGTTCATTCGGGTAACATTCACTTTATTCCAACTCTCAAAACTACTGAACAAGTTTTTTTTGGTGAGGGGAAAATATGATGCTCTACGAGAAATTATGTCATTGTACCAACCGATATATTCATAATTCATATATTTAAGTAGTATCCTTCCTATTTTACTTTTTTTCATGCCCTCTTCAAAATAACTTGCTCTACAAAAAGTTTGTAATACAAGGGTAACATAAGGGCAATATTTCTCTTTTTGTATCTGGATATATAAGTATGTAATATATTTCTTTCCCCGAAGTTTAACTTACATTATAAATACCACATCAAGATTTCATTTTAATCGACATTTCCCAAACTTTGAATATTTCATAAGAATTTCTAATTATCAGTTCCTGTACCTTTTAAATCTCCATATTGTTTGGATACTTAATTATTTTCATGAAATAAACATAAAAAATAGCAGCATGCAAAGGAAAACAAAACATGCAATCTGTCTAGGCATATCTGAATGGCTCAATTTGTTTTACTCTTATGTATTAGTTGTCTCTATGAATTTAGAATATCTTGCGTTCAAATGAAAAGATCAATTATAAATAACTTAGTTCTGTATTTTTTGACACAACAAAAATAATGTTTGCAGGCTAACAAGAGATCATGTATTTTCAAATTACGAGTACAATATGTGACACATCATTCAAAACTCGACATCCTTTTCCGAACAATTCAATTTCAGTCAAATAATTAAATTGTGCGATGTTTGACATTGAGGGAGTTCCATGAAATTTCATTAGAACGTGCTACTTTATTTTTATACATAATATACCTACACATGATTGAACGTTTGTTTGTATGCTTGCGTGTGTTAGTTTGTGCATTTTTTTATAAAAATATATTCTTTATTCATATATTGTTGAAGTAGCTTACTTGTTTTCAAAAGAGGAGAAAAGTTACTGATTGCATGAGGTTTCAAATAGTTCCCCTATCCTTTTCCTACCTCTAAACAATTTTGCGTACCAATGCAATTTCTGTTCCCAAAGAACACCAATCAGAGGGATGGGGGGAGTCAACGGAACACCCCAGAATAGAATGCAACATAAAAGAAGGGGTATTTTTATATGTTTAAGAATTAGTGCTACCCATTTATTACAATACTTAATTGAAAGTTTCTATTAAAATATTATCAGTGTTTGTGATAGATGGCTACGTGGTTTATATTTTTTAATTTTCTATTCTTGCAACCTTTTTCACGAAAACAAAGAGGTTTTAAATAAGATTCCAAGGCGTTTATAGATAGGCTTGACTGTAAATGTTCCCTGGTGTTTCCATAAAGCGATTACGCATGGCTACGATTTGAATTTTATATCCTATCCTATAGTATCCCTTAAGCATTCAAAAACGATACTATATCCTATATCGTATTCTATAGGCGTTCAAAAACGAAAAATCACTTAGAGTTGTAATAATAATATTCATAAACTGCAAAAGAGCAACTTTCTTAAATAAAGAGAGTAGACTGGGATTTATCATTCACCTCCCCGATTGGTATGTCTGTTAAAACCTAATGTAATCGCTCATTTTTTAATTCATCCAAATACCTGGAAGCAATTCGCACTGCATGTTGTCATTACTGACTGCGGGGCCAGGCGCGGATGGGTCGGGGAGACGGTGTATGTCATGGCGAAACCGGATGGGGCCGGTCGGGGCGTTGAGGCGCCACGGGGCGGGGCAGGGCGGGGCGGGGCGGGGCGGGGCGGGGCAGGGCAAGGACAGGTGGGGGAAAGAGCAATATGGCACAGGGAAAGAGAAGCGAAACGAGGTCAGCGTGAAAATATAAACGAGCCATATTATCATCACCTACGTAACCTAATACATGATCGTACTACGATTCAGCCTGACAAATCTCCGATTGGCTTACAAACACTCACCGTCTTCAATTTAGGCTTATCTTATAATAATCTTACGCAAGAATGTTCACAGTAAAATAGAACAATTTAAAGCGTTTTATAAAGGGTTACAGTCTTATGTAGAGGGGAGTGCTTTCTAAACTAACTTAATATACTACTAAACTTACAATGTATACTTAGTTCTAGACTTGTATCTAGTTCATCGCATCTATAACGTACTAAATATGCTCGCATTTGATGTCTGTAAAAGAAGAAAGCGCATGTTTTAAGAAGACGTGAAAGCATCAACTTCAATATGCGGTTCCAAATTTTCAGGAAAATCGTTTTTTATGAGACAATATACAGAAAAAGTGGTTTTGGTATATCTTACAACAATTACGTTTTACATCAACCATTGTTTGTAAAAAATAAGCATGACATCAGTAGAGCAAAATAGGAGATTAAAGAAGCAATGAATTTGAATATGATGTATATGACTAAACAATCAAAATTTCGAAAGCGATTTTCTGAAGAGGGCGTTCCTGAGTATACATTCTTATTACAGCAACCGACATTTTCTATAAACTATCATACAAAAATTATTTATTAATGGAGTGGATATTCATTCTGCTAGTGAAATTGTAGAACGTTTCTGAAGTGTGTCAAAACAACGCCCATTGTGTAACGGTGGACTTCACCTCCAGCCTCCATCGAGAAGCCCGGCTCCGCGGGGCTAAACCTCCTCCCTTTCCAGCGCTGCACCGCAACGTAGCTCCTGCGGCCGGCCCGCGCGGGTCGCCGCCTTCACCTTTCGCCATAAAGCTGCCATCGGCCTCCCCCCCGCTTTCCCGGGCGACGTTCCCCGCGATCCACTCTCGCCCTCTGCGCTGGCGCACGTGATCTCCCCCTTCTGCGCGGCCGGCCCGGAAGGCCCTGGATCCGCTTAGCAACGCAACTGTTCGCATCTTTGCTCGGCGCAATTTGCCCTGGAATGTGCACCGTTTATTGGCTCTGAATAATTGCTTCGATCGGAGAAGGGTTTTTAGAGGTTGTGAATGAAGCTAAAAACTAGGGGTACGTTTGAAGATAACTGGGCTTTTTAAAATGAATGTAAACAAGTTATATGTTTGGGAGAGACGCAGGAAAGAGATCGTTTACTCGCCGGGGGGAAATACGTGGCAATTGAGTAGTTGAAGATTATACGAAACAGAAGTGTTACAAAGGAAAACTATTTTTGTTAACAACATTTCTTTTCGAATAATTCAACCATACTTGCAAGATTGTATTAAAAGAAAGAAACAAAATGATTATTATAAAAACAAATAAATGACAAAGATATCAAAGAGTGAAACAAAACTTTGAACTCAGTAATTAGTGATACTGACAGTAAATTTTCAACGGTTACATGAATCCCAGTTTCAAGAATATAAGTATTTAATAATATTTTCTCTTTGTGTATTTACAGTTCATCAGAAGGAAAAGGCATGTCCGTACTTTGAAATATCCAATGATTTTAATTCAAGTCAGGACATGGAACTTTTTTGGAGGAACACTTATAATGTTCTCCAAATTATTTAAAATTGTTGCAAATGCACCATTATAATCCATAAAAACAAAAAGTTGTGTCATTTATGAATATGTGAATTTTAAAAAAATTTGGAATATTTCCTGGTAATCCAGCGAAAATAGCTCTTAAATCCCCAGAGAAATAAGTATTACATTAATTAAGACACGACAAGTAAAAGTAGTAATAAGTATTAAACACATTTTTTCGGAATTACAAAATATGACGAGGTTCCGCTCTAAATAGAGTGATGCATCTTATCTTAGAATAACAAGCAGTAGTTTATTCAGAACAGTCCCCGATAAAAGAGGATAAAACAGTGTTACAATTTAGGAGTAAGTGACCAACGCTTCCAAAACAACAACAATATTGACCAGAGTTATCAATAATGATTTTTCCCAAAATGCTACTTTTAAGTTTTATAACTTTGATATAATGACATGGACAAGAAGAGTTGCTTAAAATTTGAAGACATTGCAGAACGTGAAGCTTTTGCCTTCTAGTGGAGAGGAGTAGAACTAAACTCATTTGGTTATTTTCCCTTCTTTTACAATCAAAATAGAAGTTGGAACTGTCTCTTGTTTGACATCTCGTCCGCAATAACCATCTAATATTGCAATAATGTAAAATGAACTACAGTACTTTTGAACTTCAGTCATCTCAATCTCGTTGAGGGAGTAGAATATGAAGTGACCATTATTGACTCAGGTATCAGATTATTACCAAACATTTTCAATTTGGAAGTAGCCACTGCTGGATCACGAAGAAAGGAAATAAAATAATAAAAATTACATGGCTATTTTTCGGCTAGCGATCTATTCAGAAAGAGGTGTAGAGAAGGACTGTTTCCCAAGAATATTAAGAAAACGAAGAAAATATTCGTAAGTAGACCTACAGTTGGTGATTTCACATTAATTGTGAGCTTATTCATGAAATGATGTATCTCCCCGGGAACCAGCCTCTAGAAAAGTTCCCGATCAACTAAAAGTGCTTCTGAATTTCAAATTTGAGGCCATTTCGTCTAGGTGCACAAAGTTACGTTATATTGAAATGGAATTATTTATCTTGTAATATAATTTGTATTAGCCTCAATTTTCCACTTAAAATTAAAGATTTTCGAACAAATTATGGGCAGTACAAACAAGAATTGTAGCAACTGTACATACATTGATTTATAACAACTAATGCAAACCCTTTATTTTTTCACCGGATTCCCGAAAATTTCAGTTTCGCGGACCGTGACGACCCCGCTTCTCCGTTGCGCGGGACGGGCGCGGGCGGCGGGGGGCCGGTTAAGAATATCGACTGTTAGACTTTGTATAGATGAACAGACTTTATTTCTCGTGAATACACAAATGCATGTTTACTACACGATATGTAATTCAATATAATACAATACATAGCAACCAGTGTCATTACACAACAATAGCAACACATTTTTTTCCAACAAACTTCTACATAAAAAGTATTGACAGACCTGAGGATGGCTCATCCTAAAACGTTACGTCCTCGTATATAAACGCCCTTGAAAGGCAGAAATGCCGAGCACGAAGAAATAAAATTAAAAAAAAGGAACACAACAATACCTAGAGATGCTGTGCTCGTTGCTACGATCTGCAACATGTTAAACAAAGCGCAAGATAACTTCGTCTGTCACGGGCGGGGCGGGCCGCAGGAACACAACAATAGCAACTCATTTTTTCTAACAAACTTCTACATAAAGAGTATTGACAGACCTGAGGATGGCTCATCCTAAAACGTTACGTATTCGTATATAAACGCCCTTGAAAGGCAGAAATGCCGAGCAAGAAGAAATAAAATTAAAAAAAAGGAACACAACAATACCTAGAGATGCTGTGCTCGTTGCTACGATCTGCAACATAATAAACAAAGCGCGAGATAACTTCATCTGTCAGGGGCGGGGCGGGCCGCAGGAACACAGAATAGCAACTCATTTTTTTCTAACAAACTTCTACATAAAGAGTACGGACAGACCTGAGAATGGTTCATCCTAAAACGTTATGTAATCGTATATAAACGCCCTTGAAAGGCAGAAATGCCGAGCAAGAAGAAATAAAATTAAAAAAAAGGAACACAACAATACCTAGAGATGCTGTGCTCGTTGCTACGATCTGCAACATGTTAAACAAAGCGCAAGATAACTTCGTCTGTCAGGGGCGGGGCGGGCCGCAGGAACACAGAATAGCAACTCATTTTTTTCTAACAAACTTCTACATAAAGAGTACTGACAGACCTGAGAATGGTTCATCCTAAAACGTTATGTAATCGTATATAAACGCCCTTGAAAGGCAAAAATGCCGAGCAAGAAGAAATAAAATTAAAAAAAAGGAACGCAACAATACCTAGAGAAGCTGTGCTCGTTGCTACGATCTGCAACATGATACACAAAGAGCAAGATAACTTCATCTGTCAAGGGCGGGGCGGGCCGCAGGAACACAGAATAGCAACTCATTTTTTTTCTAACAAACTTCTACATAAAGTGTATTGACAGACCTGAGAATGGTTCATCCTAAAACGTTATGTAATCGTATATAAACGCCCTTGAAAGGCAAAAATGCCGAGCAAGAAGAAATAAAATTAAAAAAAAGGAACGCAACAATACCTAGAGATGCTGTGCTCGTTGCTACGATCTGCAACATGATAAACAAAGCGCAAGATAACTTCATCTGTCAGGGGCGGGGCGGGCCGCAGGAACACAGAATAGCAACTCATTTTTTTCTAACAAACTTCTACATAAAGAGTATTGACAGACCTGAGAATGGTTCATCCTAAAACGTTATGTAATCGTATATAAACGCCCTTGAAAGGCAAAAATGCCGAGCAAGAAGAAATAAAATTAAAAAAAAGGAACGCAACAATACCTAGAGATGCTGTGCTCGTTGCTACGATCTGCAACATGTTAAACAAAGCGCAAGATAACTTCGTCTGTCAGGGGCGGGGCGGGCCGCAGGAACACAGAATAGCAACTAATTTTTTTCTAACAAACTTCTACATAAAGAGTATTGACAGACCTGAGAATGGTTCATCCTAAAACGTTATGTAATTGTATATAAACGCCCTTGAAAGGCAAAAATGCCGAGCAAGAAGAAATAAAATTAAAAAAAAGGAACGCAACAATACCTAGAGATGCTGTGCTCGTTGCTACGATCTGCAACATGATAAACAAAGCGCAAGATAACTTCATCTGTCAGGGGCGGGGCGGGCCGCAGGAACACAGAATAGCAACTCATTTTTTTCTAACAAACTTCTACATAAAGAGTATTGACAGACCTGAGAATGGTTTATCCTAAAACGTTATGTAATCGTATATAAACGCCCTGGAAAGGCAGAAATGCCGAGCAAGAAGAAATAAATTAAAAAAAAGGAACACAACAATACCTAGAGATGCTGTGCTCGTTGCTACGATCTGCAACATGTTAAACAAAGCGCAAGATAACTTCGTCTGTCAGGGGCGGGGCGGGCCGCAGGAACACAGAATAGCAACTCATTTTTTTCTAACAAACTTCTACATAAAGAGTATTGACAGACCTGAGAATGGTTCATCCTAATACGTTATGTAATCGTATATAAACGCCCTTGAAAGGCAAAAATGCCGAGCAAGAAGAAATAAAATTAAAAAAAAGGAACGCAACAATACCTAGAGATGCTGTGCTCGTTGCTACGATCTGCAACATAATAAACAAAACGTGAGATAACTTCATCTGTCAGGGGCGGGGCGGGCCGCAGGAACACAGAATAGCAGCTCATTTTTTTCTAACAAACTTCTACATAAAGAGTATTGACAGACCTGAGAATGGTTCATCCTAAAACGTTATGTAATCGTATATAAACGCCCTTGAAAGGCAAAAATGCCGAGCAAGAAGAAATAAAATTAAAAAAAAGGAACGCAACAATACCTAGAGATGCTGTGCTCGTTGCTACGATCTGCAACATGATAAACAAAGCGCAAGATAACTTCATCTGTCAGGGGCGGGGCGGGCCGCAGGAACACAGAATAGCAACTCATTTTTTTCTAACAAACTTCTACATAAAGAGTATTGACAGACCTGAGAATGGTTCATCCTAAAACGTTATGTAATCGTATATAAACGCCCTTGAAAGGCAAAAATGCCGAGCAAGAAGAAATAAAATTAAAAAAAAGGAACGCAACAATACCTAGAGATGCTGTGCTCGTTGCTACGATCTGCAACATGATAAACAAAGCGCAAGATAACTTCATCTGTCAGGGGCGGGGCGGGCCGCAGGAACACAGAATAGCAACTCAATTTTTTCTAACAAACTTCTACATAAAGAGTATTGACAGACCTGAGAATGGTTCATCCTAAAACGTTATGTAATCGTATATAAACGCCCTTGAAAGGCAAAAATGCCGAGCAAGAAGAAATAAAATTTAAAAAAAGGAACGCAACAATACCTAGAGATGCTGTGCTCGTTGCTACGATCTGCAACATAATAAACAAAACGTGAGATAACTTCATCTGTCAGGGGCGGGGCGGGCCGCAGGAACACAGAATAGCAGCTCATTTTTTTCTAACAAACTTCTACATAAAGAGTATTGACAGACCTGAGAATGGTTCATCCTAAAACGTTATGTAATCGTATATAAACGCCCTTGAAAGGCAAAAATGCCGAGCAAGAAGAAATAAAATTAAAAAAAAGGAACGCAACAATACCTAGAGATGCTGTGCTCGTTGCTACGATCTGCAACATGATAAACAAAGCGCAAGATAACTTCATCTGTCAGGGGCGGGGCGGGCCGCAGGAACACAGAATAGCAACTCATTTTTTTCTAACAAACTTCTACATAAAGAGTATTGACAGACCTGAGAATGGTTCATCCTAAAACGTTATGTAATCGTATATAAACGCCCTTGAAAGGCAAAAATGCCGAGCAAGAAGAAATAAAATTAAAAAAAAGGAACGCAACAATACCTAGAGATGCTGTGCTCGTTGCTACGATCTGCAACATGATAAACAAAGCGCAAGATAACTTCATCTGTCAGGGGCGGGGCGGGCCGCAGGAACACAGAATAGCAACTCATTTTTTCTAACAAACTTCTACATAAAGAGTATTGACAGACCTGAGAATGGTTCATCCTAAAACGTTATGTAATCGTATATAAACGCCCTTGAAAGGCAAAAATGCCGAGCAAGAAGAAATAAAATTAAAAAAAAGGAACGCAACAATACCTAGAGATGCTGTGCTCGTTGCTACGATCTGCAACATGATAAACAAAGCGCAAGATAACTTCATCTGTCAGGGGCGGGGCGGGACGCAGGAACCCAGATAAGCAACTCATTTTTTTCTAACAAACTTCTACATAAAGAGTATTGACAGACCTGAGAATGGTTCATCCTAAAACGTTATGTAATCGAATATAAACGCCCTTGAAAGGCAAAAATGCCGAGCAAGAAGAAATAAAATTAAAAAAAAGGAACGCAACAATACCTAGAGATGCTGTGCTCGTTGCTACGATCTGCAACATGATAAACAAAGCGCAAGATAACTTCATCTGTCAGGGGCGGGGCGGGCCGCAGGAACACAACAATAGCAACTCATTTGTTTCTAATAAACTTCTACATAAAGAGCATTGACAGACCTGAGGATGGTTCATCCTGAAACGTTATGTAATCGTATATAGACGCCCTCGAAATGCAGAAATGCCGAGCAAGAAGAAATAAAATGAAAAAAAAGGAACACAACCATACCTAGAGATGCTGTGCTCGTTGCTACGATCTGCAACATGATAAACAAAGCGCAAGATAACTTCATCTGTCAGGGGCGGGGCGGGCCGCAGGAACACAGAATAGCAACTGATTTTTTTCTAACAAACTTCTACATAAAGAGTATTGACAGACCTGAGAATGGTTCATCCTAAAACGTTATGTAATCGTATATAAACGCCCTTGAAAGGCAAAAATGCCGAGCAAGAAGAAATAAAATTAAAAAAAAGGAACGCAACAATACCTAGAGATGCTGTGCTCGTTGCTACGATCTGCAACATGATAAACAAAGCGCAAGATAACTTCGTCTGTCAGGGGCGGGGCGGGCCGCAGGAACACAACAATAGCAACTCATTTGTTTCTAATAAACTTCTACATAAAGAGCATTGACAGACCTGAGGATGGTTCATCCTGAAACGTTATGTAATCGTATATAGACGCCCTCGAAATGCAGAAATGCCGAGCAAGAAGAAATAAAATTTAAAAAAAGGAACGCAACAATACCTAGAAATGCTGTGCTCATTGCTAGGATCTGCAACATGATAAACAAAGCGCAAGATAACTTCGTCTGTCAGGGGCGGGGCGGGCCGCAGGAACACAACAATAGCAACTCATTTGTTTCTAATAAACTTCTACATAAAGAGCATTGACAGACCTGAGGATGGTTCATCCTGAAACGTTATGTAATCGTATATAGACCCCCTCGAAATGCAGAAATGCCGAGCAAGAAGAAATAAAATGAAAAAAAGGAACACAACAATACCTAGAGATGCTGTGCTCGTTGCTACGATCTGCAACATGATAAACAAAGCGCAAGATAACTTCGTCTGTCAGGGGCGGGGCGGGCCGCAGGAACACAACAATAGCAACTCATTTGTTTCTAATAAACTTCTACATAAAGAGCATTGACAGACCTGAGGATGCTTCATCCTGAAACGTTATGTAATCGTATATAGACGCCCTCGAAATGCAGAAATGCCGAGCAAGAAGAAATAAAATGAAAAAAAAAAAAACACAACAATACCTAGAGATGCTGTGCTCGTTGCTACGATCTTCAACATGATAAACAAAGCGCAAGATAACTTCGTCTGTCAGGGGCGGGGCGGGCCGCAGGAACACAACAATAGCAACTCATTTGTTTCTAATAAACTTCTACATAAAGAGCATTGACAGACCTGAGGATGGTTCATCCTGAAACGTTATGTAATTGTATATAGACGCCCTCGAAATGCAGAAATGCCGAGCAAGAAGAAATAAAATGAAAAAAAAGGAACACAACAATACCTAGAGATGCTGTGCTCGTTGCTACGATCTGCAACATGATAAACAAAGCGCAAGATAACTTCATCTGTCAGGGGCGGGGCGGGCCGCAGGAACACAGAATAGCAACTCATTTTTTCTAACAAACTTCTACATAAAGAGTATTGACAGACCTGAGAATGGTTCATCCTAATACGTTATGTAATCGTATATAAACGCCCTTGAAAGGCAAAATGCCGAGCAAGAAGAAATAAAATTAAAAAAAAGGAACGCAACAATACCTAGAGATGCTGTGCTCGTTGCTACGATCTGCAACATGATAAACAAAGCGCAAGATAACTTCATCTGTCAGGGGCGGGGCGGGCCGCAGGAACACAGAATAGCAACTCATTTTTTTCTAACAAACTTCTACATAAAGAGTATTGACAGACCTGAGAATGGTTCATCCTAAAACGTTATGTAATCGTATATAAACGCCCTTGAAAGGCAAAAATGCCGAGCAAGGAGAAATAAAATAAAAAAAAGGAACGCAACAATACCTAGAGATGCTGTGCTCGTTGCTACGATCTGCAACATGATAAACAAAGCGCAAGATAACTTCATCTGTCAGGGGCGGGGCGGGCCGCAGGAACACAGAATAGCAACTCATTTTTTTCTAACAAACGTCTACATAAAGAGTATTGACAGACCTGAGAATGGTTCATCCTAAAACGTTATGTAATCGTATATAAACGCCCTTGAAAGGCAAAAATGCCGAGCAAGAAGAAATAAAATTAAAAAAAAGGAACGCAACAATACCTAGAGATGCTGTGCTCGTTGCTACGATCTGCAACATGATAAACAAAGCGCAAGATAACTTCATCTGTCAGGGGCGGGGGCGGGCCGCAGGAACACAGAATAGCAACTCATTTTTTCTAACAAACTTCTACATAAAGAGTATTGACAGACCTGAGAATGGTTCATCCTAAAACGTTATGTAATCGTATATAAACGCCCTTGAAAGGCAAAAATGCCGAGCAAGAAGAAATAAAATTAAAAAAAAGGAACGCAACAATACCTAGAGATGCTGTGCTCGTTGCTACGATCTGCAACATGATAAACAAAGCGCAAGATAACTTCGTCTGTCAGGGGCGGGGCGGGCCGCAGGAACACAACAATAGCAACTCATTTTTTCTAACAAACATCTACATAAAGAGTAATGACAGACCTGAGGATGGTTCATCCTGAAACGTTATGTAATCGTATATAGACGCCCTCGAAATGCAGAAATGCCGAGCAAGAAGAAATAAAATGAAAAAAAAGGAACACAACAATACCTAGAGATGCTGTGCTCGTTGCTACGATCTGCAACATGATAAACAAAGCGCAAGATAACTTCATCTGTCAGGGGCGGGGCGGGCCGCAGGAACACAGAATAGCAACTCATTTTTTCTAACAAACTTCTACATAAAGAGTATTGACAGACCTGAGAATGGTTCATCCTAAAACGTTATGTAATCGTATATAAACGCCCTTGAAAGGCAAAAATGCCGAGCAAGAAGAAATAAAATTAAAAAAAAGGAACGCAACAATACCTAGAGATGCTGTGCTCGTTGCTACGATCTGCAACATGATAAACAAAGCGCAAGATAACTTCGTCTGTCAGGGGCGGGGCGGGCCGCAGGAACACAACAATAGCAACTCATTTTTTCTAACAAACATCTACATAAAGAGTAATGACAGACCTGAGGATGGTTCATCCTGAAACGTTATGTAATCGTATATAGACGCCCTCGAAATGCAGAAATGCCGAGCAAGAAGAAATAAAATGAAAAAAAAGGAACACAACAATACCTAGAGATGCTGTGCTCGTTGCTACGATCTGCAACATGATAAACAAAGCGCAAGATAACTTCATCTCTCAGGGGCGGGGCGGGCCGCTCATGAGGCGGCCGCGGCAGCAGGTGTCCGCCCGTGCGGCGGCGGCGGCGGCGGCGGCGGCGCGCGTGGGCGGGGGAGCAGGTGCGCGTCCGAGGCGAGCATGACAACGCCTCTCCGCGAGGGGCGCCCCGCGGCGCCGAGGCGTGGTTGGAGGGGCAGAGGGTGCGCGGCGCTGGCCCAAACCGCTCGCCTGGCCACCAAACGAAATGGCGGAGATGGGCGTGACCAAAGATTGATTGATTGCGTGGTGATTCCGGAGCGTTATCTGCTAAGGTCGTTAGTCCAGGAGTATGAAGCAATGTTGTCAAGGTCGATGCCACGATCAGGAGTCCGTGGTACGATTGCTACGGCGAAATCGCCCCTCTACGCAGTTCATCAACCCGCCATCAGAGACAACGCCATCCCTGTTGTAAAACGGCGTGGTTGCTACTAATAGTTCCCTTTCCCGACGCTAGTTGCGCAGAGAAGCTCATGGCATGTTACAGTGCCACGACGCGTGCCACAGCCAGCAGTAGAAGAACTTGGCACCACAGGTGTAGAGCATGTTTTTATAACGGGTGCTGGCTGTTCCGCCGATAGAAAGCGAGATCCGGGCCGACCTACTTCGGCTTGCGGGAATTTGCCCAAACCAAGTTTCTCCCACCAGCGTTGCACCGCCCCAACCGGAACAAGATCTAAGCTCCCGATAGGTCTCCCAGCATGTGTGGTAGTTCACTTCATGTAAGTGTAAGTATGAAGTAAGGAGTGATGATGGACTAGGGTGTGAAAGGAAAGATCACATGATGTCCTTGGCCCGTTTGTTAGGGTACTTCGCTCGCATTCGCTTGGTGTTTATCGGTAAAACTACGGAAACCAACTGATCAGAGCTGCCGGCAGAGAAAATTCTCTACCAGACAGGGCCTGGACCTACAGCAGCCATGTGGCTTCTCTCAACCCTTATGGGTCAAACCCTAGGACCTCCCAGTCAGATCCCCAGCAAGTCCCCTAGAACCTGAAATCACTCTAGTGACATCAGTTGATGCGCATGATCGTTCATGAAGAAAGACGTACGATTATCTTCTTATAAGATAATTATACATCTCTAAGGACGACTTTGAATCGTCTATAGAAGTCGATGGATTGCGACTGATTGGACCGATTGCATTTTTGCGACTGATTGGACCGTTCAAGTCACATGGAAACAACATGACAACTAATATGAACTCAACATTATTATTATTATTGTTATTATTATCATCTCTTCCTACTTCTTTTATAGTAATTAACGTGATTAAGCCAATAAAGAGTAATTAACTAACGCGGTTGAAGTTGGTAAACGGTGGCGTTTAGTGTGATATACAACTAACCAAGTCCTGTGTCTATCCGTCTTCTGTATTCCAATACTTTTGGCAATGCCTTTTTCTCGTAATAATTCTTACAATAAAAAGTAATATAAAGAGCAAATACCTTTTCTTGCAGTAAGATTTCTTATCTATCATCTTTAACTACGACTCATTTCTTCGATCAATCAACGTTCTTCCACTGCTATTAATTGATGGCCGACTATAAAATCCTTAACGGATATTGACCATTGATTGTTGCTTTTTCTATGCTACCTTTGACATGAGGAACTCTTGCTTGATGAATCAGCAAGTGTCACCGTTCCTGAACGTGCGTAGGGAAGGTCGCGTTGTACAAATGAGAGGAAGTTCTTACATTGCATCTCTTACCCATCTGTCTTTCACACTTAGAACTAATTCTAACGTGGCATTTCTCAATTAGGGGGGCACCCAATTGTTCGCGATAATGAATTCAGTGGTAAGCGATACTTACATTTTAAAAGGTAAATAGTTTCTAATATAGAGGTGTTTAAGACTAAATGGTAGAAACTTCTAGGGGATGTAGTGGGTCAAATAATGATCATGTTTTGCTAATTAACATGTAATGAGAAATTTCGTTGAACATAGTTATATGCTGTGCCTGATTTATATAATTTTAGATCCCGGAACGCATCCCAAATTATTAATATAAATATTAATTTAATACAAATATTTATACACAAGTGTTATATAAATTTAATTTAATATAATTTAATACAAGTGTTCATGACAAGTTCTTACGCAGTCAAGTGGATAACATGTCTCTGCCGAGCATCTGTGCATATTGAATTGGCTGAAATCGTGAGAATTGCCATATGTATAAATGCTTAAAACTCTGTTACCACTACACATTAATAATTATAAAGATATCTTTATCTACCCCTCTACATGTTAGAAATTTGTAGCATTGGTTTTTGAGACACCTCTGTTTACAAAAATGCTGAACTTTTCACCAGTACATAACTTGTAAAATTTTAAATATAGAATCCATAAATAATTATTTTATTAAGTAAAGCAACTGTATGTTATTCCATATTTAAAACATTAGCAACTGAAGACGCGACTTAAACTTCAATAGCACTGATGTTATCAGAGCCATTCAACCGAATGTAACAAATTGAAAAATATACTGGTCGTTACCCTTTGACATGCAGGCAGAATACACTTGAGAATACATTTGTCAGGATCTGTGAAACGCACTTCGATTGATTGATTGATGTTTCCGGGCGCGTCAACTACTTTGGTCATTAGTGCCGTCAGTGTACTGCGTGTTTTTCTCGGGAGGTGGCGATGATCTTTTCCCCGCTGGATGGCGAGATCTGGCGTCGACGTACCGTCGACTAGCGGGGTTTCCCCTCAACCAGGTATCTCCCACCAGCGGGGCACCGCCTCAGCCCGGGACAAGCTGTAAGCTCCCGACCGGTCTCCCGGCATGTGTGGTAATGTACTGCATGTTAGTGTAAGTGTGTGTGTAAGAGGAGAGGATAGGACAAGGAAGAGGAAGGGAAGATCGCGCGCGGTCCGCGGCCCGTTTGTTAGGGTACTGCTCCGGCATTCGCTTGGTGTTGATCGGAGAAACCATGGAAATTTACCGATCAGAGCAGCCGGCCGCTAGAATTCTCCTCCAGACAGCGACTGAATTCGACCTAGCTGACAATCCTGCCGCCGTCGGGACTCGAACCTAGGACCTCCCGGTCAGAGGGACTGCAGTGACATCAGGTTGATGCACTGAGCCATCTCTCCCGGTGCGCGCTTCGTATTTTGCCTAAGAGTTTCGATTTAGTGCCAGCGGGATTGTGGATTCGGCCCAGTGCGCCACGAAGCGAGAAGCAGAGGCGCCCGCGGGCGAGGTGTGACTCGGCGGCGGCAGGGGCGGGGGTGAGGGTAAGGGCGGGGATGGGGTGGCGGGAGGGCGGGGAGCACAGACGAGCCGTGCGTCGCGGAGGCGCCAAAGCGGAAATGGACACGGCGCGGGCGACAGGTGCATTTCTCAGAAGCAACGCTTTGATGAAAGACGGGAAGGAAGCCAGAGGAGCACGGCTCTAAACGCATCTCTTGCTTTTGTTTGTTGCGAAAGCCAAGGGGTGCAGAAAGAAATGACTAGGTTTTATTTTATTTCATTGTATGATACAATTTGAGAACCCCTAGGGTATAAAGATATTTCGAGCAATCTAGTCACGTAGACGACACTTGATGTGCCTGGATATGACTCTTTCTAGGCCGGATATCGGTCTCAGTTACATATATCCGTTATGTCTGGTCGGGATGACGTCACATGTTATTGGAACGGTATATTGTGAAAGGGATTTATCTCGCCGGGCATCCGCTAGGGTTCTTTCAAATGCCGCAAGCGTGACATTACACACACTGGGTGACTTGATTTGGCAAAGCAAC
Source organism: Acheta domesticus (assembly GCA_031308135.1). Lineage (NCBI taxonomy): Eukaryota > Metazoa > Arthropoda > Insecta > Orthoptera > Gryllidae > Acheta > Acheta domesticus. The sequence goes on along the minus strand of JAHLJT010008756.1, from coordinate 19,781,001 downwards.
TAAGTCAAATATATGAAAGAGAATGAAGAGAAGAGTAGAAGAAGGAGATGAATGAACAAGTGGTGTTATAGAATGGCATATACTTTCTCCCACTAGTTATTTTGCTTATCACTGTAGTCTGTGCTATCTTTTCGGTTTTGACTCACCTTCGAATAGTTCAGGCTCTAGTGTTGTTTACATATGGACAGATGGGAAGGAACCGACCATATAGACGAACAGATCGACCGACACACGGGCGGTCAGCGGGACAGGCGGGAGGACGTTTAAATCAACACTAGTTAGGTTTCAGGGAACTCCGACACGTAAAGTTCCTTAAGAATTTTGCAATCGATTTTTCGCAGCATTACAAAACTTTCTCTATACTTCGTGTGTTAGTTTGCTTCTATATACGTAAGTCTATAAGAAAGGAAAAATGAGACTAGGGTGAAAGGAGTTTGGGAAAGATGGGTGAAGAGATAATGGGAAGAGATAGGAAAATCGAGATTGAACAATGGAAAAGGAGGAAACAAGAAAAGAAGGATGTAAATTATGAAATTGTGGAAGAGGAAGAGAAAGAGAAATACATTGATAAACAGAGACAAAATGAAGTATTCTTGAAAGTGTATAGAAGTGATGGCTTTTCGCAGAGAACGTTTATTTTCTAGGAAACGCAATGTACTTCTTTCAAAAATCATTTAAAAATTTTCTTAAAATTTACAATATAACCGAAATTCAGAAAGGCATTAATGGACAAAATTGGCTTCTTTCTTTCTAAGGAAGTTGTAACAAAGTAATCTGATGATGTGTTGGCTGAGAAATTGTAATTCGAGTGAACATGGCCTTCACCAGTACCGTTAATGTTATTAAATTGCTGAGGAGCAATTGATATCGTGCCTAAATATATATTGTGATGGTTCTTATTTTTCCATTCAAAGGATTAAATTCGTGGGGAGTAAAATAGAAATTCCATTTATTTCGTTTTTAGGGGCTGATGGTTCTACGATGTATATGGTTGATTTGAAATATGGCAACTTATTGGTTTATTAAATTTAAACACTTCTAATCTCAAAATAAAAAAGAAACATTAATTTACAACAATAGTAACAATAGAAACTTTACACAACAATTTGTAAAAAAAAGTGCAATAAAAAAAGTCCTTCCAACATATCCACATTCTGCCTATTCTTCATGACGTGTACATCTCTTATATACTCCATGACGTGTACCTCATGTCTATACTCCGAGACGTTTAACTCTCTTGTGTACTCAAACTCATATATATTTCCTCTATACTTGAAGACGTTAAATTTTTGTCTGTACTCCGAGACAAATTAAATTTTTCTGTACTCCGTCTCCGTAGTATCCGAAAAAATTGCCTACGTTTAGTCCCAAGTAGGCCGTGTATACAAAATCCTTCTCAATGTCAAATACACACTGAATTTTGACTCCTTACAATATCTTACCTATCATCATCATCATCATTATTAACAACAAAATCTGTCGTTTGTGAGCCAGTATTCAACTTCGTAATAAAAATATGTCGAAAAATATATAGTTCGCTTACCTATGCAAAATTTTCTAGTAATCCGGAGCAAACTTTTCTTCTCAGATGTTTCTAACCACGCTCTGTTGGTACGGTGTGCACGAAAATGAATCAAATTAACAAATTCGGAAATCATGAACTCAATTTGCATTAGCAAGATCTCTGATGATCAAGCGTCCAATGGAACAGGAGTTCCTTCGCTGAGAACCAGAAATCTGAGCTCCGAGATTAAACTATGGGCACGCGGAGTGAGACAAGAGGTATGGTGGTTTGCGTGAGTTTGAAATTAGCGCGCTATGGTCTGTGCATAGCCAAGCCGCCAGCCGATCCGAACAGGCCGTGAAACAGTATGAGGTATGTGGTACAAGCGCTGGAGCGTGAAGTGTGAAGCATGGGATTCGAATCGTGAATCGTGAGGCGTGGAGCATGAGGGCCGGAGGTGTGAGGCAGAAGCTATGAGGCGAGAGGCTCAAAGCCCGTATGCTGCGTTGTCGCATGGCTTCCTATTATGCGCCGTGCACGCACGAGGCCTCGTACCGTGCGGTAGCCGTCTGCGGCATCCCCACTGCTCCACTGCATGGCTTCGGGGAAACCATTAGCAATACAACCAGAATATTCTAGCAGAGCGATTTTTAAATTCAGAGTTTTTGGATTACTTGAATTTTTAATGTACAGTAAAAATTGGATGTATAATGCGGAAATCTGTCTGCTATGATCATAAATCGCGGTCCTGGCAAACGCAAATTCTGCAATATTACTTTGTATAATGTGAAATCTCGTCCAATACGAAAAAAATACCTTTGAGATTCCACATTGAACAAGTTTTACTATATTTCAACCCATGTTTCAGGTTTTCATAAGTTCTAAACATTTTCTTATAGAATATTAGTACACATTTTTGAGCAAACAATAAAACATGTTAAATACGAAGTTTAGTGAAACAAGGCGGCATGAAATTTGTGCAGACATGTTGTATAATAGATATTAAAAGAAATATTATTTAAATAATGTCATAATATTAGAATTGTTTATATAATTGAAGTAGGACACAAATAGAAAAGTGTGTAGATAATAATAATAATAATAATAATAATAATAATTATTATTATTATTATTATTATTATCGTAAATTGAAATAATAGTAAATGAAACCAATTAATAAAAACTAATGAAGGAAATGGAATAGTATATTGACATTTAAAAAACTCAAATAATAACTAGAAAAAACACCATTAAATATGGTAACTACGAAATAAAAGTAATTTAACAAATGAGATGTGTAATTAATTTTTATATCGTAACCCAATACGAAAGTTGCTCTGTCTTTGGGATCCACCGACTGGTCTCTTTATCCTGGATCAAAGATTGATGGAAGTTTACGGGATCTTCATATTTTATGCCGATTAGTCCCATAAATGTGATGTGTTCTACCTCTACATTGAGTGCAGGAAGATGTCTTAGAATATTTCAATCTTGAAACAAAAATCTGTAAAAATCTAGAGAAGGTTTTGTGCAGTCTCTTCAAAATGAATGTTATAGCGCAGTAGATGCAATGGGAGTGTTCAGCCCTGCTACACCATGATATTCGGCGTCTATCTTCATATGGACTTGCGGAACCTATCCATAAGAACAGCCGGCCGCTGTAATTTTCTTTCCGACAGTGGTTGGTTTCAATCTGGCTATACAGCCAGTGTCGATAATCCGAGTCAGTTGGGACATGAATCCTAAACAAGTAAATAAGGAGAGATGGTTCAGTGGATCAAATGTCACTGCAGGGCATTTGACTTGGAGGTGGCTAGGTTCGAGTCCCGACGGCGGCAGGATTTTCGACACTAGGCTAGGTCGAACTCAGTCACTGTCTGGAGGAGAATTCTAGAACCCTATTGTTCTGATAGGTAGTTTTCCATGGTTTCTCCGATCAACACTAGGTGGCCAGGAGCAGTACCCTATCGCGCGATCTTTCCTTCCTCTTCCTTGTCCTATCCACACAACTTACACACACACACACACTAACATGCACTACACTACCGCACATGCCGGAAGACCGGTGGGGGATTAGAGCTTGTCCCAGCTGGGGTAGTGCCCCACTGGTGGGAGACCCCTGTTTGAGGCGAAAACCCCGCTAATGAACGGTAGTTCGGCGCCGGATCTCACCATGCAGTGGGGAAAGATCACCGCCACATACTGATACAACTTTCACTACACTTACAGGACTACGGGAAAAATGACCTCAGTAGTTCACGCACCTGAAATCACTAACAGTCAATCGTCAATCATTAAACAAGCAACATGGGCAGCGACGGATATTGCCACTGATTCTTCTCAGCCGTTTCATTGTAAGAAGTTTCATGTGCGGACTCTTACGGACATATTTATTAAGAAGGAAATAATAGAATGGGATAGTGAGTAAATCAGTTCGTTAAAATGCGAATACATTCCTATGTAAAACGTCCGGTTGCAAAAATTCATAACGGCACAACACGTTGGTGGAAGGGATGAGAAAGTTTTTATTTTTAAATATATATTTATTGGGGAAGTATTGTAGTACATATTTCAATATTACATACCGGGTGCCCCACTATCAGTGGGCCACCTTCTTACTTTCTGAACACTCTAAACTTTTATGTAGGAAAGTCCATATTTTTATTCAAGTTTCCATTAAAATACTACCTTATGAAATATCATTTTATTCCTCTTTTTACGTACTATTCATTGCTGTATTGAGAAAAATATATATTTTCATTTACGAAATAAAAGATTTAATTTATTGAAAACTAAAAATGTTCCAAACAATATCTGTACAGCTTATTACTTGCCGCACGATTCCGCATTGTTGAGCGAAAACTGAATTTCGATAGTGCGAACCGTTTAGAAGTTATGGAGTGGCCATTGGTGGGACAACCTGTATATGAACATCGTATGATTGGCAGACTTAATATTAAACTTACATTCTAATATTACAATTATAACTAAATGCATATCAATAGGAAATTCACAGAGCACCTTCTGGATTAATTAATGTCTGAAAATAAGCTGGGGAATGAGCCTAATAAGTATTTGTTATACTCGTTGGAAGTTGAAAGGTGGTAGCTAAGTCGTTTGCTTGGGTTATTGTGTTGGTTTTGAGGAAGAAATTGTTAGATGGGAGTGCAATACGGTGAACTAAATTCAATTAAAAATTGATGAAGTTGAAGTTTTGAGAGGAACCAGGGTGTATGAGCGGACAGTCTGAGAAAATGGTTTTGTATGAGCGGTACTTGGTTGATATTCTTTTTAGAAGCGTGGATCCGGATAGAGCATGCCTGAAGCATTAGTGGCCTGATCAATGATTTATAGATGGTAATGGCATTTTTAATGAGAGCTTACTATTGGGGTTTATAAGTGACTTCCGTTAAAATAGTTTTATTTTGTGGTAGTTTTACTGTCATATGGTTCTTCCGATTTTGTTGTCTCTGTGTGGGGGGGAGGGGGATAGTGTTGGACTGTTTCGTGGGAGTGGACGCGAGTGACGAGCTGGCGGTGGCGGTGGCTGTGGTAGAGTGGTGGGGGCGAGGGAGAGGGGGTGCCAGGGGAGTGCGGGTCGGCGACGAGCCACGACAGCGGTACGCGCGCCCTAATGGACTGCCTGAGATATGAGCGGCGGCGGGAGGCTAATGGTGGCCAGGGCCGCCGGCGATACCCGGTAAGTATAACTGATTACGCGGCTACCGGCGACGGCCCGCCACACACCCCAGACTGCCCCCACGCACTTTCAACTTCTTCCGCAACTCCGCGGTGCCTTCGCTGGCTGACCGGGCATTGGAATCATTTATTTATGGCGCAGAGGGATCATTTATTTATTTATATATTTATTTATATATTTATTTTCGTTTATTTATTATTTATTTATTGCTATTGGTTGTTATTGAATTTTTCCACAAATACGTTTCTTGAACGGGCATTGAATCTGTCAGACATCATTGTATATTTGACACTTGCAAGTAAATATACGCATTGCCAGATGACATAAAACAATTAAAGTCGGTACACAAATTTAAGTTAAAAGTAAAATCTTTTCTGCTGCAAAACTGTTTCTATACAATTAGAGACTATACTGATCGTGAAAAAGAAAAATTATGTTCAATGTAACAAAACAAAGATGTATAATGAATTAGTTTATGTTTGCATTGTATACATTTAAAAAAATATTTAATACGCCTGTAACAAGTAATGTACTTCAGCTTCCGGGTCAATGACCCCAAATGTGCGCAGATAAATTTCTTTCCCCACACGTCATATACAGTTTTTACTGTTTTTTGACAAATAAATAAATACGTACGTTGGAATACAGGGAATTTGTTGCAACAAATTACTATGCAATGTTAAAAAAATGAGAATTTTAATTACGAAAGTTTTGGTGAACGTTTAGAAAACCTTTTTTAATCCATTTTCTGTGACATTGAGGAGGGAGGAGAATGCAAAATCCAGGCGATATGGCATTTTCATGAGTAAGCGATGGGAACACACATTGAGAAGACACTTAAATAAAATGAATTTTTATCTTCCTATTTGAAAATATTACAAATGGAAACAGTAGAAGACTGATTATTATTCTAAAATGGAATATTTTATTTGACGAATTGTAATTTAATAATACTTCTTCATTCGTATTCTCCATGTTCAAGGCTTTACAAAAGACATTACTAATTTCATGTGGATTTTCGTAATTAAAAACTCCATTTCTTGTGTTCAATGTTTTGAGCATTATTTAATGCAAGTTTGGGACAGTTGTGTGTGCTTCACTACGTGGACGATCTTTGTAAGAAAGAATGGAACTCCAAGAATTTAAATAGCTTCAATGCCACACAAATACGTGTTTTAGCGATGTCACCTACAAACTGCCCACTAGAATGCTGAAAGACATATTTATACAAAAACACCAAGAACTATGGCACAAGAAACTACGAGTAAGTTGTATTTATAAAACTTTGACGAATATTTACTTTCGATTGTCTTTTGATTTTGAGAGCACTGAACACATATCTCGTGTAGGTGGAGCCAAACACAGTGTTATTAGAATTCTAACATTTTATTTTCACCGTTTTGCTCATATTGAATGGAAAAAAATACTGTATTTTATTTCGTGTCACCCGTGAGCTTTTTTAATTCGATAAATTGTTATCGCTCATTTCCATGTCTGTATAAATAAAAAGGGATTTCGGTATATTCTTCAGATACGTTATTGGTTTTGTAATTACAGATGCGACCCATTATGAGTTCCGAAAGTTCATTGATAATTATATTTGACTTCTTTCTTCTCGGAATTCCAGTTGACCTATTTTATTAATTATCATGGACTTATTGTTTACCAGCAACTAGAATTTCATTCTTCTGTTCAGTATTTACACGAATATTAATATTTCCATGAATAATGTGTAAAGTAAATTGGTGTTTGGGGTTTGTGGTAATGGAGTATGAGATGATATAGCAAGAAACGCTCGCAGTTGCGAAGGTAATTTATTGGTGTACAACGCTTCTTCTCAAACTGTGTTCCTCTTCTCACAAACGCACACGGATTGCAATGGATACACAAACAACTAGCAAGAAACGTGGGATACACATCAGAGACAGACCTCATGTTATTGGCGTATTACCGTTGAAACATAACGTTTTATTTACAACTTTTTAAATTCTATAGCAACTAATTACTATAACACTCGTTACAAAAGTCTTGTTAAACTTTAAAATGAATTAGAAAAATGTTTTTTAAATAATTAAAAATTGCATTGCCAATTTATCAAGTACGTATATTTTTATATCAAGGATTTGGAGATAGTTTGCTTCAGAGATTCTTATAGTTTTGTGATTTCATTCAATAAAACAATATTTGAGTAAACAGTACGTACCCAATGTGTTTAAAAGATGCAAAATCGAAACAGATCAATATTGTCTTTCACATTACGAGTTTAATTTTTTTTTAAAATTATGTCAATGGCTACTTTTATTTCCATAGAAAAATCCCTACCTTGCAAAATTTGTTATATGAAGTACATTTTTTTTTCTTTTTGTAATAATAATAATAATTATAAGAACAATGGTAATACAAAAATTCACATGAATTTTTCAGAAAGAAACCTAAGCGTATGAAGGTTAACATGAACGTATCATATTCCGGTACATATTATCTGTATTATCAATGTACTACAAAATTCTACCAACGAGAAATTGTCTTTGCCAACTCCACAATTATGCAACCGTATATTTGATTGAAATATCTTTCAGAACGACCTTCCGCCAGTTACAAAATAAGCAGTCCTTCATTAGTCTTTCTGGTTGCGAAATCTTTTATAGAACCTTACTTTGTGAATTTTTGTGTATTCGCAGTACAGAGACATTATTCCTCAGAGCAAGATCAGGAAGTCTTTTTTAAAATAACGCATTTACGAACTGTGTTTATCGAAACGGAAATACACAAAACACGGCCAGCGAACGCGAGCAGTTCGTTATGAAACACTCGTGAAAATAATAAGCTCCGGATGTGAGAGGAAGCACGAAGTGGAGGTGAAATTGGAAAATGGAGGGAGTGGAAGAATGGGAGGTGGAAGAAAAGGGTAGATCGTTGATGCGCTGAGCAGACGTAGGGACGGGGAAAAGGCGGGAAAGGGCAAGTGAGAAAAAAATTACGAAGACTTTAATGGTGCAACAGCACGGCACAGTCTTTGTCTCTCATATTTGTGACGGTTGCTTAAAGTTCTAATAATTACATTGTATCTTGTAAGCCACTATTATTTCAGTAAGAAATTTCAATACTTGTTTCACAGCATTGCTATTAGGACAGCGCATTGTCTTATTACAACGTAACATCTAAAATCTAAAATGGAAACTGACCTCGTAGCAACATCCGTGGACAATAGTTTGTCTATCAATGCTGCATTTATGAGTGGTAAATAGCCTGTACTAATAATCTTAAAATTCACGTTCTCATATAACTCCCGAACAATGTAGACATCATAAAGGGTATTCTTTTCATTCAATAAAAAATTTAGGTATGAGCAAATAATTTTTAAAAATTAATTAAAAATTAATTATTTGCATGCTCATTAACTCTTGAATGATTTTTAACCTAGTTACTTATTTTGTAATATTATTAATTGTAGTGTTAAGTCTATAGTATAGCTTCAATGACATGAAGTAGCTGTATAATTTCTAAAACGCACGCTCTTTCCTATTACTGGCCACAATGATATTTGCACTCACACTATAAACTGAGATTGGCCTTTTTCGACGGTGGGCTGGACACGGAGAGCGGTTCCATGTAGACGATTCAAGTAGAACAGACTAGTGGACAGTCATGTGTGTTAACATTTTGTGTATCAACATATTGTTGTGTATTATTATGTAATATCTGAGAGAATGAAAGCTCTTAGATAATACACATTTATAGCAATTCATTTCAACTGCAAGGTCGTATCTAAACGGACAATGAAACTCCTGCATTTAAAAATAAATTAATGAAATTTAAAAAAAGACAAAAAATATCGTTTATGCTCTTTGCATAATTAGTGGTTTTATCGAGATCTTCCTTTATTAATTTAAATTTTTAAGTTACTCAACGAGTATTTAATTTTAGTCTTTTATTCTACTTTGTACAATTAATTTTTTTTCTACAAATTATTTCTATTTTTAGTAAATGCAATTTTCTGTATGGCACATTAATGTATTTGCTGTGTTATGAAAATTAAAACAAAATTAACAAAATAGATGATAAATATTAATAAATAAATTATTGAGTTGTTTTCCACAACTAACACAATTTTAGAACCACTTTCGTATTTATTAATTAGGTTTTATGTTTAGGTTAGGAAAGAAAATGCGGCCATATTATGGCCAAAATAGGATCCTTCCCTAGCAGACCAAACCACATCGAATAACTCCTTGTGTACACAAAACTGTGGAGAATAAAGGGTTAATATAATTATTTCTTCCCAAGCTTCGTTCTCCTTACGCTTCCAAGTGTTTGTTATATAGACTTTTTTCTTTCTATCTCCATAAACATTGTACAGACAAATTTTGTTTTTGGCAGGAAAACCCCGACGTTTTTTATATTTAAAAAAGAAAAACAATGAAATGTATAATAATAATAATTATTATTATAATAATAATAATAATTAATAGGATTAAAAATAGACTATTCCACACAATGAAAGAGACGCATCAAGTGCTACCTTGCTTGCCCAAAATAGTGGCCAGGAAAGTGGTTAACTTGCATGACAAACGCACGGACAGAGATATGAATCTACACGCAGGTTATCAGGTTACTTTCTATAGGATATTACGTAGATTCATTGGTGATGCCCGACAACGATCAACGTCGGAAAACCAGGCGTGCCATCCAAAGCGCTAAAGCAGCGAGATCGCACAGGGCGGAGCATAGGGCGCGTCGACGGGGGCTAAAAAGGGGTAGGTCGCGGCGCGGGGCTGCGGGTGCCCCCGGGGGGGCCAGGGGGGCAGGGGGGCGGCGTCCCGGGCCGCGTCGCCGGCAGGTGGCGCCCGCGCGGCCCGCGGCGCCGGCGCCGGCGGCGGCGGAGGCGGAGGCGGCGGGGTGGCGGCGGCGGCGGAGGGGTGGCAGCGACGACGCGGGAGGGGCGGCCGCAGCGCAGCGCCGCGCCGCGGCCGGCCGCGCAGTCGCGACCAAGGCGTCGACCCGAGCGCGTGCTTAGCCTCGTGGCCGCTCCGCTCCTCGCCGCTTCGCGCCCGCCCGCCAACGCACTCTCTCGCCCCCGTCTGCTCGCGCCCTCCGTCTGCTGCGTCCGTCGCCGCCGCCCCGCGCCGCGCCGCCCGCGTGCTCTCTCTCGGTGCCGTCGTGTGCGGGCGTGGAGCGCGCCGTCGGAGCGATGGCCGGGCCGGGGCCCGCGGCCGCTGTCGCCGCCCCCCGCGCGCCCTAGGCCCTTCTTCGCCGCCGCCCCCCTCGCCGCCCCCAGCTGACCGCCGCCGTCTTCGCCGCCGCCCTCGCAACTTGACGCGCCGCCTGCCCTCGCCTGCACGTCGCCGGCGCGATGGGTCTCCCGCCGCCCCAGCAGGCGCCCACGTCGTCCCCGCTGCCGGCGCTGGCTCTCGGCCTCGTGCTGCTGCTACTGCTTGAACCAGGTGAGCGACCCACAACGCCGGGATCACGTCGTGTGTCAGGTTGCTGGTTACGTCGTATGTCTCTTCATGTGTTGAGTTTTTTTCGACAGGGCAAGTGCAACGTTGTATGTCACTTCATGTGTTGAGTTTTTTTGGATAGGGCAAGTGCAACGTCGTGTGTGTAAACCCACGATTCCAAGATCACACATTGTTTCTTCGTGTGTCATGTTGCTCATTACGTCGCATGTCACGACAGGTTTGATGACATGCATTGCTGTCACTCGTTACGTCCTGCGTCACATCATGTGTTGCTGTTTTTGGCAGGGCAAGTGAAATATGACTTGTGTGTAAAATCAGCGATATGAGAATCAGTTTCTTCGTGTGCCATGTCGTTCATCAATTAGTATGTTACATTGTGTGTTGTGTTTTATGACACGCCCAGTGTTGCACTGAGTGTTGAAAAACTTACGATGTGTGTAACGAAATATATGGAAGATTATTTTTTTTATTTTGGTTGACGACTAATTGAGTGGGTCCTGCATGATCCACAGTCAGGTTTAAATTGGTAGGTTTTGTTCTGTGCAAAATATAATATTTGGTTCTATTGTCAATAATAGAAACTGTTTTAAATCGGAAAAGTGATAATTTATTTCTAAATCCAGTGATTTCAAAAATAAGTTTCTGCGTGTATTCGAGTAATAGAACACATTGATTTGTTGATAATATTATGTGTAAATTTTAATCAGTCAGACTGTATAGTTGCAAAATGTGCTTGTAGAAATTCCCTACATACATAATGATGATAATATCTTATTTCAATATAAATCTTTGAAGACACTTAAACGAAGTGTCGTTTGTTCGATACTACTTCCCCAACGTGACTTCGTGTTTGAAACGTAGTTATGAAGTATGCAATTAGTTTTAACAGTGATTGGTGAAGTTGATTAAAATCATTAGCTTCATTCAGAGATATTTCTCTCAGAACAGTTACTACTGAATTCTGTGTTAGTGCTCCGTATTATTAGTTCTTCTACGACAATAAATGAAAAATGTGTACTTCTCTAAAATCTCCACCCCATCAATACACCGATTCTCTGACTAATGTGGTGAACATTTTTCGGCTCACGCCATTATGTACAGTTCTGTGCCTGAATTAGAATATTAATCATTCAGTTTCACATACTTCACAAATTACTTCATCGCCGCGAAACTATGGCGTTACCAGTAATATTTCAGGCAGGCTGTGATTCAAAAGATTGGCAGGGTCCGTGAAATATTATTCTCGGGAAGAAATTCAATGCATTAAGTTCGTGTGCCGAGTTATTTCGAAAGCAGCGTATCGCTGCACCTCGCCAGCAGAGGATGGCCGGTGGAGGTCGCGCCGGGCGGGGCGCGCGACAGCGTCGCGGAGACCTTGGCCATCCCGAGGGGCGCGCCGCGCCGACCCGGCTGACATGACCTTCGCTGCGGCCGCCATTCCAACGCCCTCTGCTGCTGCTCGCTTCGGCCTCCATGGCCCTCTGGAAGCCTCGCAGACTGAACACGGCAGATTTTACGAAACATTTGCAAGGGAACGGTGTTGGAATGCGCAAGTGGATGTGAAGTTTGAAGAAATTGTACGGAAATGCGTAGCTTATGCATCTTATGCACCTATCAAATCTTTTTAAATCGAAAAATCGAAGTACGTGATTTATAAAAGTAATTTATGATTTAAGAGAATAAAATAAGTTTTCGTGCGCTAATGAAAGAGTTTCGTACCGCAGGCGACAATGAGAGACTCTGGTATCGAATCAATTACTATATCAGAAGCGAAAATAAGAAAGTTAAAATAAAAATATCTAAACTGTTTGAAAGATCAAACGGAATACAAACTTTATTGGTAAAATTCCCGACACGGTATTCACCCATTTTGTTTTTATATACAAATTCTATTAGCAGTGCAATAAAATTCCCAACCGTGGAACTTTTTTTATTTCAGTAACTAATCTAAGTTGCCAAGCAGAAACAAAATGAATTATGGTTTACACGACTGAAATAAACATTGAAATAAAACATGATTTTTCAAAATCTAGATTTTAATCTAAAAGTGTTTCGTCTGTGCATGTTAACAATATTTCCATTTCGAAAGAAATGTAATTATGTTTTGTTGTGCAGTAGCGAGAAAATAACTAAAAAAAATTCAATGTAAGAGAACGATAACAAAGTAATATTTTTTTTTCAAATCTGGGTTCTGCAAGAGTATTTGAGGACTATTTTCTGTTTTGAGCTTGAAAGCTACTATTTGTGGAACGTGAACCTTCATTCAACTCGTGCTTTCCGCTAAGATTATCTGTCTCTGAAGAGGAGACTCTCTTACAAAACCTGAAGATACAGTCGATAGTATGCAGTCTCAAGATGGAGAAAATGAACCGAAATATCAATTTCGGGTTTGTTAAGGAGGCGCACAAAATACACTGCGTCGTATTTTCATCATTTTCAGCCCTTACAGAATTAATTTGATGCGATAAGTGTTCAAATGTTTACATATAGTTATATTAAATTATTATTCCATATAGTTACATTAAATTACATATAGTTATATTAAATATTTCTAACTAATATAAAACAATAAAACTATCAGTACGACAAAATTGAATTGAATTTTCGATAAGAATTTAGTTTAAATATTTCTAATGGAAATTATTCACTGAAAACTATTTTGAAGTATTTGAACTTTTCACTTGAGTTTTGGACACATTTTTGAAGTTCAAATGACGAAAGGTACGCTGTACATATTGATTTTTAATCACATTTTAATGCGATGCATTATTATTTACGAATTGGTGTTCATCGGAATTTGTTAAAACAAACGAGACCAGTTGTGTGAATTTCACTGCAAAATTCAATTTTATATTGTTACCAGTAAGTCTGTTTCAAACCACGGCGATTATGATATATTAGTTAGTTTTGACACGTACGGGGAACAAAAAGGGATTTGCACGCCGTTTCACACCACACACTATAATTGAATTAAATTCTTCTCACCACGTCTGTTCTACATGCAAATTAACATTTGTATAGCATCGTAATTTATCTATACCTATAGAAAAGAAAACAAAATTATGCAAAATTCAGTAAATTTGCGAAATGTGTAGAATTTCAAAGGGCTTTCCTTTCATAAATATAAAACATTTTCTGATACACAATTAAATGTGTTTTTATATTAATTTTTGTATAGATTTTGAATTATAGTTCAGAATATTCAATATATATTTTTGTATTTGTCAAAATCGCAAATCAATAGTTGACATACAAAAAAATATGTTATTTGAGGACGAAGTTTTAATACGGTACAAATGAAACGATCAACTACATGCACTGTTATCCCATTTTAGGAACATTTGGATTTGGATTTACACAAGTGCTCCTAGATGCTACATATTGTGAAAAGAAATACAAAGGAACACACTCTTTCAAAAATGAAGATAAATTGAAGACAGAAAGCTCTATTAACTACAACTCGAGTAGGACATTTCGAACTCTGCTATAGTTATTTGATTCAAAAGTGACATATCCTGACCCATCTTCTCTTTGTGGTTCATCTATTTATACTATACACATTATTGCTATATGTCTAGGAGCACCTGTACATAGGAATAAATTTAAAGGATTAACGATCTTCATTTTGTATTTAACTCCCTAACAGAAAATGTTAAATATTTACACTAACACAATAAAAAACAACTTGTGAAAATGTTACAAAAATATTCAACGAAACAAATCAATTAAACGCTTATTAACTAATGCTAATTGTAAATAAAAAATTGTAAATGAATTCAGAATTGCTAAAGACGAAATTTTTGAAAAGCTTCCTACACAAATTTTTAGTATTTTTTAAAATAGCTGAAGGCAGTTTTACAGTCTATACGTTAAATACGTCTAAACTATCATCTGCAACAACGTTCGTGTGTGACGAACAATAACTTAATTTTGAAAATCACATATTTTGTGTTATAAAGTGTTCTCAAAAGAGTACAATATGAAGTGTTCACACACGTAACTTATAACTTGTGTTAAGGATAATAGTTTTATTCTCTATAAGAAATTTGTTTGTAAAAATTAGTTTTGCAGTAAATATATATTTAACGCATTTTTTGAAGTGTTTAAAAATATTTCAGTGATTACCCTTTAGTATTAGAGAAAACATTCACATAAACTAATTTTTTCTTTTTAATTAATACGTTTGCATGTTTTTTTAATGTGACATAATTAGTCATTAAGTACGATTCTTTTTTTTGATACTTGTAAATATTGTAAATATTTAGCACATACTGAACGTTCAGAAGATTTTCTTACAACTTTTTATCAGTAGTTTTGTTTCATATCTATTGCTTTTCTGTTTTCTACGAAAATCCTTACATATCACAATGTTGACACAAATTTCATAAGCTTGTGATGGGCGGACGCAGGTTACTCGTAACTATTTGTAAAATACAATAGTTATTTACGAAATAAGTATTTTAAGACATCTTATTACAATTCGAGGTACGGGAAATATCAAGTGAGAGAGTCAGGCCAAACCTGTGAAGAGGTTGGGGAACATGGTAACGGTCATAGTAGTAATTAGTAGGCCGTACATAATTAAAATACTTGTATTCCGTAATAATTTCACCAACTGCGTAGAGGACGATTCTGGCGACCGCCAGCACTGATCGGTAGTTTTTTTTGTATTTTCTCCGATCAACACCAGACGAATGTCGGAGCAGTTCTTGATAGGTCACGGACCATTCCTTCCTCATCCTTCCCCCCTTCCTCTTCGCTGATACACAAATCCACACACACTCATTTACACCTACACACACGAGCGCTACGCTATCACACATGTTGAGAGCTCAGAGCTGTTCCCGCCTAGAGCAGTGCTCCGCTGATTTGAGATACGTGGATGGGAAAACCCCGCAAGACGGCGTGTAGGTTGGCGCCGGTTCTGGCGTTCTAGCGGGATAATAACACCGTAATTTCCCGATGTATGTAGATTGATTGCTCGTGATTCCTGGCGCGTCAACTACAGAGGTCATTAGTTCCATAAGTGTAGTGCGTGTTTTCCTCGGGAGACGGCGGTGATCTTTACACCGCGGGATGGCGAGATACGGCACCGACGTACCGTCCACTAGCGGGGTTTTCCCTAACCAGGTATCTCCCACCAGCGGGTTACCGCTCCAGCTGAGACAAGCTCTAAACCCCCGACCGGTTTCCCGGCATGTGTGGTAGTGATGTGCATGTTAGCGCGTGTGTGTGTGTGGGTGTGTCTGTAAGAGGTGTGGATAGAACAAGGAAGAGGAAGAAAAGATCGCACGGGGTCCGTTTGTTAGGGCATTGCTCCTACATTCACTTGGTGTTGATTGGAGAAACCAGGGAAAACTTCCTATCAGGGCAGTAGGGTTCTAGAAGTCTCCTCCATATAGTGACTGAGTTCGACCTAGCTGACAAGCTAGTGTTGAAAATCCTGCCGCCGTCGGGATTCGAACCTAGGACCTTCGGGTCAGAGGCCGGAGTATAACATGTCCTGAACCGAACGGGATCGATGTCACCGTCATTGCTAGGCGACGTGCCACGAAAGAAATGACTGCGTTTTAGAGTGCAAATTGTAACAGACTGCGGTTGGAATGAAACACATCCTATACCGGGCGTAGACACGTAGACCTGAGGATGATTCATCCTATAATGTTATACAAACCTTATAACAACACCCTTAAAAGGCAGAAACACAGAGCAAGAAGTAATAAAACTAAAAAAAATGCTTAGTAACAATAATTTGGAACAACATGGTCGATCCAATAATGAGACATATAAAATTAAATTTTGCATTCTCAAAGGTAAACTTTAACCACATACATTATATTGTAGATAAATATTAATTGTAAATCTATCGCATATCGCATCGCCCTGCACAGAACGTTCGAACTGGTTGTCAATCTAATTGAAAGAACAAGGTAATAAAGTCATTTTAGTCGACAGTCGCTGTCTTACATGTTGCCGATATACTATGAATACTCACGCACGTGGAAGGCAGCAATGCAAACAGGCATAATAGAAATGGTCGACATTTATTTTTTGTGATTATGACGCTTGATCTTGTGTACAATTATTCACAATTGGGGAATATGGTTTTACATCGAAGATCTTAACATATTAATTACTGTAAGTTCAACTTTGAACTGCTGCACCGATGGTGTGAAAATGTACAAATAATTTGAAAAAAACGAGAAAGAAAATAATGAAGGTCATCGTATATTATGATACCTCAAATTTCCTGGCATCCGACCCAGGCAGGTAACAATGTCTTTTCATATATCAGCGACAAATGAGACACGAATTGCTACAACCTGCTAAAAAGTGGAGAAGTTATTAAGAGGCAGGGTGCTATCGCCTCTCAAGGAAAGCAGAAACAATTTATTAACTTCGAGAGTAAGAGTCACCGATTCGTTTGAGTAAAGTGACACATATTTCAAAAGACTACGAAACGCGGAATGCTTTCAATAGATTGCACCTTACACAACTAATCGACATAATGAACAAATGGCGGTAGATGAGGGACCATTCTATTTTAAGATATTATAAAATGTGTTTACTACAAAACGGTTAATAGCAAGCGATAAGACATGTAGGGTCCATTATCTCAACAAAAAATAATGGATTTTAGTTGAGTAGAAGTTTCAAGATGACTTCTAAAAGAATACCCGTATTAAATATAATGATGGACTGATTTTGTGTCTGAGTTTACTGATTCTATTTTTTAAGTTATTTGGTTTTCTCTTTCCTGAATTAGGAATACAAGATTAGATTTTTAATTTTCACGTTTCGCTGAGAAATGTGATTTATGAGACAATATGACTCGCTCTTGATTTTATAAATATTTTAGTAAAAATTATTTTATATGACGTATTTTCTCATAAAAGACTAAAAGATGACGCAATATAACAATGATTTCTCTTAACAAACAGAAAATTCTATTAAGAAACCTCTCTTTCCATGTACTATGCAGTTAAAAGTACATTTTAAAAGCAAGAAAACTTTGAATTAGATATTAATGATGTCGAATGGAATAAATGTTTAACCTCTGCGCGTGTTGTAATTCAAAATATGACCAAATGAAAGTCTAATCTTTTAGCTCTTACGAAGCGGCTTACGTTTCTGTAGAACTAAAAGATACTAAATTCTTTTCATACAGCATTTTTGATACACTAATATTTCTTGATGACTTAGGCCTCAAACAATGTCTCACAACTAGTGGCTCTAAATTATTTTCCTATTAGCCAACAAATATTTTATGGTTTCTATCAAAATCTGATAAACCGAACGATGCACCAACGAGATCGCGAGTATATTTCATTTATTGGATTTGGAAAAGACTTGTACGGCTTTTGTCCCTTTTACAGGTAATCAAAATCGTATTAACTGTTATCATAAACCATTAATAATATTGCCGTTTACTATTGCCATTTTTTCTTCCTAAGTGAATAAGAAGATCACAAATGACTTACTTCATTTTAATATTTATTTGCTTCGCGAAATGTTCAGTAAAACTGGAAACAGTTTCATCAAAAATGAATTATAAAACGATTTTAGATCTGTAAGTTAAGATATGTGACCGCAATCAAACATTTTAATAAATCCACTGTTAGTGAAACAGCGTTCTCTTTGGAGTAAGAATAATAAACGTACCATAAAATCTTCTTATAGGAATCTTCCAAAATTACATAACATGTGACGTATCAGTTGAGAATAAGCAATCCGAAAAAGTGTTCGTAAGCTGATCACTCTAATCATTAGATTCCGTTGTATCCTTGAGCACATGCTAGAGAATGCCGGAGCAGCATCCCTTACAACGGGCGACGGACCACGTTCAAGCAGCAATTCCTACCCTTCTTCCGACAGGGGTTGGATATCTTCGCAATATCATGTGACTTCACTGCGAACAAAAAAAAACAGATGATGAGTAGTTGATGAGAAATGGAAGAGGGAATGGATAGCCTCATGGGAATATCAGTTGGTTCCTAGGTAATTCGTCGCCCGTTTGTGATCAGTATCATTTTAATTTGTTACACTATCACAAATCACAATGCAACATTGGTGCGAAGAAACGATTTCAACTCGCGTATTTCCATAAGCGTTTTATTCGTACATAGTTCATTGTTTGGGACTAGGATAAAATAAAAGTCGCAATGTAAAATTGTGGACGAGGAAAAATTACTATCGTGAATTACCGTTCGATACTGTTAATAAATTACAATTAACGACGGACGGACGGACGGACGGACGGACGTTTTGCCATCATTTGATTTTTCAATATCAAAGATCCATAAAACATGGATTATGACTGCACCAAGTGTTAAAGGAATTTTTTCTAAATTTAGCAACAGAATTTATTAACTTTTTCGTTATCAGGGTCCAAAATCAAGAATTTTTCTGCCGAAAATTCTTCATTTTTCTCGCACAGCTTCAGATAACGTTCGCTTTACTGCATAAGCGGTAGCGAGAAAGTAAAAATATAAATTAACTTTACTTAAAGGATTGTAGAAGAAGGCAGGAGGCAAAACCCGTATCTATATTACTAACTTGCAATGTGCGTAGTAATTGAAAGCATCAAGCCGTGTGATGTGTGTTGATGATTTTGTTAGATACCCAGAATCTCAGGAAAAATCCCAAATGGTATTTTGACTGAAAAAATGTGAATATTTGGTTGTGTTCTTCTATGCATACCGATTGAATTGCCATACTCATTGCGTCACTGCTTACAACAAGTCTGACTTCGTGCAACAGCAAGGTTCAAAGGAAGAGGCCGTTTGCGTTGTAGATCAGAAACTTTGATATTCATGGTATGTAAACTGTTATACTGTATTATTTACCATAGTATGTTGCTGTAATGTTCATGAAAACTGTACGTAATTTTTAATTGATTGCAGTGTTATTGCAGAGTATTTTATTTGTTATTGAGCAGTCTGCGTAGTACTTTTTGGAAAAATAATGTTTGCTGTTTTGTCCAGCAGCTGCAAGCCCTCAGTCCTGCATATTCTAACTACACATTAATTAATCAATTCTCGCCTGTTAGCCTAACATCCACATAGGAATGAGATAGGCCATGTTCCCCCCCCTTCCCAATACCTTTCAATGCCACCAACACGTGCACCTGCCTGGCCGCGCAACCGACGTACAACGCTCCCCGCTGTCGCCCGCGCCGGAAACCCCGCGCGGACGGGCAAAACGCAGCCGTGGCGGCGGCCTCGCGCCCCGCGGGATCCGTGTTCGACATGCGTTCGCGTGAGCGCCGCCGAGTTTGCCCTCGATCCGCTTACGCCAGATTAGCCCAGTCGCCGCCCGCCGCCGCCGCCATGTTTGCCGAGGACTTCCGCCGCCGCCGCTCCGGAAGTGTCGGCGGCGGCGATTCGTCGCCTCGCACGGCCAGGCGGGCGGCCGGCGCGATGAGGTGGCCTCTGTTGACACTAGAGTCCGTCGTCGCCACGGCGGAGGGGTTGGGGGACGGAGGACGGGGACGGGGGAAAGGGGACGGCGGGACCGGGGGACGGCGGGACGGCGGGACGGCGGGACGGCGGGACGGCGGGACGGCGGGACGGCGGGACGGCGGGACGGCGGGACGGCGGGACGGCGGGACGGCGGGACGGCGGGACGGCGGGACGGCGGGACGGCGGGACGGCGGGACGGCGGGACGGCGGGACGGCGGGACGGCGGGACGGCGGGACGGCGGGACGGCGGGACGGCGGGACGGCGGGACGGCGGGACGGCGGGACGGCGGGACGGCGGGACGGCGGGGACGGCGGGGACGGTGGTGGTAGAAGCGGCTGCTGGGCCTGCCAACTCCAGACCAGGGGTCGGCACAATTTGCGCGCCGGGTGCGCACCCCCGGGCCGCGAAGTACTCTCACTGCAGCTGACATACCCGAAGATCGTATTCCTCATCTCCATTATTTTCTTCCGCGTGTTTCCAGTTACAATGGCGCAGAAGGGAAAGGATTTTGATTAAGAGTTTACATATCAAACATCGCCTTGCTTTAAAGGTCCCGGTCTCTCCAATCCTCCATTTCTTTTTGAAACAGCTACTTCAGAGGTACAGTGATCCGTGCCGTAAAACACATAAGCAGATTCTATTAAGAGAGCTGGCTGCTTGAACTGCTAAGCGAACCGACTGATCGACTGTCAGATCGATCGACCGACCGTCAGAACGACCGACTGACAGTGAGATCGACTGACCGACCAACAGACAGATCGATCTATCGATTGACTGTTGTATGTGTATAAACGTGCTTACCTAAATTGGCACCCCAGCACTTGTACTTTATTAGGGGGCCGAAGCCCCAGGGTGGGCACCTAGACGTTGGCCTCTATCCGCACCCTCGTCGGGTGTATAAGGACACCTTCCGACCAATATCCGGATCCCGCCGGAACGCAGCTAGCCCTCGCGGCAACCTCCCCATACAATGCCTGGGTCTAGGGCCGCCCTGCCAGCTCAAAGCTACCAGCTATTCGGGCTAGTGCCGGAGTCAGTATCGCCTGTATGAGGACGCGTCACTCACATGCGCCGGGACACCCAGTCCCTCCTCTTTGCCCAGAGTATCGGGCCACTGCCACGACGAAGCCAAGAGCCCAACTGGGGGCCACCCGATTGACTGACCGACCGACGTTTATTAGCAGATACTGATATCTAGACATCGGATGTTTAGGTACTTAGAAATCGCCTTTTAGGCGCCTAAAAAGGCACTGAAAATGTCAAGAATAAGGAGGAAAAAGGCAGTCATAAATTTCATTCACAATAAAATTAAAAATTATTTGTAAAACTCAATGTATATTTACAACGCTTCTACATTTTATTCTTAATAGTTTCCATTGCAATATATTACCAGTAACTTTTCAAGGATCGCAACTTCAAATCTGCAACTATTGGGAGACAAAATCAGTTTGAATACAGAGAATGATTTCTGAACATCTACTGATGTGTCTGGCCTACATTTTAAGTCCAAAATTAGCAACACTGAAACCTTTTGGGAATTTACATTTATTTCCACTCAAAAGGTGCCCTCGGTTTATTGTCAATCGACCATTTTGTCAGAACATGGCTAGTATTTATGAAATAGGGAAATGGATAAAAATAAGTTGGTATACTTTCAGGAATTCTGTCGGTTTCGTAATACAAATACGTGAATTGAAGGTTTAGTAATGAATGGTCAGGTTGGACCATGCCCGATTTTCTGATATGGTAGCATTGTATATAAAAATAAGGCATAAAAGGCAAAAACGTGCAATAGTTCTAAAGAAAAGGAATTTATGCTAAATAAGCAAAAATAAGCATTTTAAAACCTCGTCATATGTCATAATTTGGCATGATTCGTGCACATATATTATCAACCTTTAAATAAGTTCGCTAAAAAATAGGCATTTCTCTAAACATCCTATGTCTACTGATATCTACGAGGGTTGTACCAAACGTAAGGTTCCCAACGAGCTACAGTCTCGAGGGAAGGTGCTAGGCTAAATCCAACAACAGTGCCGTGCGCAGTGGTTCCCCCACTCTCCACCTCGCCCATCCGCGATTCGCTAGGTCGCTCAGTGTTTGCGTGGCAGCCGTCAGAGATGGAAGTGTCGATCGCCGCTCCCTCCAAGTGCGAGGTTCGAACAATAATCCAGTTTCTCCACGCAAGGAAGTTACCGCAATCCAGAAGGAGCAATCTAGAATCGCCGGAGAGGACGAATAACGGAGGGAGTAGTGCTTCTTCATGACAACGCTCGGTCCCACGTCGTTCGTCCAGCACAAGAGCTTTTGAAGAAATTTGGGTGGACCGTTATGCCCCATCACCCGTACAAGCCGGACTTAGCCCGCAGCGATTATCACCTCGTCCCCAAGCTAAAGGAACGCTTTGGTGCCAAACGCTTCAAGAGCGACGGTGAAGTCCGAGCAGAAGTCACACGCTTCCTCAACGGATTGGCGGGAGACTTCTCCGACTTATGAATACAAAAGCTGGAGCACCGTTTTCAAAAGTGTGTCGAAAAAATGGAAACTGTGTTGAAAAATAGACAACAGTGTAAGCTTTTCAACGATGTATAAATTAATAACAATAAATAATGTTTTCTATTTGTAAAAAATATGCGAACCTTACTTTTGGTACAACCCTCGCAATACGCTGCTTACGGTGCCGCGCACTTGGCGAGCGCGCACGCCAGGGCCGCTGATTGCGGAGACGTCCTATAGTGCAAACGTACAGGTGCAAAAGATGCGAATCCTATTCGTCCGCTGCGGATGTGACGTGCAAAGGAGGTCTGCAATCTTTGCGCGATTTGACAGATTTGTGACAAATACAAAACAAGAGGAATTCATGGAAACGCATGGCTTTATGAAGCGCGAACGTAAGAGTGGTCTTTGCAGTGGAGGCGCCACTAGAGGAGACCCGCGAGCCATTGCTCAGAGCACGCGCCGGCGAGCCAGTGCTCAGTGGAATTGGCAGCAGTCTTTTGTTCCTACACAACGGTGCACGGATAGAGCAACATATGGAGTTATCTCCACGATTCCATATGTTAGTTGAGAAGACCTGAGGGCGATGATAGGGACGGGAGCATCGCGAGAGTGGATGTAAATTGTTACCTATGATCCCGCTAAGGGGAAACGCTCCTAAAAGACATACTGGGATAAAATGACACAACTCATATTTCCCCCAGTTGCCGACACTGTCGCACTTTTCACGAGAAAGATACGTTCTGGGTGTTGACGACAGTGATACCTGGAAAATGGTGTAGATCTCTGCGAAATTGTTTTGCTAACACGAAATCAATAATTTAGAGTTTCAGAAGTTCCGGCCAATTGTTCTTCTGTGATAATTTGCATCGTGGAGGTGTGATTCAATACATTGATTATAAGTTAGTAATTCTTTCTGAGAATGTTCAGCGCCTTTTGTAATCTGCATATTCCAGGTGCTTGATAACAGGACATGCACATTGAACGTATGATCCAAAGGTAAAATGACATATCTGCTGCTGGGATAAAATGTCATACTATGTCATTTTACCTCAAACAGGAATTTTCATGAGAAAGCACGTCTTCCCAGATTATGTTTTCTGGGCTGCATCTATAATAAAGTACGTTTGGAGGAGAGAAAGTAGAATGAAGGTGATGTTCTAACTCTGGAAACAGCTTGCAATCTGGAAGGAACCAATCCACAATTGCAACTACAAGAAGCTTGGACACAGCTAGAAACAATTCTCTCAATAGAAATACATCATCTTTCCCGAAATTGTTGCATCTTTGATTTCACCAAATTCGTTGGACAAGCAGACTTATATGAAAGAGTAACGGCGAAATATGCTGAAAAACAGCAGAAGTTGCAGTTCAGACGTGCTGCTGAACAGGCCAAAAAAACTTAGTTTTTAACACACTTGAAGAGGATGATGAAGAAATGGATTTACTGGTGAAGATGATGTTCCTTGTCTCTAATGTAAATGACTTATACAGTCATTCCAAATCATGAGAGACCTGGATATGGATAAAATGTCTAAAATGTAATAAGTGGGCTCATACCGAGTGTGAAGGTGTGTCAGGAAAAACAAAAAATGTTTAAGAATAATTAAGTAATAAATGAGTTTTTGGAATGCCATTAGCACCTATGTCAGTTACCCACACACCCAGACTAAATGACATCTGGTGCATTAAAAAAAAAATGCATTATTAACAAAGACATGTTTATTTTCTTAACTATGCTATTCCAACTAGTTTGTTTACACGGTTACAAGAAAACTAAATAAAGGATCCAACTTAAAAATTATAGCTAGTGGAACATTTTTTCTTTAGGTGTGTCATTTTAAGACAGTTTTCCCAACTTTAATTTATTTATAGAGAGCATCAAAGTCATGTGCTGGATGGACGTGGGTGACTTTGTCAACATCGGTAACTTGATTACCGACATTATAAATAGTTACGAAGCTCCTGATTGGATGACGAATGTCCCCTCTCCGTCCACCTCGTGAACTTAAGGCGCCACTTTGTTTAAGTCGCAGAATAACAAACGGCAACGTTTTCATGGAAACCCCCAATCGACCCTTTCATATCGTAAAACCTGGGGCGCTTTCATGATACTTTGAATATACTGGTTGTGGAGTACGGGTATGCGGTGTTTCATGTGAACAACGTGAAACTCAATTGTTCTTAATATATATAAATATTCTTAATTGGATTTGAATATAGCCAAATCTTGGTAAAAAGAAAGCTATTTTAAATATGGAAAGTAATGTAGCAAAGGAAATTCAAAACGAAGTTATAATATGTATTATTAAAAAATGAAAAAATTGTGCACAGTTACTCTAACGATCAGAATTCATTTCTAACGGTTCTTAAAAACACAATTACATTCACTAATTTTTTAGAAATAATTGAAAAGTTTTACAAAAAACAGTTTATCTCTGTCCTAGAAACCATCCAACCCTTGTTATTAGTTGTTAATGATTGAAAGTGTATTCAAATGAGTTGATTTTTAAAATACTGGGATTCGGGTTTCGGGAATAAAGTTTAATTCACTATGCATATTGTCAATGAGAAGAAAGCTTAATACAAACCATCAAAATGGCATTCTTCATAAAAACGCCAGAAAATTCTTAAAATATTGGAACACGCGAGTTTTTCGGGAATACACATTTCATTTATTAATAATCTCAATGAAAAAAAAAATTAAGTAACCATAAAAAATATAATTTTGAATAAAACTCACAATGGAAGATAACTCATTAAATTGTGCTTTTTCTCCCCTGGGGGCACATTCGCAATTTCAATCTTGGGCAACAAGCGCACATTCCAATGTTTATTGAAATTTGTACCCCAAAGGTTGGCTGTATGTTCTCTGCAGACAATCATTCGCACTGCATCTGAATTGGTTCTGGGACTAGCGGTTTTGTATCGCTGGGCGGCCATTCTATCCTCAGGGTAGCAGTTGCCACTACTGAATTGAAATGGTATTGCTAATGCCAGTGGTCAAAAAGCAAACAGAGATTATAAAATAAAGCAAATGTTGGAGTTTCAACAACCGAATTCTCTCGAGTAAAAACTGGATGTCAAGAGAATGATAGAAACATTTATCGAGATATACGTAAGTGATAAATGCAAAGGGACGGGTGTAATGTGTGTTTGCATCTATACTTTTAACTTCAAAAATATTGTATTGGGCCACTATTGAATAACCAAGCATGCGTGCTACTTTGGAGGAGTTGATTTAAACATATATTTTTGCAATGTTATTACAGCTGATACAGATACAATTTTCAGTATTATTTAAAAGAAAAGAGTGATTACATCCATCATATTTTTTCATCAAAAACGTGCCTTTTATGCAAATATTTTTTTTGAATTTCCATGATATATTTCAATTGTTGCTCTTCCAAAAAGAGAGATGTTTGATTTCGGAAAACTGTTTTGTGAAGTAATAAGAGATGGGTGATATATTGCATATTATCTTTTGATCTTACTCTATGTACAACATTTTGCAAATTAAACTTTGTGATATTCTGTGCTCGAATGCGATGTTGATGTGCAGAACAAGTCCAGTGTTATTATTACTCGTGTTATTGAATCTGGGTAATATAATTTTTTCGTTTCATTTGATAATAATCACTTCATTGAAGGGATTTTCGAATGTGTTATATACAACATAAATCTCGGAGGGGGAAGAAGTATGCTAGTGTCTGTTGTAAGTTGCATAATATGTATTATCTAATAAAACGGACAGTTTAATTCTTCAAACAATAATTTATTTCTAATTGAAAATGTTACCACCAACAATCGAAACTATTAAAATAAATAAAAAATTGTTGTTGGTTGAAGTATGAAACAGTCTTTTTATGCAAAAAACCATAAATCATTTTCCAATGATAACATATGTTTCCATATCCTTTATATTTCATGTTCGTATTACAGTCATTATAAGACATTTAGAAACGGATTATCATTACCATAAGCTATTACTAATTGCTAATTTAATTTAAAATAAATGTTTTAATATGCGATAAGATATAGGTGAGACAAATAATCAAAGACGTGAATAAATTATTATTCACTTTCACTCAAGTTACTCGATCTATGCGTCTACTTCAGAGTCACTTTTTGCCTAGTGCAGAGCATATTTCTGCAGTATTAATGTCCGTGGCATGAAATTTTCAAGCAACTCGAGACTTGCATAGGCAACGAGTGAAAGAAGCGGATCGACTGCAGCCGTCGCCGCCTAATGGCCCATCCAGCTTGAGACAGACCGACGCAGCGCTTTGCCCGGCAGCGGCGCCACTCCCTTCTCCCGCCCACGCTCACGGCCGCGCCTACGCCCACTCACCACGACCCACGCCTTTTGCATCACTTCTCACAGCCTTCTCCCGCCTAGTTTGTCACGCCCTCCCTGCCTCTTCCCATCTCGCCCCGCCAGCTTCGTCCGGTCTGCCCCATCTCACCTCTCACCCTCTCCTCCCGTCTGACCCCGCTCTGCTGGTCTCGCCCTTCCTGCCTCTTCCCGTCTCTCCTCGCCAGCCCTGCCTCGCCCCGCCCCATTGTATTTCTTCCCGCCTCTTCCTATGTCTCTCCGCCTAGCTAATTTCGCCCCGCCCCAACACGCCTCTTCCCGCCTTTTCCCGCCTCTTCCCGCCTCTTCCCGCCTCTTCCCGCGTCTTCCCGCCTCTTCCCGCCTCGCTCCGCCTCGCCTTGTTCCGCTTCTCCCGACTCCCTCTGTACCAGTAGTTTTCTACACCTTCACCCTCCTACTGCCCCTCCTTCATGTGCTTCTGCGTTTATCTCTTCCATTACCTTCCTCTTCTCTCCTCCCATCATCTTTCCCCTCTTTGTTGTCCTGTCCATCTCCAATGATGCGCATCGTCTCCCCATCCTTTTCTTCACTCTCCTCACGCCGTCCACGTTTTTCACCGCACCTCTGTGACGTCTTCCGTATGTCCCCTCTCGGCTTCTGACTTCTTAGTGCCTTCCCGAGAGCATTTTATCTGCACCCGCTATTTATTCCCTGCCTTTTAGAAGTAATTTGCTGTCTCTCTGGAACTGTGTCCACTCCCACTACACACTTGACTTACCATTTCGACATCTGCCTCTCATTGTGCATTTCGCTCCCACAGTTGCCAACACTGCAACCTCCATTACCACGCTCATCAAGCCTGCTTTCACCCAGTCACATCTCCGCCTTCGATCTATACACCTCTCTGTTGCACTCCGTTCTCTTTTTCATTCTGCTTTGGTTACTTTCATCTCTAATACATCTCACTCCTTCTTTCGTGATTCCGTTCTCAGCCCATTGCTCCCCGGCGTTCTATACGTTACGTCCTTCTTTGGTTCCTTTGCTTCCTCTCCTTCATGCCTTCTCTTTCCTGCTAGCTGAAGCTGCTTTGCTTATTGTCTTCTTTTTTTCCTTCATTACCTCTTTTTTGCTTTCAACAAAGGGTTCCGTCTGATTATTTTCATTTACTTCTGTGATCATCCGCACTGCCGTGATTTTACCTGTCTTGCCCGTCTATCAATCTCACAAGATACATACCAACAATCTTACAAGATCCGTCCCATGCATCTGTTCTGTTTATTAAGTTTGTGTGTAATTTTAAATCTACTATTGTCTCCAATGCATCTACCTCCCTTTTTCAGATGGCATTCTCTATTGTTTTCTCCCCTGTCGTCGGATTCCGACAGACTTCGCTTGTATTCTCAACATTGCGATCACCTGCATGCTAAGTATCGTCTTTGAGCTAGTATCTTCCAAGATGTCCGCCCACACCAACTCTCAAAAGTGTCGAATATTCCTGCAATTATTCCTATTTTTGTCGTCATCTATTTTCGTTCGTTTCTGTTTTCGCCTCCTCTACTATTCACAGATAAATCTCTATCATCGTAATACTCTGCTTTCCCTCCATTCAATCCCTCTTCTACTTAGAGGCTTCTGCCGTTGAGTTGCTAACCTCTTTCAACATGCACACTTTCCCTTTCTTTAAATCCTGTCTCCTCAAGCCTGCATTTTTCTTTTTCTACTAGCCTTCCAACTGCACACGTACACCATAATTCTCAACCGCACTCCCATCCCCTTCTCCCCGTTCTTCACCACAGCCGTTACCACCTCAACCGCTGGTAACGCCCTCTCCACCTCCCTCGCCACTCACGCCCCCACCGCCCCGCCCCATTGCTCTCCGCCCCCGTTCCCCCGCCCGCCCCCTCCTAACGCCCACGCCCCCATCGCCTCCCGCCCCTCTCCGACTCGCTCCTTGCTTCCGTCCGCACCGCCCGCCACACCACCGCCCCCTTCCCCCGCCCCCGCCACCCAACCTCAGCCCCCTGCTCCCGCCCACCGCCGTTTCGGCTCCGCCCCCACTAACCGCTATCATGCCGTTACCTCCCCGCCTTCACCGCTCCCAATGCCTCAACGTCCCACAGCTCTTACCACCCCCACCACCACCACCACCAGCACCACCACTGCTACTACCGCTAGCACTACCACCCCACTTTTACATCACTTCTATTACACCACCACCGTTACCACCCCTGCCGACCCCATCAGATCCGCAACCACTGCGGCGACCATCACCATCACCATTTCCATCACCGCCGCCATCTTTGTACCCGTCCCTGCCGCCTCCTTCCAATCTTACACCGCCGACGCCGGAGCCACCGCTCTCGCCGCGTCCTCCGCCACCTCCTCCGCCCCCGCGTCTTCCGTAATCCCCTTCCAACTTTAAAGAGTCCACGCGTCTTGCCGCCGCAATTTACTTTGCATAAAGGATGAGATAGCTGGAATTATGCATACGTGATGACGCGCAAGTGGAAGCGAAGACGACTCGTTTCGCATGCGGCGGAAACAGAGCATTGTCTGGGCCCTAATCGCTGCGCCGCGCCGCGCTGTGCCGCGCTGTGCTGCTCTCTCGAGTGTCTGCTTGGTGGCGGGGGGGGGGAGGGGCTCCAGGGCGCGCGCGTGCGATGGCAACGGAGCGATGACATGGGAGGGGGAGGGAGAGGGGGTGGAGAATGACGGTGGGCAGGGTGTGGGCACGCAGTGTTGAAACGTGAGGAGGGTGGAAAGAGGGCGAGGGAGCGGTTCAGAAAGGAAGAGCGGTGATGGGCAGAGGGAAAGAAGGGTGTTTGTGTTTGGAGAAAGAAAGAGAGAGAGTGTGTGACTGAGAGTGAGAGAGCGAGATTGGGAGGGTGAGACAAAGAGGAAGGAAGAAGGGCAAGGAGGAGAGCGAGAGAGATAGGAAGGAGAGCTACGGGAAGGAAGACCGACCAAGGAGGGAAGGAGGAAAGCAAGGGGAAGAGGGACAAAGAGATAAGGAAGGGGTGCTAGGGTTATAGGGGAGAGAGACAGGAGTAAAGGAGAGCTACGAGGAAAAGAGAGAGGGACACATACTCACACAAAAGAGGAAGGAAGACGAACGAGGAAGAGAAGGGGAGCTGTCGGGTAAACTACCGGTCAGAGCAGCCGACCGCAGAAATCTTTTCCAGATTTGGGTCGTCAACGAAATTCATATTTTGTAATGCAGTTACAATATAATTAATACCTGCGTCCGATGGACACATTCTTAATACCATTATACTTCACCAATACTTCAATTTGTCTACTGTGATAACTGCTGAATGTTTTTTATAATGCGCCATACGTAATACATTGTTTTTGCGCGAGGAAAAATATATTTCTTTTGAACTGAATTCTTTTTTTCTTTTCTGAATGTAAATATTGTGCATTGTTTGATTTGAATTTCTATGTGTGTATTGTTTTATTGTCTTTAATACATTGAAAACCCCATCCTGCTGCTGTTTGGAATGGACAATCATGTGGAGAATAATTCATGAAAAACGAACTAATACGTTTTCTACCCGATAAATGTTTTTGCAAATCTGATTCCAAGGCATATGTTAAAACATTGTCTACCACAAATTGGATTGATAGCAGAAGAATGACGAAGTTCCAACGCACAACTAACTTCACGTCGACAATTTGCAATCGCTATTAAACTTGGCAAAAATGTGTATTCTGGACAACGCTGTGTAATGTGTGAATTGGCGGTATTGGGTCAATTATATTTAGTTTAATTCCAGTTCTGTACAAAAAACAGTTTGAAGACCTCTCATGTCTTAGCCTCGCGCTATTTGCTCTTTTAGTTCAAGAATCTGCAATACGGCTGAAGGTCCATTAAACGAAATTAATATAGTTGTTTTCAATTTTCTGTGCCCGACGTCTGTGGAATTTCCCAAACCGCTGCACCGTACTATCAATTTGTAGTGTGTGTAGATTTTAGGCAATACTTCGCAGAAGAGTCATTGAAGTTTCACTTATTATGAGTGTTGTTTCCGTTTACTTTTCTCTGTATCTACTCGATTCACTCTATTTTGTTGGCCAAAGTATACTGCAATACTACTCACAGAATCATATAAAGATATCCCTGCCTGATTTTACACCATCTACAGGACGTTTTCCGTTGATTCCGGAAAGTACCGCCGACAAAAAGGTGGAAATAAGTGTCAAGTTCAGAGGCAAGAACAGTAAGTTGTACGGCTCTCTATTCATTAAAATATATTGTGATAAATATAAAAAATATGAAAATAGAACGTACATTGCGATTACATAAATTGATAATACATAAATAGGTAAATAAATATAGTAAGTTTCCCATTTAAATTCATGCTACATTCCATTCGGAGCTCATATTGCAATGAAATCACATGCATTTCAGATTTCATATTATTCTCGGAGTATGTTAAATTTCAATCCTTTCATACTCACATGTATCATAAATCACTAGAGTCCATTATGGAAAACGCCGTGTTCGGTTCTTAGCTCGCTCCAATGCCCAAGAACACTCATCTACGCGTGTATACATCCATGGATCCACTTAATACACACATACGTACGCGCAAACGCACTTCAATGATTAGAGAGCATAACCTCTTTAAACAAGGGGTTTTATGTTAATTATTTGTTGTTGTCTCATACCAAATGGGGAGGCTCAACAATGAATCTCAGCGAAGTTTTTTCTCTGTTTGATCATCCGAAGGGTTTATTTTTTATAGTTTAAGAATTTTATTATTTGAACTTTCGTAAACCTTTAGTGATAGTTTTGTCTTTCAACTCTAACCGAATTTTTCCAAAACGTCTCAAATCGTGCCCATGCGTAATTGCTTTTTGAAAAGTCCGGTATTCTCTTACTGCCAGACCTACCCATACCCTACCCACGTTGAAATCTTATTTTAGTATTTGTGTATATCAGTTGCCTAATTGCAGAAGCATAAATAATGTTGAACTAGTTCTTAAAAAAACGAAATTGTTTTCTCTGTCCTTGCAAACGTACAGCAAGTGTAAGCATGTCTAAAATATGTATGACCTCGTCATACAGCAAAAATTGAAATTATTTTAACGCAAACATGCAAAAAATTATTATAATAGATTGCTAAATATCATCAATATATTTCAATTTATTCTGGGATCCTTCGTCTGCACAAACGTTATTGATGTTTTAGTTTTGGATTGGCAATGATATGTGACGGTTAACAGATAATAGATTTTTAGTAACGATTTTTGAAATTTTATTATATTTACTTTTTGTTTTAATTTATTTTTAATACTAATAATACATGCCGTCGATATGATTTTTTAAGTCATTATTTTTGTTGCCTGCGGACATTGAGTGGTCTCAATAGCAATAGTTGCTTTTATATGTTATTCAGAATTGTTTTGAAATGAATTAAATTGTACAAAGTCGAAATCTTTCCAGAAATCATTCACAAATTTAAAACAGTTAAAAACCGTTTTTTAGTTCATACAAATTACTCGCTTCTATTTGTAATTGTTCTCAGGGTGAAGGTTTGCCATCTGGTCACAAAATCATTCACGAAAGCATTCGATGTCCAATTTCCGTTCAGAACAGTTGGCAACTGATCTTAGTATCGCTGTACTGCATTCGTCACCTATAAATCGTCTTGTTTTAGTAATCACGCTCGTTGTTGTGACTTGAGTGCGGGGGGCTGTTTTTCCGGTCGATTGTCGACGACGGGCGTCGAGATTGGAATCGCAATCGAACATCACAGGTCGCCGCGCTCATTGATTCCCCAGACAACGCCCTCGGCCCCGCACGGCGTGTTCGCCGCGTGATTGGCCGTCAATAATTCTCCTTCGCGAACAGCCACGTCACATTTGGAATTCCTCTTCTGAAAACGGTTGCATCGGCGCGGTTGGATAGAGATTCTTAACGGTATCGTTGCTGTGCCAATTATGCAGATGAAGGCTGTCTGCGGTAAGGTTCCGTATAAGTTGCAATGCTATTTGCAAAGGAACGGTTTTATAACGGTAAGAGAAAATTAAACAAGTGTTTAGCAGTTTCTTAAAATACTTTTCTACAAGTTTGTGTTAAAATATTTCCAATTTTTAGGTAAGGTCGTAAGTAATGGTGATAGCACAGCTATTAGTAAAGCTGTTCTTTTAGAGCATACTCAGCGTGTTAACAAATAAATTTTTGTTCTAGTGCTAAAAGTAAGACAATGCTTAAATGTCCAGATATATCTGTGAATGCAACAAATTCGTGTGATCGCATCAGCTACTAATGACCTTAATGTATCAATAAATGGTTTGTATAGTACTATACAAACCATTTTATTTTGTATAGTAATTAAAATAAAATAAAATTCAATAAAGTTGTCTGAATTAATGTATGACACACTGGTAAAAGTGATTTTATTTTGCTCATAGGTCTTGTGACATTCGGCATATGAGCCTTACGTCACAAACTTTTCTACTCGCAAAATAAAACTTGTCACTTTTACCACTCGTGTCATAAATATTAGCATTGCTCTTCTTGCAGTACATTGTCCGGGCACACAGTTGGTCAAGAGTGTGTAGTGTTTTGAGTAAATTCTACAGGCTGGATTGCGTAACCAACTTGCGAAGAAATGGTTATCGTAATCGTAGAACGCCGAATAATCATCAAACGTAGAAAAGAAAATACGCATCTTCGGAATATTTTATTTTCTCCGTTTGTTGATTTTTTTTCTCTATTACACCAACCCATTTACGGAATGGAACATACGATCGGTGCGATAGCAGTGGGTGCCAACTTAACTTCTTGATCCCACAAGCGTGTACATTCTAATAATTTATTTAATAAAAATTGCAGCATAATCATGAATTAAATCTATTATGTAGGTCCTCGTCTGACGAAGCGCATAAATTAATAAAAGTACATGTAAAGGTGTGATTACCTTATGAAGCGCAACAGTAGCTTCACTATAATCAAATTACTATTAAACTCTCTAAAGATATCAGACCACGAAAATGAGTTTTAACAATTTATAAAAAAAACAAGATATAAACTAAACAAAGAAATCCAATTTAATACATCGAATAATTTTTCAACTACCAATTCCATTTTAAATATATTCTCTCATGAATCAGTGGTGATCGTAATCCCTCAGTGCACCGGTATAACAACTTCCCAAAAATATCAAATGCAAAGTTTTTGGTACCATCGGCATCTTTGCGTCCGGATGGATATCTGGATACTTTGTTTCGGTTTTTAAGATATGTTATGTCCGTGATCACCATAGTTATGAGGTAGTGTTTTAGCTGATTCTAAATTAATTATTTATAACTCATTGATAGTCATATCTGTAAAATATACTTTTAGATAGGTTTATTATTGAATTTCAGTGGAAATTGAAATAAATATAATGTTTCCTTCCTAAATTTTTTAAACCTCACATTTTTTATTTCTTTTATGTCGCTTTTCAACGACGTGGTCATTCTACTTATATTCTCTTCACGTTATATATACCTCCTACAATGAATTCCCTCTGCACCAAAATGTCCCCCCCCCCACACACACACACACATCTTGCCGAAATATCTTTTTTTCACAACGACCTGTAATCAAGTCTTTATTCTTCCATTTTTTACGAAAGATATAAACATGGAAACCCAATTTTATGGCAGAAGACAATTTCTGTACTTTCATTTCCGTTTATTAGTATTGACAAGAATAAGCTTCACCCGTCGACGTCTGTCTCCTACTACTTCCATAAACAAGCTCTCATTAGGAATACTTGTCATTAGATGCATAATAATATCACAATAATATTGAACCATTTTATTATAA
Source organism: Acheta domesticus (assembly GCA_031308135.1). Taxonomy (NCBI): domain Eukaryota; kingdom Metazoa; phylum Arthropoda; class Insecta; order Orthoptera; family Gryllidae; genus Acheta; species Acheta domesticus. Next base: position 19,746,240 of record JAHLJT010008756.1, on the reverse strand, counting down.
TCACAAAACGACACTAAACCAATTATATTTAATTGATCTTATTGGCAAAGCTTCAAATGCTCTTTCAAATGGAAATTAATAAGCAAATGTAATAATATTTTAAATACAAGGAAAGCTAGTGGTGCTATAGAATGGCACACACTTTTCCGTATTAGTTTTCTATTTCCTTGTACCTAGGGTAGCTATTCGGAATTGCCACTTACTCGTGCCAGCTGCCATCTATCGCCGCCCTAAGTAATTTTTTTTACATATTCTCAATTTTTCCCCTAATGGTAGAACGGAAATATTAATTTTAGAATATAAAAGAACAGTAAAACCTTGTCCTAAATAGCAATTTTCTTTGAAAAATTTGGACCCGTTTTTAAGAAAAGAGCGTTTAAGGGCGAAATTTGAAACTCGTTTTCATGGAAAATATTTGAGTTTTGAAGAAACGTCATTGGAAGTCATTTGGATCACTTACACACACAAATACAATAATGTTTACAAATTGCTGGTAAGTGCATATTAAAAGTGTGAGAAATCTTTCAAACAAATTACATTTGTGTAATTTTTGAAAAAATAAATAAATAGCTCAATATGAACTTTACGTCATATTAAAGAGTACAATTAGCACTATCCATTCGAAAAGTTTGAAAAAAAATGAATCCATTTACGTAAAATGGCGTTTGAGTGTTTCTGAAAATGCGAAATTCTGAGCTAGTTTTCACAGAACACTGTTGAGATCTCGAGAAACGTTACTTGACATTATTTAGATCACAGAGCACAAAGTTTAAAGAAAAAATTTGAATCATTTTTGAGAAAATGTTTTGTAACTTGTTTTTGTAATGTTTTAAAATTGTAAATATTTTGCACAATATTGTCAGAAAACTACTAAAACTTTCAAAACAATGTACATGACCTGGATGAAAGAACACATTTTGGAGAACACATTTTAATTGAAGGGAAAATATCTTCAATTTTGCAGTTGTAGGTGGATGTCGACGAAAATTCAAACTTTTGAAATTTTCGAAAATTCAGTCTTAACCGTAAAAATCGGACCTATGCCACCTTAAGTGTATTTTACTGTACTCTTACAACGAATTTGAATTGAATTTGAAAAAAATTTCGAGCATTTGAGAAAATTTTGAAAATTTCGGGAGGGTTTCATTTAAAGTACCCCAAAAATTAATGAATGTTTTTCAAAATCTCAGAGCTTCGACTCAGGCCAGATGGACGGAGGTTTCTTCAATTTGAAAAAAATCGTACGCATAATTTGTGTTGGTGTTATTCACGTACACCGGACGGACGGACGGATGGACGGACAAATGGACGTACGTTTTGCTTTCAATTGGTTTTTCGGTATAAAGGAATCACACAACAGGGATTCTCGCTACACCACGGATTAAGCGATTTTTTTCTAAATTTAGCAATGGGATTCATCCACTTTTCGTTATCAGGGCCTGGCAATGATTTTTTTTCTTCCGAAAATTCGCCATTTTACATAACTTTTCCTATACTTCATCTATTACTCCGTATTGGCCTATACGTACGTATACGGGAAAGTAATAATGCAATTTAATTTTTCAAATGAACATAGATTTTATCAATTTAGTAGCGGATTTTTAAATGCTGTAATATTACGAGAATAAATATCATCGATTGAGATTCAGCGTTTTCGATACTTTGACATAGCCGGCATTCCAAATAGCACATAGGGCATACTCCGGCATTCCAAATACCAAAAAAATTATATTTAAAAGCAATGCTTATGTGTTTCTCCACGTGAACACAAAATAATAGAAAGATATTTCAAAATTGTCACATTTCATACGAGTCGCTTCCTTTTACTTCTACATTGAAATATCTTTCGTAAAAGATAAATTTGTAACATGAATAGAAAGACAAGTAAAGAGTGAAATAAGTTTAAATAGATTTAAATAATATTTGTTAGTTTCGTGATTGAGTAATACACGACGAAGTTGTAAATAGAAATAATACGCATTTTCACTTGAAATACTGAATGCATAACCGTTGTATTTCTGAATGAGACATTGTGCACGCAGATAATTTAAATATTCTTCATTGGTTGCAGAACATTTATATCTCTTTTTATGCACGACGGAATTGGAAAAAATAGGAATAAATTAATGTTTTACAACAATAAGTATTTTTAGATGCTAATAAGTTTATAAAAATATCAAATATTTTTTAAAATTTTTATCAGGTTTCAAAACTAATGGTATGTGTCATAATATTATGTGCATTTAGTAAATTTGAATGAAAATGTTATTTCAGATATTTAATGGCTGGAACATTAGTTCTCCCGTGACTCTGTTAAATAGTAATTGAAATATAATTGATTCTTAATTTTGTGAATTCAACAACTATTAGTAACCAATTTATATAATAACTTATTAAAATCATATCAGAATATTTATTTTGAAGTGCATATATTTACCTGTAAGCTGCATGTTGTAGGTATTCTAATGCCTCTTTTGTCTGTTACGATTTATTTCTATTTTTATAAATCTCCAAATGAGTTTCCAATGTGTAATTGTGGTATAAATGATTCCTCATAAGTTTGCATGATTCACACTCTCACGATTGCTGTTTTCCAATGCGGACGTCCTATTCATTCGATCCAGTTGTTGGCAACCGTCTAGAAAACTGCATCGATTCCCCCGTGGAGTCGATTCTGCGCCGAGTTTCGTTGGGCGCGGAAGTTGGACGGTCAACGAAAGTTCCATGGAAGGTCATGAATTTCAGGGCGGGGGTGCCCCTGGATACGTCTGGTATCGACCGCCACCGCCGCTCGCTCTAGCGCGCAGATCAGCTGAACTGAGCCCATGGGGACGGAGGAGGTGCTCAAGCTATCCTGGATTGAAATTGTTCTTTACTGAATAGTATCTTACCGGGAGAGATGGCGCAGTGCATCAACTGATGTCACTGCAGTCCCTCTGACCGCGAGGTCCTAGGTTCGAGTCCGTCCGGACGGTGGCAGGATTTTCGACACTAGTTTGTCAGCTAGGCCGAATTCAGTCGCTGTTTGGAGGAGAATTCTAGCAGCCGGCTGCTTTGATCGGTAGTTTTCCGTGGTTTCTCCGATCAACATCAAGCAAATGCCGGAGCAGTAACCTAACAAACGGGCAACGGACAGCGCGCGATCTTTCCTTCCTCTTCCTTGTCCTATCTTCACACCTACACTAACATGCACTCACTGCCACACATACCGGGAGACTGGTCGGCAGCTTAGAGCTGGTCGCGGCTGGGGCGGTGCCCCGCCAGCGGGAGATATCTGGTTGCGGAGAACCCCCGCTAATCCACGGTAGGTCGGCGTCGGATCTCGTCATCCAGCGGGGAAAAGATCACCGCCACCTCCCGATGAAACAAACACACACTACACTAACGGGACTAATGACCTCTGCAGTTGATGCGAACGGAATCGCGAATCAATCAATCTGAATCGTATCTTGCTCAAAAACTGAGACTGAGTTGTTGAGAATCACATAAATAACCACATGCACTATCCAGAATTCTCGTACACCTGTCGCGTACATCTGACAGTTCCCTGAAGACCTTTTGCAGTACACTTGAGATTCTATCCTGGTTTTCTATGGAAAGTCATGAATTTCTGGGCCACTTGCCGCTGGATCCGTCTGGTATCGATCCCTATTCGCAGCCCTCTCGCTCTCGTGAAACCGATCAGCCGGTGCACATCGCAGACTGCTAAACTGAGCCCATGGGGGAGACGGCGGTACTCGAGCTCCGCTGGCTAGAAATTGTCTGATCTTTATCTCGTTCTCAAACTGGGAAGTGAGCGCGGATGTGCAGGATCAGAGAAAATAGCTA